>JACEVL010000088.1:167075-362075 GCA_020284085.1 Aporrectodea caliginosa | reverse complement strand
ACAAAGTTTGGCTTACTTTTTATTGAATCACCGTGTATATAGGTTTTTGCATACATGTCACAACTTTTCCTGCAGCAACTCTGCTTACAAAGGCAAGGTAAAGTCAACTCCAACTGCTTTGGAATCCATAATGAGTCATTAAGCATAGGAAATTACTATTATCCAACAATAACTTTAGCGAAATACTAAACACGCTGCAAGATAAATACCAACGGTCTTTGATGCCATAAGCTGTCGTTAGACTGTTGCAATCCTTCCGAAGTCTAACGAGGAGTACGGCTCCAATCGTCTAATTAGTTATGACAAAGGTCTGGTACTACCCCAACAAGACAGTTGCGCAACGCATAAGGGCAAGTGTTTTGAACTGTACCCGCTGTTAAATATGGAGCCAGTGACGGGTATCCAGAATAAAGCCTATATATATATTTATATATTTATATATATATATATTAATCAAGAGCAACGAATATATAAATATATTATGTCAAAAACGATTCGTCAACTATCTCGTGAATTATACTGCTCTTTTAACACACCTTTAAGACTCATTGAGCCAATGCTATATATAACTCAACCACGTAAACTCTTATAACTCCACGCGCAATGCGTACTTATGCGTTGTCAACTGTCGTTAATAGAATAGGAATTCAAAGTGTTTCTCAGACGACGTGGTTTCTGTCTGAACAAGAAACAAAGTCGTCTGAAAACACAGTCGTCAAACTATTGAAAAAACGCCAACATTGATTCGCTTAACATGAAACAGAATTACCAGTCTCACAAACGCCATATCTTGCTACACATAACTACATAAGATGTCGTGGAATGGTTAAGTGAAGGACCCATGCGCTAAGTGTAATTGAAGGCGTTGAGTGTCATTGTACATGTAATTGCGCGTTTCGTCAACTAACGTACTAAACAACGGATATACGGCGTATTGAAGAGAATTGTTCGAAACAAGGCATAATTATATATATACATATGTGTGTGTGTGTGTGTGTGTGTGTGTGTGTGTGTGTGTATTTATGTATTTATATGTGTGACTGAATCAATATAGGTACCGTATGAATACAAACAGCATAAACATAAAGCCGCCGCGTAGGGACCCTGGGCAAGTCCTTCACTCGCAATTGCTCATGCGCTTCGGCGTGAAACTCCGACTCAGCGTCCGCGCAGTAGTCGGGAGCGCCTCTGAATGGGAAATCTGGTAGGGGCGCTATAACAAGTGTTCAAATACAATACAATACAATAAACAGCATATAGCCTACTTCATTGAGTATTTTTTCTATGATGCAATGCGTTTACGTCCGGCTATGACAGGGCAGGGTAAATAACAATTTATTGGAGTGAATTTGATGAAGACAGAGCCAGAGGCAGAGAAAGATTTAAAAAGACAGAGCAATCTGTACACGCATACACTGTGCGCACTTATGCTGGAAAGATCAGACACAAAAAGGCCACAACATCCATAGCTTCATTTGCATAGGAAGTGTTAAGCACCTCTATAAAGATTACAACCTTCTTATAAATATTCAAGAAGCGCAGCGGCAACATATTACCTGCAAATAAAGTGGGCAAACCATAAGTCTTCACTTTATAGAACTAAAAGACGAAGCAACCATTGCTCGTAATCTGGAGGCACCAGTCCAAAGCTTGGACAAAGGGGGAGGGCAACGCTAATCACCTTTGTTATGATATAGCGCTGCTACACGGAAACTACATAGTATATAGGCGGTTTCTTAATATATAATTCGATATAAGGTTGACTTCAAAAGCCTTGATATTCACGAAATGATTTTAAACATATCTAATTAAGCTACCGTGTCCCATTCCTATGTAGCTTAGGTTAAGTTAGTTTCTGTTTTTACGACGCTGGATCAGAACAAAGACGATTAGCGTCGCCCCCTCCTTTCTCCAGACTTTGGACTGTGTGCGTGTATATATTATATACATGATGAGCCAGCATAAAAGAACCGACTGTGCATGCATATAACTCCGCCAATTTTTAAAGATATTTATGCATGGGTAGAATAAAACATAATCGATGAGGCACAAATGGCGAGGTTCATTTCCAAGTCCAGGCAGTTTCTGATTAACGACTCTGAGTCATAAGAAAGATGATTAGCGTCACCCTCCTCCATTGTCAAGCTTAGGACGAGCACCATCAAGGCACAGGGACTGGCAGACTGTTACTCAAGGTTCGACTGTGACATATAAATGGGTTGTGTTGTTACAAAACACTTAGTAGCAGAAATCATCATTATCTAACGAGTATCCTATAGCTACAAAGGCCGTTGATGTCTTCTAAGTTCAATTATGTAGTTCAGGTCATTATCAAATAACTTTCGTTTGCTTCTCACGTTGTTGTTTTATGTGTCGCAAATTTTGCTAGACTTTTTTTATTATTTCACAGTTTAACGTCGTCTTATAACATCAAAAGCCATTGACGATAATCCATATATACAATGCAAAGAAACGTGTTAAAATAGATGTTGTGTTCGTACAATAGAGTTTTGCAATATCACTATTCACTAATATTATTGTTTAACGACGTACTACCTCCGATTTCGGTATGGTGAGATACAAACAAATTAACGCGTCATAAATATATGTAGCCTGAAGTAAAGTGTTTTAAAGGTATCTAAAGGAGCACGGTTTTTCCAAAGTTTAGTGACATCGTGTGACTGCGACAGCCGCTTTGCAATAACTGAGTTCAACCTTATTTTATGCAATACCGAGCAAATGAGAGTTAGTGAGAGACGAAATGGATAGAGGAACGGATGAGCTTTGGGTCATACGAAGAAAAAGCGGTTGACTAATTACCATTTTAACGGTGCTGTGTCATAACTGATTAGATGATTAGAGCCGTACTCCTCGTTAATCCAGACTTCGGAACAGTCTAACGACAGCTTATGGCATCAAAGACCGAGGTATTTATCTTGCAGCTGTTTAGTATTTCGCTAAAGTTATTGTTGGATAATAGTGATTTCCAATGCTTAATGACTCCTTATGGATTCCAAGGCATTAGAGTTGGTGTAGCTCAGTTCATTTAAAACCTGTATAGTTTAATGTGCATGCTGTTTGTAAAACTGGTAGCGTATGATCAATGTGTGATAAAGAAGGGGACGACATAAACTTTCGTTAAACACTGTTTAATACGACGCTTTGGTTACACACCTCTTTAAACCGATTAAATGATTCTATATAAATCTCATCGCGCGCAAAAATTTTAAGTTTTATGCAATTATTACTCGGCAACGGCCTTTGTATTGAGGCTACTGTGTAACAATGAACTGGTGGAATCCATGGAACGAGAATACGTGATTTCAGGCTTTAATATTCGTAAATATTCGTGAATATTAGGATATTTTTAATATTCGTTAATATTCGTAAATATTCATTGATGTTGTCACTGTTTCCGCTTTGTTTACGAACTAATTTAAGAGTACTAATTTAATAATAATTATGTGCAGTGGTTTTGCGGCGCTATAATAGGCCTACTTAGTGCCGTGGTCTGTAAGTTGGCACGCTTAGGCTTCCTACCCAAAACTTTCCCTATTTTTGAGTAACCCTTAAAAGCCGATCGTGACCAGGGACTAGAGCCCTGCGCCGGCCGCGCCGCGCGCCGTCGACATTTCTTGGACGCCGCCGCCGCCGATTTTGTCGGTCGGCGCGCCGGCGCCGCCGCCGCCGACAATTTGTCGGCGCGCCGCCGATGCAACGCTGATGTGTATAATTCTTGTTGTTGCATTTCGCATGTTTTGCATGATTTCGCCATAAATTGTTGCTTCAATGCGAAATAGAAGTCGAAGTCTTGTATAGGCCTACTTAAAACCATAAGAAAGTTTTCTTTGCGAAACTTGATTGGGGTTGCTGGAAGTTGCGTTGCTGCAAAACTTAAGAATTCCAGGTGTGTGATTAGTTGTGCTGTGTGTATCTTACTGTCTGTTAGCCCGGCCGTACGATAGGTGGTGGTGATGATGATGATGGTGGTGGTGGTGATGGTGATGATGGTGATGATGATGAAGATTATGATGATGAAGATGATGGTGACGATGATGGTGACGATGATGGTGGTGGTGGTGTTGACCATGATGATGGTGATGATGATGATGATGGTGATGCTGGTGATGATGATGATGATGATGATGATGATGATGATGATAGGGATGATGATGATGATGATGATGATGAATGTGATGGTGGTGATGATGATGGTGGTGGTGGTGGCGGTGGTGATGGTGTTGATGTTGTTGGTGGTGATGATGATGATGATGATGATTGTGAACTAATGTTTTGCATATATAATGAGCACAGGTGTTCCTTAGGTTGATATATATATATATATAATGTGTATCGATTGTTAAGCGTTTTAGTCTTAGGCCTTAGTTGCGCTGTCGGCTCGTGGGCGCTTGGCCTAAAGTAGCCTAAACTTTGGCTGACGATAGATTCTCTACACGTGCAGTTAGCGCGCCAAACTTAGAAACTGCTGATGACAGTGAATTTGAACAATACAGTGTAGTAGTTGGTTTAATGCAGTAGAGAGCTGTATGTTAGAAGTTACCGTTGAGTGGTAATTGATAAGAACTTTGATATTAAGTGTACGTTTGAAATAACTGTGTTTGAAGAAAGGAGAAACATTCAAAGAACTGTGTCAATTTAATTCTTAAACAGTTAGAAGACGTTGAGCAATTTATATGTAGAGATAAGGAAAGTTCTTGAGGTAGGTCACAACTAAGAAAGAAAAGAGTTGGTGACATATTTGGTGGCAGCGGTGGGATTCGAAACAACGTCTGGGATTCGAAACAACGTCTGGGATTCGAAACAACGTCTGGGATTCGAAACAACGTCTGGGATTCGAAACAACGTCTGGGATTCGAAACAACGTCGACTGGTGAATACGCATTCAAATCATTGGTAAATCTACGACAACGAAAGCCTCAACGACAAAGGTATAAAAGTTGGTTGTTATCAAACAAAGAACAATTCCCAATACTTCAAACACAAAAGAAAACTGGTGTTTTCCAGAAAGGACAGCACTGAAGTAAAGAAGTAAGATGGAGAAATTAAGTGTCAAAAAACAAGCAGAACTGAAGAAGATGTCTTCTGAAAGATTAAAACAGCGCTTGTTGAAGGCTGGTTTTGAAGAAGAGAAACTGAAAGATATGTCACGTGAGGACATGTTAGAAGCGCTAGCTGAAGTCTGGCTTAAGGAAGAAGCAGAAGAAGAAGGTGCTGTCGGCGGTGTTGTGGAAAAGGTTATTGAAAAACCGCCTGGACTTATGTCTATGGAGATGATGATGCAGTGGATGATGATGAAAGAAGAAAGAGAGGAGAAACGAAGACAAGAAGAGAACGAGGAGATACGAAGACAAGAAGAGAAAGAGAAAGAGGAGAAACGGAGACAAGAAGAGAAAGAAATGCGACAGGAAGAATTACGTCTTCAGAGAGAAAAGGAAGAGAAGGCAGAACGTCTTCAGAGAGAAAAGGAAGAGAAGGCAGAACGTCTTCAGAGAGAAAAAGAAGAGAAAGCAGAAAATGCACGACAGGAAGAATTACGTCTTCAAAGAGAGAAAGAAGAATTGCAAAGGCAGCAATTTGAAATTCAATTAGAGCAATTGAGAAAAGATAGAGAAGATGCTGAAAGGAGAAGATTAGAGCAGATGATTGAATTTGAAAGGGCGCGGAAAAGTGACGAAGAGATACGTCAGCAACAGATTGAAGAGAAGAGACTACGTGAAGAAGAAAAGGAAAAAGTGCGAATTTCAGAGTTGGAGCGAGCAGAACAGGTTAGACAAGAAGAACTGAAATTACAGAAAGAAAGCATGGAGAAGGCGGAAGAGGAAAGACAAGAACGTTTAAAGTTGGAACAACAAAAAATAGCATTAAAAGAAGCACAACTCAAAGAGGAGAAGCGAAATAGAGAAGCTCAAGAGCAAAGAAGAGAAGAAGAACGAGAAGAACAGAAAAGGAAACAGGAAGAAAGTGAAACGATGGTTTCGAAAATAAAGAAAATTGGTGATGCCATGAAACACGTGTTACCTAAAATGCCAAACGATATGATGGAGGTGCCATTATATTTCGAAACGGTTGAGAATGCGTTTCGTAGTTTCAACGTGCAAGAACAATTCTGGGTGAAGTTACTATTGCCATTGATGACTCCGAAAGCTAGAACTGTTCTAAACAGATTGTCATTCGATGATTTAGACGATTATCAAGTCGTGAAACAGCACTTGTTAAAAGAATTCAAGTTGACACCGAGAGAGTACAGATCGAAGTTTATTGATGCGAAGAAGACAGCTGAAGAAACGTATACAATGTTTACAGCTAGGCTGAAGAACTTGTTGAACTATTATGTGAAAAGTCGCAAAGTGGATAAGAATTTTGAGAAGCTGTTTGATTTGTTAGTGGCGGATAAGTTGAAAGAATCACTACCACCAGGTCCACTACAGTTTGTATTGTCGAAGGAAGGAACTGATTGTTACGAAGCTAGTGTTGTGGCAGACCTAGCAGACATTCATGTTAATAATCGAATTGGTTTGGCAATTCCGAATAAGACAAGTTTTGATTTTGTACCCAATGTAAAAAGAAATCAACAGTTCACTCCAAATTTTGGTTTTCATTGGAAGAGCAATCAAGAAACAGGAAATCAGTTCAGAGGTGCAGAAGTGAAACCAAATTCTCCGGTTGTTCATGAGAATAGAGAGTCGATGATGACCAGACAACGTCAGGTATATAACAAATCACCACCAAGGTTTGTCGCGAGAGAAGGCAATGCATCGTTTACTCCATATAAGAGAAAAGAAAGCATCGAACAACGAGGTGCAGTGGTGAAACGTTGTCATAACTGTGGATCAGACAGGCATTTGATGAAATTCTGTCCAGTTCCTGTTACAACCTCAAATTATGGAAAACAAGAACATTCGAGGGTGAATCGAATTCAAGTGGTTGATAATTCTGAAAGTCAAGCCACAGAACATCAGAACAATGAAACTGAAGTAAAGTCAGTGATGAAATGTCACCTTTCACCTGATATTCAGAAAGAAATTCTATTGCACAATGGAATGCAGAAAGAAATGGCTGGAAGAGATGAAAGTACAACATTGAAGAAAGTGGTATTGCAGTACGTCGAGGTAGAAATTCGTGGAACAGCAGGAAAAGAACCAATAAAAGTAAAAGCACTGATTGATTCTGGAGCAGAGGTTCCGGTGATTAGTGAAGAATTACTGGAAGGCATGAAGGTGGAGCAGATTGGAAAAGTGAACTTACAATGCGTGGCAGGAGATGCCATTCCTGCAAAGTTGGTGAAAGTTGATGTAAGGCTGTGTTGTAACGATGTGGAAGAAGAGGTAATTCCGCATAAAGTCAAATGTTCACTTACACCTTATGTGACATTGATGTGTGCTAGTATTGCAAAAATGGGAAGCACAGAAAGATTCTTGTTGCATCCAGAAATCATTGCAGAACTTAAAGCCGTGCCACAAGTGAAAATGATACAAGGAGATGTGCAAGCGAATGTAACGACGAGATTGCAGAGTCAGCGAAAGAAAGTGGTAGAAGTCGAAGATGAAAGTGAAACTGAAAGTTCAAGTGAAGAGGAAAACGAAAGTGATGATCAACAAAGTTTAATGCCAGATGGAATAACAGCAGAAATGAGTGAACAAGAGATGGCTGCATGCAAGAATGGTAATCTAAATGAAACGAAAGAGGATAATGAATGTGATGTGGAGATAGCAGATTTGTTTCAAGAAAATGAGAAAGATGAAGAACAACAGATGCAGATTGCAGACGCAAGGAAATTCGAAGAACAGCAGAGACAAGATGAATCATTGAAAGCATGGTGGAATTTAGCGCCAGATAAAGAATCTGAATTCTGCGTGGTAAATGGCTTACTGTACAAGAGATATCGAATATTAGAGCAAACGATATATCAATTGGTGTTACCAAAAGAGCGACGAATGAAAGTGATGGAGTTGGCTCACGAATCAGTATTTGGAGGACATCTTGGAGAAGAGAAAACTAGAGAACGAATAAAGTTGTCTTTTACGTGGCCAAAGATGAGAAGAGATATAGTGAAATTTTGCAAATCATGTGAGAAATGTCAGTTAAAGGCAAGAAGTTTGGTGATGGACAGGGTTCCTATCACTCCAATTCCAAGAGAAGATGTGGCGTTTAGAAGAATTACGGTGGATTGTGTAGGACCAATCGAGCCAGCATCTGCTGCAGGTCACAAGTACTGTTTATGTATTGTCGATTCTTGCACAAGATGGCCTACAGTGTTTCTGTTGAAATCATTAACTGCGAAAGCTGTGTGTGATGCTTTGATGGAGTTGTTCATGAACGTTGGTGTACCTTCAGTGATCACAAGTGACCAAGGAACAAATTTTACTGCGAGTCTGACAAGAGAATTTCTGAATTTAATGGGGTGTAGTCCAAGATTTGATACGCCAGGTCATCCAGAGGCAGCTGGATTAGTAGAAAGATGGAATCAAACATTCAAGAAAATGATCCATCATGTAATTGTTGACAATCCAAGGCAATGGCACAAAGTAATTCCGTTTACAGTGTGGGCATTACGAGAAGTACCGAATGCAACTACTGGAATTGCTCCTTATATGTTGGTGTATGGAAAGATTCCGCGTGGACCATTGGCAATTTTAAAAGAAAGTTGGACAAGAGAAATTAATTTACCACCTCATATTGGAATCCAACCAGAAAAGTACTTGAAAGACATGAAAGCAAATATGGAAAAAGCATTACTGTTTGCAGAATCATATACACGAGAGAAGCAATTACAGTATACGAATCAATACAACAAAAGAGCGAAACATAAAGAATTTGAACCGGGTGAAAAAGTTATTGTGTTGTATCCGACGTCAACAAATAAACTGATTTCACGATGGCATGGTCCATGTACTGTCATACAACGAAGGTCCAAGTACTCTTATTTGATTGATATGGGTGACGATTGTCGAAAGATAATTCACGCAAATAAAATCAGAAAGTACATTACAAGAGCAATGAGTTGTGGATTAATCGTTGAAGAAGATGAAGACTTTGGTTCAGTGGTTGAGTTGTTGACGAAGAATGACTTGCAAGATGAAAAGAATTCACTGAATCTTGATCCTGAACAGATTAGTCATTTAACATTATCTCAACAAAAACAATTGCTGGAAGTACTGAACAGATATTCTGATCGATTTTCTGAAAAGCCTGGACTATGTACATTGGTTGAGCATGAAATTGAACTGAAACCGGAATTTCGTGAAAAAGAATTTATGGCTTACCGAATTCCACTCATCTATCGAGCAGAAGTTGAACGACAAATTAAAGAAATGCTTCAAGCCAACATTATAAAACCATCTTCGAGCAGAATGGCAAGTCCGCTGGTAATTGTTAAAAAGAAAGACGGTTCTCTGAGACTTGCCTGCGACTACAGATACATTAACTCGTTCACTGTGGATTGTAAATATCCGATGCCGATTGTAAAAGATGTTTTGCACAAAGTTGGAAAATCAAATGTGATCTCGATTTTTGATTGTCGAAGTGCTTACTGGACTTGTCCTGTTAAGCAAACTGATCAATGGAAAACTGCTTTTGTTACTCACAATGGACTGTACGAGTTTACTCGTGTTCCTTTCGGAATGATCAACTCAGGAAGAACATTTGTTAAAGCAATTAACATGGTTTTACAGCCTATAAATGAATTTGCTGAGCCCTATGTAGATGACATTGCTGTGCATTCAGATGACTGGAAGATTCATTTACAGCATTTAGATGCATATTTAATGCAAATGAGACTGCATAACATTACTCTGAACTTAAAGAAATGTATCTTTGGTAAGAGTGAGGTAAAGTTCATCGGTCATGTGGTTGGTTCTGGAACGATTCAAATGAATCCAGATAGAATTGAAAGTTTAATTAATTTGAAAACCCCAGAAACGAAGAAACAAATTAAGCAATTGCTGGGATTTTTTGGTTACTATAGACAGTTTATCAAAGATTTTGCACAGATTGCGAAGCCTCTATCTGATTTGACAAGCAAACATGTTCCAGATAAGATTGATTGGACTGATAGACATCAACAGGCATTTAATTTACTTAAAGATGCTGTACGCTCTAAAGTTGTTTTATATGTTTTTGATGTTGGAAAACCTTTTAATTTGTACTGTGATAGTAGTGATTTTGCAGTAGGAGCTGTTTTAACACAGATGGATGATAAGGGAATAGAACGCCCTGTATCATTTATAAGTCAGAAATTGACTGACACCCAGAAGAGATGGGCAACTGTAGAGAAAGAAGCCTATGCTATTGTTTGGGCTCTAAATAAGTTGAAAGAGATAATAATTGGATCTAAAGTTCACATCTTTACCGATCACAATCCTTTAACTTATCTGACTGAATCTATGTCTAAGTCTGCTAAACTGGTGCGTTGGGCTTTAGCACTGCAAACTTTTGATGTAGAAGTTAATTATAAGAAAGGACGATTAAATGTTGTAGCAGATTGTTTATCTAGATTATAAGATTGTTTATTTTACTGTATTATATAGTATTAAGTTTATTGCATAATTTAGTACCTGATGATTTCGCAAATTTTTAAGTTTAATTTGCTCAATCCAAAGAAAGGGAAGGAGGTAATGTGAACTAATGTTTTGCATATATAATGAGCACAGGTGTTCCTTAGGTTGATATATATATATATATATATAATGTGTATCGATTGTTAAGCGTTTTAGTCTTAGGCCTTAGTTGCGCTGTCGGCTCGTGGGCGCTTGGCCTAAAGTAGCCTAAACTTTGGCTGACGATAGATTCTCTACACGTGCAGTTAGCGCGCCAAACTTAGAAACTGCTGATGACAGTGAATTTGAACAATACAGTGTAGTAGTTGGTTTAATGCAGTAGAGAGCTGTATGTTAGAAGTTACCGTTGAGTGGTAATTGATAAGAACTTTGATATTAAGTGTACGTTTGAAATAACTGTGTCAGGACTAATGAAGATGAAACTGTCTTTCAGTAGACATATCAACGCCTGTTAAAGTTTCAGGACCAAAGGGTTAGATTCGAATGATGTCCTCGGCAGTCGCCTCACAGACCTTTCCCTTAGCCCAGTGGGAGGTACGTATACCGAATGGCACTGAAAGTCATCAGACTAGCTGTGGCAATATTTCATCAATGGGACTAGAGAAAGCCAAGACTTTTGCCATAGGCCCTAGATTCAGATTCTTTTAGTGTTACCAGTCTCAGTCGCGTTCTCTCAGCAAAATGAAACTGATAAAATCCTGTTTACCTTCTGCGATGTAACAACAGAGACTAAACAAGCCGTGCTGGTCTTTCCGCTGAGAATGAATTAGGTCGCTTCCAAAAGTTTCGGGGTAATTCTCAGACTTTGCAGCTATCAAGACTAAACAAGTTTTATGGTATGTGTCATATTATGTCGCTGATTATTATTTAACACATGATGATTGTCTAAATTGCCATTTTACGTTACATAAAAATTCGGGGGGGGGCTACGCATATACCTACCGAGTCATCATACCTTAGCTGTTTCAATACATGTTCATACCACTGGATATAATGTATAATACTACCCACCTTAGGTCTGCACTTGGCTGCGGTTGGCTCACACAACTTTTAAACACTTCCAGAGCCACTGAGCGCAGAGGTGCTGAGATAGTGTAGTGAGTTAGCGCGCTGGACTGTAAATCGAGAGAGGTCAGGGGGTTCAAATTTCTTTGTCCTCCTCTTCCCAGATCCTCCCTCCTCCTTCTGTTTGTCCTCCTAAGCCATTCTCCCCTTACATCAAATTGTCCTGGCTCTTCCCCCCTCTCCCATCCTTTATTCTTCTCCTCCTCTTCCCACTGATATACGTATAATCCTCTTCCTCCTTCTCTTTGTCCTCCTCTTCCCCTTCTCCTCCTTCTTCTTCTCCTCTTCTTCCCTCCTCCTCCTCCTTCTCTTTGTCCTCCTCTTCCCCTCCTCCTCCTCTTCCTCCTCCTTCTCCTTCTTCTTCTTCTTGTTCTTCTTCTTGTTCTTCTTCTTGTTCGTGTTCTTCTTCTTGTTCTTCTTCTTGTTCTTCTTGTTCTTCTTGTTCTTTTTGTTGTTCTTCTTCTTGTTGTTCTTGTTGTTCTTGTTCTTCTTCTTGTTCTTCTTCTTATTCTTCTTGTTCTTCTACTTCTTGTTTTTGTTCTTGTTCTTGTTCTTGTTTTTGTTCTTGTTCTTCTTGTTCTTCTTCTTGTTGTTCTTCTTCTTGTTCCTCTTCTTTTTGTTCTTGTTCTTCTTCTTCTTGTTCTTCTTGTTCTTCTTCTTCTTGTTTTTCTTGTTCTTCTTGTTCTTCATATTCTTCTTGATCTTCTTGATCTTCTTGTTGTTCTTGTTCTTGTTCTTGTTTTTGTTCTTCTTCCTCTTCCTATTCCTCTTTCTCGTCCTCTTCCTCTTCCTCTTCCTCTTCCTCTTCCTCTTCCTCTTCCTCTTCCTCTTCCTCTTTCCTCTTCCTCTTTCTCTTCCTCTTTCTCTTCCTCTTCTTCTCCCTCTTCCTCCCTCCTCCTCCTCCTCCTCTTCTTCTTCTTCTTCTTTTTCTTCTTCTTCTTCTTCACATTGCAGCGCGGTAGCGCTTCGCAGTGTTGCAACAACGAAAACCATTGACAAAGGTGCAGTTCCTAAAGGTTTTCCAGTCAGCAACCGAGGTTTTGAGCGGCGTGAAATAGACCACTACGCCGACCACGCCGCGCCGCGCGCCGCCGCCGATTTCTTCTGTTGGTCGGCGGCGGCGCCCGCCGACCAGAAATGACCGGCGCGCCGCCGCCGGCACTTTGAAGTCGGCGCAGAGCTCTTCCAGGGACTCGAGAACCTATGAAGCCAAAGGCGCCGATGCTCACACAAGTTTGACTTTGTGGCGCCGAGGCGGGAGCATGCTCACACAACGTTTTTGGTAACATTAGGCCTAATACCATAAAAAGAATAATTTGCGCGCAAAATTTTACTGTCATTATGAGTTCCTGCCGCCAGTAATTTTTATGTTTACGTATTTGTTTGTAATGTTACACACCTATGCTTATAAGGTCAAATTCAATTGACCGATTAAGATCTAGATGGTTTAGGTCCTTTTATATCGAAATCATCGGTGAAAAATTTGAGGTTAATTAGAGGCCAAAGATGTACTCCATTTGGCATCAAATGCTCAAATTGCGTCGGCTTCTGGGGCCGAAGTCAGGTAGGAGCGTATGACGCCCCTCCCATACCCTTAGTCGTTAGGGGCTTCTAAGCCTTCGGCAATGGCAGCTTCGCGCCTTCGGCGCTCACAATTCCCCTCTCAGACATTCTAGTAGGTCCCCCCAACTTCTGGACCGTGGTTGCGCCTATGCTGCCTAGGGTCGTTAACTTCAACCTTAGTTATTTGAATGTCACATTTTAAATTGACTATCGTTGGTTAGTTGCTGTTTAACGACATTATTTCGCCATCCTCTTTCTCCTCAGGCAGTACCGGCCTTACCATTGTGCGAATCGTGCAATTGTACAGGGCCCGCAAATTTTGGGGCCCGAAAATGTCAGAAATTTAACATGAACAAGACACCCCAATAATTCTAGGCCTATTATGGTTTCAATAAAATCTTCTCTTTTATGAAAAAAATAAAAAACCAAAAATCAAATGGTACAAACTTAATTTCTGCGACATTTTATGTGACATTTTCGGGCTCCCTATTAGTGGGGAGGCCTGAAAATCTCACAGGAAAACCTGTGATATTTTCGGGTCCCCTATTGTGGGGACCCGAAAGTGTCACAGAAAATTAACATGAACAAGACACCCTAATAATAATGTTATGATTTCAATTTAATCTTCTCTTTTGTCAAAAAATAAAAGTCAAATGGTACCAAGTTGAAACCATTTGACTTTTATTTTTTGACATAATATTATATGTTGTCGCAAAAGATAACATTGGGTGCAGAAATGATTATCACTTCTGCACCCAGAAATAGTTATACTTTGCTACACTTTGCTTAAATTTTAAGTGAGAAATTTTACATCTTGAATACTTGTGTCCGCGAGCTATGCCTAGAAAAAGTAAGTTTCTCTGGTCCAAAAAGTTTCAAAACCACTGTTGTACGCGCAAATGTGACTGTGATGGCACCTTTGTAAAATATTTTATATTATTTCTTTTAGAAGCATAAAGACTTTATTTTTAGGACTTATTATTTACGCACAACACACACACACACACAACACACACACACACACACACACACACACACACACACACACACACACACACACACACACACACACACACACACACACACACACAATGATTGGCATATGTAAAACAATTTTGGCTTGTGTCATGGGGTCAGTACAGTTAACCCTGACAGGGCCCGCAATATACTAAAAGGCCGGCACTGCTCCAGGCTTGGGACTGGCACTGCGAAGCAGTGTTACCACTGTATAAAAATTAAAAACCCAAGCTCGGACAATAAAAAAGCCAAAAAACCCAAGGACAGTTTCTCAGCAAACTTTTGAAACATTAAAGGAATTATAACATAATATATCTTATCTTATAATATAAGTCCAAGTCTGTTTTACGTTGTCCTTCCGTATGTTTGTTTTGTCTGTACTCCACAAAGTTGGCTTCGAAACGGAACGCTTTAGCGATTTGAAAAATCGCACTGAAACGTCCTGTTAAGACACGACTAGATCAACGCGACTATTTTCAGCTCGCAATTTTATTTAAATGCTGACATATGGACATTTTAAACTTCAAAATTATGAGGTTACCTTAATACCAATAACGGAGCCATATAATATGAATTTGCTAACCTCGCTTGAGCGGCGTGACGTAAGAGAAATGTTGTCTTACGTCACGCTAGATGCATATTTAATGCACAATCGAAATAAAACACGGGCTCCGTTCCGAAAAATTACGAGCGCTGTAATGGAACACGATCGAGCTTCGTCTACTATTCAAATGAATCCAGATAGAATTGAAAGTTTAATTAATTTGAAAACCCCAGAAACGAAGAAACAAATTAAGCAATTGCTGGGATTTTTTGGTTACTATAGACAGTTTATCAAAGATTTTGCACAGATTGCGAAGCCTCTATCTGATTTGACAAGCAAACATGTTCCAGATAAGATTGATTGGACTGATAGACATCAACAGGCATTTAATTTACTTAAAGATGCTGTACGCTCTAAAGTTGTTTTATATGTTTTTGATGTTGGAAAACCTTTTAATTTGTACTGTGATAGTAGTGATTTTGCAGTAGGAGCTGTTTTAACACAGATGGATGATAAGGGAATAGAACGCCCTGTATCATTTATAAGTCAGAAATTGACTGACACTCAGAAGAGATGGGCAACTGTAGAGAAAGAAGCCTATGCTATTGTTTGGGCTCTAAATAAGTTGAAAGAGATAATAATTGGATCTAAAGTTCACATCTTTACCGATCACAATCCTTTAACTTATCTGACTGAATCTATGTCTAAGTCTGCTAAACTGGTGCGTTGGGCTTTAGCACTGCAAACTTTTGATGTAGAAGTTAATTATAAGAAAGGACGATTAAATGTTGTAGCAGATTGTTTATCTAGATTATAAGATTGTTTATTTTACTGTATTATATAGTATTAAGTTTATTGCATAATTTAGTACCTGATGATTTCGCAAATTTTTAAGTTTAATTTGCTCAATCCAAAGAAAGGGAAGGAGGTAATGTGAACTAATGTTTTGCATATATAATGAGCACAGGTGTTCCTTAGGTTGATATATATATATATATATATAATGTGTATCGATTGTTAAGCGTTTTAGTCTTAGGCCTTAGTTGCGCTGTCGGCTCGTGGGCGCTTGGCCTAAAGTAGCCTAAACTTTGGCTGACGATAGATTCTCTTTACACGTGCAGTTAGCGCGCCAAACTTAGAAACTGCTGATGACAGTGAATTTGAACAATACAGTGTAGTAGTTGGTTTAATGCAGTAGAGAGCTGTATGTTAGAAGTTACCGTTGAGTGGTAATTGATAAGAACTTTGATATTAAGTGTACGTTTGAAATAACTGTGTTTGAAGAAAGGAGAAACATTCAAAGAACTGTGTCAATTTAATTCTTAAACAGTTAGAAGACGTTGAGCAATTTATATGTAGAGATAAGGAAAGTTCTTGAGGTAGGTCACAACTAAGAAAGAAAAGAGTTGGTGACAATGATGATGATGGTGGTGGTGATGATGATGATGATGATGACGATGATGATATGGTGGCGATGATGATAGAGGGGCCAATCCGACCATGGCCCACCATTTGATATTTGCCCCCCCCCATCACTAAGTAAAGGATAATCACGAGGCATTCATGATGATGATGGCTTGGTGTGTTGGTTAAAAGGGTGGTGGCGGTCAATGTGTTATTGGTGATTAGGCCCTATATAAAAGACGAGCGCCTTTGTGAAACAGAGCCAAAGATTGTACCCACAAGAAATCTCAAACTCAAATAGTGCCTACATGTTGTGTGTAGTTATACAGGCCTATCGAGTTTCAAATGAGTTGAACTGACCCAGTCTCTCTTCCTCTCTGAAAGCTCACGCACTGAGTATTTAAGCTATATATCGGTCAACTCTGTCGAAGTAACCCTCTCCCTCTTCGCTCTGCCTGAATGCTCTCCCCTATGCATTCCTCTCTCGGGGCGCCCTCTCTAGCTCTGTCTTGTTCACTGCGCATCTGTCAGGACTAATGAAGATGAAACTGTCTTTCAGTAAACATATCAACGCCTGTTAAAGTTTCAGGACCAAAGGGTTAGATTCGAATGATGTCCTCGGCAGTCGCCTCACAGACCTTTCCCTTAGCCCAGTGGGAGGTACGTATACCGAATGGCACTGAGTCATCAGACTAGCTGTGGCAATATTTCATCAATGGGACTAGAGAAAGCCAAGACTTTTGCCATAGGCCCTAGATTCAGATTCTTTTAGTGTTACCAGTCTCAGTCGCGTTCTCTCAGCAAAATGAAACTGATAAAATCCTGTTTACCTTCTGCGATGTAACAACAGAGACTAAACAAGCCGTGCTGGTCTTTCCGCTGAGAATGAATTAGGTCGCTTCCAAAAGTTTCGGGGTAATTCTCAGACTTTGCAGCTATCAAGACTAAACAAGTTTTATGGTATGTGTCATATTATGTCGCTGATTATTATTTAACACATGATGATTGTCTAAATTGCCATTTTACGTTACATAAAAAAATGTATTGGGGGGGGGGCGATTGCTGTCACCCGCCCCGGGCGTCAAAATACCTAGCTACATGTATACCACTGGATATAATGTATAATACTACCCACCTTAGGTCTGCACTTGGCTGCGGTTGGCTCACACAACTTTTAAACACTTCCAGAGCCACTGAGCGCAGAGGTGCGAGATAGTGTAGTAGTTAGCGCGCTGGACTGTAAATCGAGAGGTCGGGGGTTCAAGATTCTTTTGTCCTCCTCTTCCCCTCCTCCTCCTCCTCCTTCTCTTTGTCCTCCTCCTCCTCCCTTCTCTTTGTCCTCCTCTTCCCCCTCTCCTCCTTCTTCTTCTCCTCCTCTTCCCCTCCTCTTCCTCCTTCTCTTTGTCCTCCTCTTCCCCTTCTCCTCCTTCTTCTTCTCCTCTTCTTCCCCTCCTCCTCCTCCTTCTCTTTGTCCTCCTCTTCCCCTCCTCCTCCTCTTCCTCCTCCTTCTCCTTCTTCTTCTTCTTGTTCTTCTTCTTCTTCTTGTTCGTGTTCTTCTTCTTGTTCTTCTTCTTGTTCTTCTTGTTCTTCTTGTTCTTTTTGTTGTTCTTCTTCTTGTTGTTCTTGTTGTTCTTGTTCTTCTTCTTGTTCTTCTTCTTATTCTTCTTGTTCTTCTACTTCTTGTTTTTGTTCTTGTTCTTGTTCTTGTTTTTGTTCTTGTTCTTCTTGTTCTTCTTCTTGTTGTTCTTCTTCTTGTTCCTCTTCTTTTTGTTCTTGTTCTTCTTCTTCTTGTTCTTCTTGTTCTTCTTCTTCTTGTTTTTCTTGTTCTTCTTGTTCTTCATATTCTTCTTGATCTTCTTGATCTTCTTGTTGTTCTTGTTCTTGTTCTTGTTTTTGTTCTTCTTCCTCTTCCTATTCCTCTTTCTCGTCCTCTTCCTCTTCCTCTTCCTCTTCCTCTTCCTCTTCCTCTTCCTCTTCCTCTTCCTCTTCCTCTTCCTCTTTCTCTTCCTCTTTCTCTTCCTCTTCTTCTACCTCTTCCTCCTCCTCCTCCTCCTCCTCTCTTCTTCTTCTTCTTCTTCTTCTTCTTCTTCTTCTTCACATTGCAGCGCGGTAGCGCTTCGCAGTGTTGCAACAACGAAAACCATTGACAAAGGTGCAGTTCCTAAAGGTTTTCCAGTCAGCAACCGAGGTTTTGAGCGGCGTGAAATAGACCACTACGCCGACCACGCCGCGCCGCGCCGCCGCCGCCGATTTCTGTTGGTCGGCGGCGCGCCGCCGCCGCCGACCAGAAATGACCGGCGCGCCGCCGCCGGCACTTTGAAGTCGGCGCAGAGCTCTTCCAGGGACTCGAGAACCTATGAAGCCAAAGGCGCCGATGCTCACACAAGTTTGACTTTGTGGCGCCGAGGCGGGAGCATGCTCACACAACGTTTTTGGTAACATTAGGCCTAATACCATAAAAAGAATAATTTGCGCGCAAAATTTTATCATCATTATGAGTTCCTGCCGCCAGTAATTTTATGTTTACGTATTTATTTGTAATGTTACACACCTATGCTTATAAGGTCAAATTCAATTGACCGATTAAGATCTAGATGGTTTAGGTCCTTTAATATTGAAATCATCGGTGAAAAATTTGAGGTTAATTAGAGCCAAATATGTACTCCATTTGGCATCAAATGCTCAAAATTGCGTCGGCTTCTGGGGCCGATGTAGGGCGTACGACGCTCCCCCATACCCTTAGTCGTTAGGGGCTTCCTGCCTTCGGCAATGGCAGCTTCGCGCCTTCGGCGCTCGCAATTCCCTCTCAGACATTCTAGTAGGTCCCCCAACTTCTGGACCGTGGTTGCGCCTATGCTGCCAGGGTCGTTAACTTCAACCTTAGTTATTTGAATGTCACATTTTAAATTGACTATCGTTGGTTAGTTGCTGTTTAACGACATTATTTCGCCATCCTCTTTCTCCAGGCAGTACCGGCCTTACCATTGTGCGAATCGTGCAATTGTACAGGGCCCGCAAATTTTGGGGCCCGAAAATGTCAGAAATTTAACATGAACAAGACACCCCAATAATTCTAGGCCTATTATGGTTTCAATAAAATCTTCTCTTTTATGAAAAAAATAAAAAACCAAAAATCAAATGGTACAAACTTAATTTCTGCGACATTTTATGTGACATTTTCGGGCTCCCTATTAGTGGGGAGGCCTGAAAATCTCACAGTAAAACCTGTGATATTTTCGGGCCCCCTATTGTGGGGGCCCGAAAGTGTCACAGAAAATTAACATGAACAAGACACCCTAATAATAATGTTATGATTTCAATTTAATCTTCTCTTTTGTCAAAAAATAAAAGTCAAATGGTACCAAGTTGAAACCATTTGACTTTTATTTTTTGACATAATATTATATGTTGTCGCAAAAGATAACATTGGGTGCAGAAATGATTATCACTTCTGCACCCAGAAATAGTTATACTTTGCTACACTTTGCTTAAATTTTAAGTGAGAAATTTTACATCTTGAATACTTGTGTCCGCGAGCTATGCCTAGAAAAAGTAAGTTTCTCTGGTCCAAAAAGTTTCAAAACCACTGTTGTAGCCTATGTGACTGTGATGGCACCTTTGTAAATTATTTTATATTATTTCTTTTAGATTTTAAAGGATTTTATTTTTAGGGCTTATTATTTAGCACACACACACACACACAACACACACACACACACACACACACACACACACACACACACACACACACACACACACACACACACACACACACACACACACACACACAATGATTAGCAATTAAAACAATTTGACTTGTGTCATGGGGTCCGTACAGTTAACCCTGCACAGGGCCCGCAATATACTAAGGCCGGCACTGCTCCAGGCTTGGGACTGGCACTGCGAAGCAGTGTTACCACTGTATAAAAATTAAAAACCCAAGCTCGGACAATAAAAAAGCCAAGAAAACGCAAGGACAGTTTCTCAGCAAACTTTTGAAACATTAAAGGAATTATAACATAATATATCTTATCTTATAATATAAGTCCAAGTCTGTTTACGTTGTCCTTCCGTATGTTTGTTTGTCTGTACTCTAAAGGCTCCGAAACGGAACGCTTTAGCGATTTGAAAAATCGCACGAAACGTTATTACGACACGACTAGATCAACGCGACTATTTTCAGCTCGCAATTTTATTTAAATGCTGACATATGGACATTTTAAACTTCCAAATTATGAGGTTCCGTAATACCAATAACGGAGGCCATTAATATGCATATTTTAACCTCGCTTGAGCGGCGTGACGTAAGAGAAATGTTGTCTTACGTCACGCGAGGCGCAATCGAAATAAAACACGGGCTCCGTTCCGAAAATTACGAGCGCTGTAATGGAACACGATCGAGCTTCGTCTACTATTATATTATTTAGCCCGGGGAACAAATAATAGGCCTATATAAGGTAGAGATAAAATTACGCATGGGGAAACCCCGGGCAAAGCCGGGTAAAAAATGCTAGCATTATATATGTTAAATATTATAATACAATATAATTAGACCGGTTTTCTAAATAAAATTGTGGTTATATGAGTCATTTTTCGCCATTAGACTAATTAGACGTACCTGTTGTTCCGACGATTTTTTTAATGAAACTCGCCATAATTTTTCTTCAAGTCAATTATTTCTATGAATTTACTATTGAGGACAGTATTGTCTCCATGGTTATTTTGATATATATTCTTTACTGTTTATTTTGTCTGGTGAGTTTTAATCTGAAAATGTCCACTCCGTTACCGTAACCTTCACACATTGCCGCAATAATATTATAGAATTACGACTACAAATGATAATTTTTCCACAAACTTAATGTGATTCGTAAACAGCATTGAAACGCCTTTCATTTAATAAGTTTGTCATTAAGTGAAACAGTACTTATCATGGCTAAATGAATTATTTTCATTTTAGATTAATTCTCGGTAATGGAGTGGACATCTTTAAAACGTGGCATACACCTTACAAATCAAATCATTGCAGCATCTATTCGAAAAGTCGGCATATTTACGGAAGTATACGCAACCACAGACGTCATAAAATTATCTGACTAATTTTCAGTAGGCCCAGATGTTGGTAAGTAAGTAGTTGTGCAAGGATTTATGCACGGTAACGGAGTGGACATTATTTCATGTGAAAGCTGAAAATAATTCATTTAGCCATAATAAGTACCGTTTCATTTAATGACAAACTTATTAATTAAATGAAAGGCGTTTCAATGCTGTTTACGAAACACTGTTTAATTCCACGCTCTGTTTACACACCTCTATAATCCGCTTAATCGATGCTATATATAGCTAAACCGCGCTTCAGTTTAAGTTGCTTAAGAAACATAGTATTGATGCTACAAGAAACTGTTGGAATCCATGCATATCTCAAGATTTAAGAATTAATGGAAGTGCTTCGGGTCGATGGTGTGTAATGTGGAAATATCGAGGCTTCATTGTGATTTATTGAAACCATTGGCGCCAACTGCAAAAAGGCTGGCCACACTTAATGCGTTTTGACAGTTGATAACCGCGAGTCTTCTACCTACGATATAGTGTCTGCTAGAAGTAGGAATTACATTGACACAAAGCGTGGAGGCAGAAATTTTTACCTGGCTTTTTCGAAATATAGATTCAACAAATTTCATTCAATTTAAGTAATTAATGTTTGTCCATTTATTGGAAGGTCAGAAGTCGAAGGCATGAGGTAAGTGTATACGCGAACAAATTGTCCAGAGTCATTACACGGAGTTAGGTCAGCATGCTCGAAGATTTAATCGTTGGGTACAAGAATATTATTACTTTTACTATTATTAATATTAATAATATTATTTATATTATTATTTATATTATCATTAATATTGTTGCTATTTTCATCATCATCATCATCATCATCATCATCATCATCATCATCATCATCATCATCATCATCATCATCATCATCGTCATCATCATCATCATCAGCTGTCGATAAGCAAGCATGACGCTGAGCAGTTGTGAGTGAAGTCTTGCACAAGGTCCATACACAATATAGTCTCAGGGATTCGAATCCCTACTCTCCCTGGTACAAGCCGAGCGCTCTAACATATCGACTACCGTGTCACACAGTTGGTTAGCTTCTAATGTTTATCAACATGAGGTTCATTTACAGACGAGGCTTGAACCCGTACTTCAAAGACAGCGCTAAAGCAATCGCTTGGTGGGATCTCTTTAATTAAGACGAATCAAGATGAAGTCTTAATTCAGACTTTGGCCGTTCGCTTAAGCCTAGTGCCACTACCAGGACCCCGTGCTCAACGGTCTTTGTCGCCTTAAGATGGTAAAGCATGGATCCACGTCAACAATCCAAAAACTCATTCGAACGGATGAGAACTGTTCGAAACAATATTTCTTATTAACGTCAACAGCTTTTCATTACACGAGATTTCGTTGAAACACTGGATAAATGCGTCGCTCTCTTTACACACCTTTAAAACGCGTTCTTCCCATGCTATATATATTCCACAACTACGTTTAGACTCTAATTCACATGGAAACTAAGTAATTTTATACAGTAACTGGAAACGATTGCGTAAAGGCAGCATACAATATTAATGCGATTTGACATTTAATAACTGCGAGTCTTCTAGCCTCGAAATAGTGGCTCCTAGAATTAGACATTACTTTTTAGAGTGCAAAAGCAGACATAATAATAATATCTTTTCTTTAATTAAGCGCCTGACAAACGCACTGCGCTGTATATTTACATGTTATGCAATTGAAACAATCTTAACTACTAACAGAACAGACAGCCTTCAATACAACGGCGCTAATAGAAGCCTACAAAGCATATAATAATAATAATAATAATAATAATAATAATAATAATAATAATAATAATAATAATAATAATAATAATAATAATAATAATAATAAGACGATTTTTATAGCGCCGTAGCACAGCACATGAGTATAGACAGTTGATATTAAATGTTACTGTCGTTGGATCAGGAAAAGCCCAAAACGGCCCGTCAGCTATTAGCAGCTACTATATGAGCGCTTCTGACGCTCGCTTCAAGATGGTAAACAGTTCGAAGAATGGCAAGTTCATTGGTAGCCGATGCTACAAAGACTACATATAATTAATAAGACTGCATCCGTGATTTTCTTGGCAACAGATGTTGTGTTGCTGGAATCTTTATAGTCCACCTCTGAAGGCTCTCAGGAGAAGCGCGTGGAAATTCGGATCCGGACTCTCCGTTCTTAGTTGTTACCAAACACGGGCTGCCATGAGGAGATGATTGTAGATGTTGTTAAAGTAGTCCAAAACAAGAATATTCCATGCGGTTGACCTGACAGGCGTCCATTTCTGAAGGCTTACAGGAGAAGTGCGTGGAAATTCGGATCCGGACTCTCCGTTCTTAGTTGTTACCAAACACGGGCTGCCATGAGGAGATGATTGTAGATGTTGTTAAAGTAGTCCAAAACAAGAATATTCCATGCGGTTGACCTGACAGGCGTCCATTTCTGAAGGCTTACAGGAGAAGTGCGTGGAAATTCGGATCCGGACTCTCCGTTCTTAGTTGTTACCAAACACGTGGCGGCTGCCATGAGGAGATGATTGTAGGTGTCGTGTAAATCGTCCAAACCATGAATATTCCACGCAGTTGACTTGACAGGCATCACAGAAATGGACTCGGACGCAATATACCCACTAATAGATGAGCCATTTGCAATCATACGGCTTAAAAACCAATAAAAGTGCACATTCTTTCCGAGCGAAATTTGGCGGCGACCGGATGTTCCGCCCTACGGGACTCGAACTCGGTACCTCTGGCTCTCTACGCCATATGTTATCCAATGCGCTAAACCGTCGCGTTGATTCAAATTTTCGTGTAATGAAAGTTGGGCTGCGCGATTGCCTATTGCCATGCTGTCCAACATGCGGTCTGTGGGCTTACGGCCCAGTCCAAAACCCTGGCACAGTAGGGGGCGACGTCAATTATCTTTGTTGTGCAACAGCGATGTCAGAAAGAGGAAAAAACTACCAACCTGCTAGTACCAGTCCCAAACATGGATAACGCATATTACTAAATGTCCTCTCTACACAACCTTTATACATTTCTTCTAGGCGATATATATTTCGCCCTCCTCCTCTATTGAGGCTTTGGACTGGCACTGTCGGGCACTAAGGCACGGTGAGGCAGTGGCGGAGTTAAAATCAATGGTGGTAGATTGTTTCAGGGTTTAACAACACCTTATGACAACAAACGCCGTTGACGTCTACAGAAATTATTTTGGCTGAATACAGCTTAATATAAGTTTAGCGTTGTATGAGAAACGTCATTGAGCAGGAAACCCAGTCGTTTTTGCTTGTTTACTTGTTTAACGACCACTGTGTGGTAACAAAGACCATTAGCGTCGCCCTCCTCCTTTATCGAGGCTTGGGACTGGCACTGTCAGAAAGCGAACAGTGGCGGAGTTAAACCCAATCGTTGGATCCACAGTTTAACGGCAGCTTATGACAACATAGGTCCGTTGCCGCCGACAAAGATTAGTTTTTGGCATATTACAGCTCATTTTATAAAAACGTGTTGAGCGTGCCCAGCCTATATTGCGCCTCTTTGAAACGTTTAAAAGGTGTCGAAAGTGAGCGCTGTGCGCAATCGTAGTAGTAGTAGTGGTACTTTCAGTTTAACGGTACTGTGTCTATGACAAGGATCATTAGCGTCGCCCTCATATTTCATCCAGTATTTGGACTGGCACTACCGTAGTACGGGCAGTAGTGGCGTTAAACCAACTCGATGGATCCAACAGCTTAACGACATCTCGTGGAAGCAAGGGCAGTCTACGTCGATATAGCCAAATTTTCAACAGTTCTCGTTGTACGTGAAGTATAAAACAAAAAAAAGTTTTCTAAACCGAACTTGAAAACTAGTCGGCTTGGGTGGTCGCTGTTACATTTTAACAGTTTTCAGCGTTATTAAAGGAAATTAGCATTCAAAATGAATCGTTTTACGCGTCCTCAGCCTATATAGAAACTCTTAGAAACGTTTAAAAGGTGTAGAAAATTATTGAGATAGATTTTAAAAGCACTAGAGATAGTGTGACGTATCTTTCTTACACGCCGCAGTGAAGTCACAATCGCTCTCTCTTTCTCTGTCTGTCTGTCTGTCTGTCTCTCTCTCTCTCTCTGTCTCTGTCTGTCTCTGTCTGTCTCCTCTCTGTCTCTGTCTCTGTCTCTCTGTCTGTCTGTCTGTCTCTGTCTCTGTCTCTGTCTCTGTCCTGTCTCTGTCTCTGTCTCTGTCTCTGTCTCTGTCTCTGTCTCTGTCTCTGTCTCTGTCTCTGTCTCTGTCTCTGTCTCTGTCTCTGTCTCTGTCTCTGTCTCTGTCTCTGTCTCTGTCTGTCTCTGTCTCTGTCTCTGTCTCTGTCTCTGTCTCTGTCTCTGTCTCTGTCTCTGTCTCTCTGTCTCTCTCTCTCTCTCTCTCTCTCTCTCTCTCTCTCCTTTTCTCTTGCTATGTCCTTGTTTGGTTTGTATACGTCTCTGATGGGTTTGTTTGGCTTTACGTCTTTGTCAAAGCTCGAGGGTACGTACCATACGTATTCTATTTTTTGAAAGGTACGTACGTTTTTTAACATACCCTATTTTAGGGTACGTAAACAGTGCAAAAATACGTTAACCACGTCATCGCTCAAAGTTGTTTCTGTCTTATGGTTAAAGCTTACCGAAACCTATAAGATGGATTCTAAAATACAGGCTTGGAAACCACAACTTATCGTTAAACGCCGGCTTATTCAACAAAACATTAATGCTCTCCTTGGACACCTTTAAAACGGTGCGCTCAGGCACTATATGTTTTTCAAACGCGATTCGTGAACTATGTCATACCGCATGCCATATTTAGTGTGCTAAGACAAACAGAGGAGGTAGATACTTAGAGCGTGTTCTTACAAATAATAAGCTAAAGCTATATAATTCGATGTAATTAATTTATTTGTTTCTGTTTTTGGGGTAACGTTTACTGAAACCCATAATTTTGAAGCGCATATAGTCGAATATGTTACAACGCTAGACAGTCCATGTATGTATTTAAACTGCTCATGGACTCAAGGGTCCAAACCTTTTTTATGTGGTCCGCGCCACGACTATGGCGCGCCTGCTGTGCGCTAGCCTAGCATGCTGGGGTTTTGCTCGTCACTGTCAGCAGGATAAAAACAGGCTCCAAACCATCATAAGTAGGATGATCCGGCGGGGGTACCTTCGTGTTGACAGCCCACCCTTTGACCGGCACTGTCGGCAGGCTGACAACGGTCTCTTCACAGCTGTTCTAAATAACCCCGGACATGTTTTACTTAAGTTGCTCTCACCAAGGAAATCAACTACCTATGCCCTTTGCCCACGGTCTCATGATAGGGTCTTTACTCTTATCGACAATCATTTTGAGAAAAACATTTTGAGGAAGAATGCTGTAGCCTACTCCTATTGATTTAGTATTTGTTATATGCCTACCATATTTCCACAATGGAGTGCGGCTCTTCTACATCCTGTTTAATAAAGAATGCACTTAGGCTACTTAGTTGCTTATTAACGTCAACAGCTTTTGATGTCAAAGGCTTTTGTTGAAAAACTGAATAATTCGATGCTCTATTTGCACACAAAACCCCGCCACTCTTTGTTCTCTGGCAGTGCCAGTCCCAAGCCTATATAAAAAACGAGGGTGACGCTGATGATCTTTGTTATCATACAGACTCTTTAAACCGAAACTACTACTACTTCTTATTCAAACAATATGTAAGAGCAGCGTCGTAAGTAACTGTTAAGGTCGATGTCAACGGCAGCCTTAAGATGTGGTTAAGTACTGCGTTACTCTTTTAAGATACCTTTATAACTTGGTTAACTGACTCTATATAAACATAAGCTGTCCATGTTGGTTTAACTTTCATCCCTCTCGAAACGCAATGTGGACGTCAACGGTCCTGGTGGCCATAAGATGCTGTTAAACAATGAAAACGACTACTAACTAGTTTTATATAAAGGAGAAAATTATGTTCAAAACAATTTCTGTCGACGTCATCAGTTCTGCCTTTGATGCTATAAGATGCCGTTGAACTCTGTTGGATATACCATAGTTTTATAACGTGACAGTTGCATGGTGGCCAAATGGCGAATGGGTCACCCTTCACGCTTTCGATTCAGGTTCAAAATCGGGTCTCTATACGAAATCGAAATGGATGGCAATGTAGAACTGCGTGCTTTGTATCGGCCTCGATGGTCATCTGTTAGTGGCCAATCGCATTGCACGTGGGTGGTCTATATCGCTACTCGTGGGTGGTCTAGATAATAAGTCGATTAACGTCTGTTATGTTACTCGGATCCTCCTCTGACCATCTCTGACAGGCAGTGCTCGTGAATAAACTTGTGCCCGAAGATTAATTTTAGAGTAGCGCTTTAAAACAATTGACTTTACGATTACATTTACTGGAATCTCGTCTCTGATGGTACTGGTGTGTGATTTTTACGTTTGTCTTGTTGCGTGGATGACCTATCACGTGTCCCGTTCCCTGACTAATAAAAATGGCAGAATCACTCCCTTAAGCCAATTTATAACATCCTGAAACTCGGTCGTAAGACTGCATTCCATTTGGACTGACACGTAAACACGTAATTCCGTCTCGTGTTCTTTGTTCTGAGTTGTTGTGAAACGTCATCCGATGTTTTATGCTAGAGACATTCAACGCTATTTCGCTCGTTATGACCGGCGAACAACAGGGGCGCCACCTTACAAAGATGTTCACCATTGCGGGAAGTTTATTCCTATCTCGATGACGGCAGTTAAGGTATACGAGGTAGGATAAGTCAGAGTAATTTAGTATAAGTTTAGGTAGGAAGTCAGGTTAAAGCAAAGGTAAGCATTGCAAGATGAGTTAAAATATGAGGTAAGGCAAGTTAAGATAGGATGAGGTAATGTAAAATGGGTAAAGAAAAGGTTATCTTGGATATTGTAAGATAAGAAAGTCGAGATAAAGTAAGACAAGGTTAGATTTGACTTGAATATATATATGCATATATATATATATATACATATATATATACAGATAACTTACGGTAATGTAAGACAAGGTAAATTAAGGCAAGGTAAGTTATGGTATGGTTAGATAAGTTAAAAGAAGATGGAAAACAACCTACCTGGTAGTTCCATTCCAAAGCCTGGAGATCGCAACTTATTGGAATGTCCTCTCTACACACCTTTAAAACGTTTCCTGCCTATGTTATATATAATTAAAAACTTCGTTCCGTCCCAAATAATCCAAAACTTGGGGGAAAGACGTTACTTTAATTGAAAACTTTGGTAAACTTATGGAAAAGTCGTTGGAAACATATCTTAAGAAACAACAAAATCTGACGAACATGAACGAAAGAAATATTAATAAAATCAGACGGTTTTTAAAGACGTAATCGGCTTCAGATGCTACAAGATGTTATTAAACTTCGAGTCAGAGTCAGCCAACTGCCAATTTCAACTCCGGCACTGTCTTAATTCGGGTGATGCCAGCCCCAAACCTGGATTAAGAAGGAGGGTAACACGAATAATCTTTATGCGCACACAGCGTCGTTAAGCAGAAATTATACCTACTTCATATTCGAAAATCGGGAGGGCCCGATAGCGCATTGATAACATCTGGCACAGAGACCGAGAGGTACCGAGTTCGAGCCCCGCTGGGCGGATATGCTTTGTAGGCTGCTATTAGCGCCGTTGTATTGCAGGCTGTCTGTTCTGTTAGTAGTTAAGATTTAAATTGCATAGCATGTAAATGTACAGCGCGGTGCGTTTGTCAGGCGCTTATTAAAGAAAAGATATTATTATTATTATTATTATTATTATTATTATTATTATTATTATTATTATTATTATTATTATTATTATTATTATTATAATTATTATTATTATTATTATTATTATTATTATTATTATTATTATTATTATTATTATTATTATTATTATTATTATTATTAATAATAGTTAATAATAATAAAGCAAAGCGAAGTCAACGGCTCAAAAGCCACAAGGTGTAATTAAATACTGCAAAACTCTTCTTGTAGACACCTTTAAACTGAGAATTGTACTAAATTATTTCTCCTGACGTTAACGGCATTGATGCCATAAGATGTAACTAAACTCTCGATAATCCAGTAGACACCTTTTAAATGGTGTTCATCAGCAATATATGTTCGTCAAGCGCGTATATTACGTTACATGCTTGTTTCTTTGGCTCAGATGTAATAGGAATTCTAAGACCTGTTTAACCAATTTTTCCATCGTGGTCAACGGCATTTGATGCCAAAAGACGTCGTTAAACTATTTGGTAATCTTCAGTGATACGTAATGCCTGTTTCAGCTGCTACGGTCATACGAGTTCGAAGCTTTGGGTAAACCGTAAGAGTGGAGAGCGTTATGACACAGCGTCGTAAAAATCTTGTTACACCGCCACAGCCCCTATTCTCGTATAGTCTGGCATATATATTGTTGGGAGTGGCCTTCAGCCATCCCGCCATTACGTTATCATCTCGTCGTCACACGTGCACTTACTAACCTTAGTTAAGACGCACCTCGTTTTGCCTTGTAAGTAGGATTGTCGCTGCCTATAATAGCGAGGCGTTTGTGTAGATTGGGAGACTGGCTTAGTTAAGTAAGGACGTTTTCGATACACCGTTGTGTGGTGCGCTTGTGAACCCTTAGTGGTCTTTGTTCGAGAGTGTACCCTACGTGGTCACTGCTCTGTTGTAATTGCCAGTGCTCCAGTGTTTCGTCTTCCTGTGTGAAGTTCCAGACGTCTTCGAGGAGAGTCTGCTTTTGTCTCGTTTGGTTCTGATGTGTGAATATGTTGTAACGTTGTACATATTGTAAATAAACCATTTTATTCAATATTGCGAAAGTTTTCTCTTGGTTTTCTTTGATCATTTGTCTTTTCATTCTAACTCACACTTCACCTCTAGACCACAAGCTAACATATGGGGGCTCGTCCATTGCGAAAATTCACCCTATCCGTTTGTTAAATTTGTAAAATTTCAAATTGGAATTTGGGGTTGTTGACTATTTTGACATTTATTTCGTGTTTTGCATGTTTTTCGTCCTTGTAAAAGTTACCATTTTCGTTTCGCTAAACTGAAACTTCGAAATGGGAATTTGGGGTTTTCCTTGTTTTGCGAATTTTGAGCATTTCTGCGTCGAATTTTATTGATTGAGAGTGAAATTTTGAAAAAGGGGCGTGTCTATTCAAGATTTGGTCGAAATTTATTTTTGATAGATAGGCCTAACAGCGTAGTTGATAGCAGGTGGAGGTAAAATGGCTCCATGGAAGAATTTAGAAGAGAAGAGAGCAAAGGCTGTAGCATGCAAGGAGAGGAGAAAGCAGAGGAAAGTTGAGGACAGATACAGAAACAGGCAATGGGAAGAAGCAACAAGTTTTTTTAAGCGTCTTACGGAGGCTGAGAATAGTGATAGTCGGAGTGAGAATTGGTCGCCGGAGGAGCGTACGCGAGTTAGAAATGAAATTTGGGCAGACATACGCGGTGGTTCAAAGAAATTGGCCGAGCAAAATGAACGGGTTTCTTTTGAGCATGTGGTCCAGAAAGTTTCGTGGGATAAGGCTACGAATGACAGCGCACAAAGTCTGGGTTTTCATTCGGAGACGGAAACAAATTTTCAGTTGCATGAGATTAACGAAGGTTTCGCGTACATGTTTGATGAGAGCGTACAAATTGCTTCTGAATCTGGGTCTCACGCTGAAGTAATTAATTTCAGTGGTGATACGCTGGAAGAGGATGGGCATGCGAGGGAATTGACGTTGGGTTGTGAAGGTGTACTTCAAACTAAATTGGTTGATTCTGATTCTTTACCTGTGTCGCATACTCAAATCTGTAGAGGAGAAGGTTCTCGATATGGATTCACGGTTGGACGTTGACTTGAGTGATTTATTCAACGAGTCTACTGTGTTGCATGCTGATTTGACTAATATTGTGCCCAGAGATGCTTTAATTAATGTGCAGAAGGATGATGCGTCTTTGCTGCCTTTGTATCAGTTGGTTGAACGAAGGGATGGTCAGTCGGTCGAACGCCAGTCCTATCCAATAAATAATTGGATTTTGGTGAGACTGTGGAAAGATTTAGATACCACTGATGAGTTAGGGTATAGTCAAGTTGTTGTACCTTCGCAATTGTGTACTAAATTGTTATACGCTGCGCATGACATTCCTGCCAGTGGTCACTTGGGTGTGAAGAGAACTTTGGACCGCTTACTGCGTCGTTTCTGTTGGCCTGGTAGTAACTCTTCGTTTGTACGTGTTGTCGGAATTGTGATGTTTGTCAGAGGTTGCATATGGGAGTGCCTTCTTCTCGGGCAATAGACACTGTTGGTTCCTTGAGAGGTGTGAATGATCCTTTACGCTTGAGCGAACCGAGTTGGTTGTCTGATGATGTGTTGTCTGGTGTTGCTCAAACTAATTTGGTTGATTTTGCGCTTGAGTTGCGTGAACGAATTCGTACGTCTGTTCGTTCGGCGAATGATAATGCTTTGGTCGCACAGTTGAAGTCTAAACAATGGTTTGATAGGTGTGTGAAAGTTGTTGACTTTGAAGTGGGACAACAAGTTTTGTTGCTTTTGTCGTTGATTTGGAAGCTACTTGAGGTTATGTATGCTATTCTGTGTGTCGTGGTGGAATGGTTGAGATCTGTTGATTGTTTGGTTGCTACACTGGATAGACGGAAAAGTAAATGTGTTGTGCAGGTGAACCTCATGAAGAAATACGAGTTGTGCATTGATAGGTTGCCGTCACTTGATGTAGATACGGGTGTGTCTTCAGGTGTGTGTGTGTGAATGTGTCTGAGTCATCTAAACTCGAAGAGGTGTTCGAGAATTGTCTTTTGGATTTTGTGCAGCGTGATGAAGTACTTGTCTGTCAGAATACGTTTAAAGGTGTGTCTAGCGATGACAGTTGTGTGTCTGTAAAGGAAAGTGAAAGTGCTTGGGCTTTGTCGATTGTGCATGTGCCTAATTCGGATGTTTCGTTTCGGTTGTGCACAGACTTGTGTAAATTCAAAGCACTTACAGCGGGTTTTCTGATTACGCTTGTTACTGTAATGTTGTGTTTTGGGAGTTGTACATTTCAGATGACTGATGTTTTCGATGGATTGGGACAGAGATGGTCACGCTGGTGGTTGATGTACGCACGGCTGGTGTGCGCTTTGGTTGTTCCAGTGGGTGACGATGCGGACCATGGGCCACTTTGGTTCGTCGATGGCATGGCTGCCTTTGACCAGACACTCTTGCGTGGGAGTCTGGCTTACTTCGTTTCTTCGCGGTCCATTGCTGTGGACATTGCCTTGGACAGTCTCTTGTACATTCTGGTTTACGAGTCGAACAGTTTCACTCGTCCCTCGGTTAAAATGTATGGCCTTTTGGATCTACGTTCACGATCTGTTTGTGTCGTTACGTTACTAATTTGTTCGATTACGAAGATAGTTCTCGAGTTATGTTGTCGTCGTTGTACGAATTGTGTTGTACGAAGTTTAATCTGGACTGTTGCTGTGTCATGAATTGTATAGTTAATGCTAATAGTTGTGTTATATATACGGATATTGAACTGTTGATGAACTTTCTAATGTTGATGACCGTTTGCATATTGAGATGTTGTGATTATAAGACGCTTTATCCTGTTGTGAAGGGCGCATTCGTTTTGTGAGGTTTGATTGTAAGTCAAATTGTCCTATAGTGAATTGTGCATTCAATTTTGAGATATTATGTCGTTGTTGTACGGGTGTTTAGGTCGGAAACACTTGTAAATGTTTCCTCTTTTCGTTGTCGGGGGGTCTGTTGGGAGTGGCCTTCAGCCATCCCGCCATTACGTTATCATCTCGTCGTCACACGTGCACTTACTAACCTTAGTTAAGACGCACCTCGTTTTGCCTTGTAAGTAGGATTGTCGCTGCCTATAATAGCGAGGCGTTTGTGTAGATTGGGAGACTGGCTTAGTTAAGTAAGGACGTTTTCGATACACCGTTGTGTGGTGCGCTTGTGAACCCTTAGTGGTCTTTGTTCGAGAGTGTACCCTACGTGGTCACTGCTCTGTTGTAATTGCCAGTGCTCCAGTGTTTCGTCTTCCTGTGTGAAGTTCCAGACGTCTTCGAGGAGAGTCTGCTTTTGTCTCGTTTGATGTGTGAGTATGTTGTAACGTTGTACATATTGTAAATAAACCATTTTATTCAATATTGCGAAAGTTTTCTCTTGGTTTTCTTTGATCATTTGTCTTTTCATTCTAACTCACACTTCACCTCTAGACCACAAGCTAACATAATATATATATATATATATATATATATATATATATATATATTGTGTCGTGTTCGTCTAGAGAGAAATACTACATACTACAATATATATAATTACAAAATAATTTATGTCGGTCTTTGTTATCATTAGCTGTCATTAAACTTTGGATCAATCCATCTAACCACTGACTACTCTCACAGTGCCAGTCCCAAGTCTTGATGAAGGAGGAGGGCGACGCTGATCATCTCTTTATGACACAGTGTCGTTAAATGGCAACTAACCAATTAATCACCACAATGAACTGCTCGCACTCTTGCTGTACCACTCCCAAGCCCTGAAAAAGGAGGAGGTCGACGCTATCACCTCAATGAAGTCTAGTCGCAGTGGACGTCAACGGCCTGTTTTGCCATTAGAGAAGGCTGCATTATGCCATAGGAACTTTGAGCACTGTTCACAATATTTTCTGTCGATATCAAAGGCCTTTGCTGCTTTAAGATGTCGTTAAACTCTGTTGTCGTCACCTCAACACCCGTCCAAATTAATGGCAGCCATTAGATGTCGTCAAACGCTGAGTCTTACTAAGATGATACCAGTTTGAAGTTTCTCCGTTTGCAATGGGTTGTAAAATGCAGTGCGAATACTTGGACTTGTTAAGGCATATTTTTCCAATCGTTGTCAACGGCATTTGATGCCGTAAAACGTCGTTTAAACTTTTGGAAACCTTTGGTTATACGTAATGACTATCTCTGTTGTTGTGGTGTTACGAGTTAGAGGATTTGGGTAAAGCATACAGGAGGATTATGACGCTAACCATCTTTCTTATGACACAGAACTATCCCGTATAATTATATCATGCGTTTGATTAGGTAAGACGAACGAAATCTTCTTGAACTCAAAGCGACTAAGAAGTCAGAGCCTCATGAACTCAGACATCGCTCCAAACAACCACGAATGATTTAAATAATTAAACGCAGTGAAAAGTAAAGCAAGGCGACGCCAACAGCCACAAGATGTCGTTAAATACTGCAAAGCTCTTCTTAGACACCTTTAAAAGAGTGTTTACCTATGTTATATAAAATACATCATACGCTGCCGATGCAAAAAAGCCATCTGAAAATGCTACACTGTGAGTCATTGAGAGTCGTTCTATCGCATACATAAAATTTTATTCACGCAATATCTACCGTGCGTGTGCGTGTGCGTGCGTGCGTGCGTGTATGCGTGCATGCGCGTGTGTGTATGTGCGTGTTACTACAATTCTTGATAATTAATGTTTTGTGTCTAGGTCTGCTGAATATCGTTCACAAATTAAACTTGAATTTGTGTTACAAATGTTGACACAGCCACAAATGATTCTTATATACCTTGCTAGTAAACGAGACAGAGATAAAAAATATATTAACTACCTGAACATTTTAAATAGAAATCATGTCAGCTACTAATATAGTTTAATTAATGTGCTGTTTATAAAACTCTTAATGAACGATGTTTGATACGACGTCAGCGGCCAATGTTGCCAGGAGATGTCGCTAAACTGGTGATGAAAACTTATTAGGCAAATCGAAAGGCCAATGACAACACCGTTTTAGGCTTTCATTGCTATAGAAATTAAAGACGAGACTGCCATTTCTCGCACTCTGGTAGTACCAGTCCAAAGCCCGTACAAAGGAAGAGTTCGACGCTAGTCACCTTTGTTAGGACAAATCGTCGTTAAACAACAACTATTTCGTTTCCTAATGTAGGCTATCGTGCGACATAAGGTCGACTTAAAAAGCCCTAATAGTCACGAAATTTATTGCTAGTTGCACCCAGTCACCAATTGGTTCTATTTTTATTTCTTCTATTGCCTTACCTCATAATTGTTTTTGGGAATTTGCTATAGGCCTATGGGTGACCCTCCTTAGCGGGATCTCCATCCCTTTTGGGCCTCCCTTTGTTGCCAGTGTATTTTGTTTCTTCACATTCTCTGATTTACTGTAATAATTTGGTTGCAATAAAATAATTTGAATTGAATTGAATTGAAAAAATGATATAAGGCATATCTCAAATATAAAAACTTGATCTGTTTTCGGATGGTGGCAGTCCAAAGCCAGGAGAAAGGAGAATATACAGAACAGATGCAACGCGTTGGCGTCTGGCTATTACAGGGCACGGTGAATAATGATTTATTGGAATGAAATTCATGAAGACATAGAAAGAGGCCAAGAAAGATTAAAAACACTGAACAATCTGTACACAGACACATTGTGCACACTTATGTCTGGAAACATCAGACACTACAGTAAACAAGCCAGAACTTCCGAAGATTCATTTCCATAAGGTATGTTACCCACCTCTTTTAAGATTACAACTTTCCTATAAATATTCCAGACGCTCAGCGGCAACATTGTATTTTTGATTTTATTTTTAGAAATATAAGTGTTCACTTTATAGAAGTTAAAGACGAAGCAGACGAAGCTGCCATCATTGTTCGTACATTGGTGCCAGTTCAAAGCTTGAATAAAGTAAAAGGGCAACGATAATCATCTTTGTTATGACATAGCGCCGTTCAACGTTGCCCTCCTCCTTTCTCCAGACTTCGGACGGTTTGTGTGTCCAATAGATACGTAGGTCATGCTTTAAACATAATATTGTATTAAATACAAACGCTTTATCTGTTTTCAGACTGAATAAAGGAGGCAGGCAACATACCATTTAGTAAAATACTGCGCAATGCTAGGCCCTCCCGATTTATTACACACCTCTTTAAACAGTTTCACTTTTGCTATTATAGTATAATCCTCAACCGCGTTACATGTTTTAGTTCCGCCTAGTCGCTTTCGCTCGATTTCAACGGCCATTGATGTTATAACAAACAGAAAAAAAATCATCCATCAATATTTTATCAATTAATGGAAGTATTTTAGTTTATTGACAAGGGCTGTGAGAAGTAAGGACGTGTATAAAACATGTGCATACTGTAAATATTCCAGTCAACATCAATCACCAAGATTTTGATAATTATTGTTCTTCGCTGCTCAATTGGTGCTTTAGTCTCTTACCGCGGTGAGGTTGTTGTCAACGGTCCTGGCAGTCGTAAGAAGTCGCTAAACACTTTGGTACTCAGTTCAACCAAAACACTTGTCGACATAAATTGTCTGTTAGCAGTGCACGGTCAATGTAACAATTTCAATAACTTTGCTAAAATGAAGCCTAGATGAAAAAGGATGTTGTAATTTTGTTTGTGTTTGCACTGTTACGTTATAGTATAGGTCTACTATTCTAATACTAATTTAATAAACATATTGCTTTTACCACCTTTAGGCACTTCAGTGATTCTATTTAAAATACAAAGAAAAATCGCGCATAAACATAATGAATGCAATTAATTAAAAGTTTGGGTTTAAACCTGGCTGCGCTATTGCTTATGTATACGATGATCATTGCTGTCGTCGTCATCATCATCATCAAATTCATCATCATCATCATCAGTTCTTCTTTTCTCATAGTTCTTCTTCATCACCATTTCCGTCATCATCATCACAAACATCGTCGTCATCCGTTCTTCTTCTTCTCTTTGTTCTTTTCTGTCGTTGTCTTCAACGTCATCGTCATCACCATTTTCGTCTACGTCTTTGTCGTCATAATCATCAATAATCACCAATGGCAACGCTTTATGATGTTGTTGTGGTGTTGCTGTGGTTATCAATTATTGTTGTTGCTAAAATTCCTGCAGTGACACTGACATTGACTTTTCTTCCGCCTGTCAAGGTATAATTAGGAAGCTATATAGCTCACCTGGGATATGTACACAAATGCAGTTGGATTAAAGCATAATTATATGCATTTATGTAAGTATGTCAATTTGTATATATATATATGTATAAATATGTATTTATGCATATACATACACATTTTACTATTTGTAGAGTAAGCAATTTAAAAAATATATCTGTAAATGTTCCACGATGAACATCTTTCTATACGGAACAGATGTCCCGCGTTAACGTCCAGTTGTAATAGGGAAGAGTAATTAATTAATTAATTAAAACTTAGAAATTGAATGAATTTATTTGAATGAAATTGACGAACACAGAGATAGAGCCAGAGAATGATGCACAGGGACAGAGCAATCTGTACACAGACACACTACCGTAAACACTTATGTATGGAAAATCATACACTAAAAGGGCAAGAACACCAAAAGCTTCATTTGCATAGGGAAATTTTAAACACCTCTTTTAAGATTACATCTTTCTTTCAAATAATCCTTACGCGCAGCGGAAACAATCATATTCAATTCTAATCACCATTATTGTCGAAATGTAAATTTTAACACTCTGGGTTTCCACCTCATAGAACTAAACGACGACGCTGCCATTGCCCGTACTCTGGAAGTGCCAGTCCAAAGTTTGATTAAAGGAGGAGAGCAACGCTACTCATCTCTGTTATGACATAGCGCCGTTAAAAATAAACTACCTAGTAGTAGAGCCCTGCGCCGGCCGCGCTGCGCCGCCGCCGCCGACATTTTTTGGACGCCGCCGCCGCCGATTTTTGTGGATCGGCGCGCCGACGCCGCCGCCGCCGATAATTCCTCGGCGCGCCGCCGATACCACGCTGAAGTTTTTAATTGTTTTGTTGCATTATTCATGTTTTGCATAATTTCACGATGAATTGTTGCTTCAGTGGGTAATAGTAGACACAGACAGACATACAGCCAGGCAGACAGAGACAGCCAGACATACAGAGACAGAGGGATACAGACAGGAAGACAGCAGACAGATGATGGGATGGATGGATAGATAGACGGATGGTTTGGTTGTATGGATGGATTGAATGACTGATAGATAGATTGAATAGACGGATAGGAATGAGAGAAAATCGAAAAGGTCCTCTGTCTTACATGCATACTACATAATATATGTAAGACAGAGGATATATATATACGGTGATTGAATTGTCGGGGCGTTGGGAGTGCTCAACCCCAGAATTAATTTTCAACCAATCCAGCTAATTCCATGAAATTACCTGTGGGGTTAAGTTAACCCCTCGGTGCAGCTTTCAGTGAATGTACGTAAATGTAAGGAATACTTTATTATAATCTATACAATATCGGCAGTATTAAGTCATAGGCCTGGGGCGAACCGCCCTCGCGCCCTCCCTGGTTGTATTCCGGCGTCCCTCACGACCAGACCCACCCGTCATGGTGCGCTGCTATAACGGGACACGGGCTTGGGATGGGCGAAGTTTAGTTCTTTTCTTAACCCAAATAATGTGATTCCCAAGTATTGCTGTTCTGTCTATCTTAAGTATATAGGGAGGGGTCGGAGGGAAGACAGACAGCATCGACATGCCACGGAAGATTGGCATGACCCTAAATTGACCCTCATTTTCCGAGTGAACAAAGTGTCCTCTCAGGATTTACGCTAAAAGTTCCAAGGTACCAGAGTCATCCATTCACAAAACGCATACACAGTGAATGAGTCATCCGTGATTTGATACCCCATCTCATCATCGTGCAGGCTTAACCCTCAATGGGTCATTGGGGTGCAATTGCACCCCATGGCCGATTCTATGGCTACTCACGTGTTATTATTAAAATTTCAGCAGTTATCTTCTAGGACATTGTAAGTGAACCATTTTTTCATATACTCATGCATAAAACGATAAAAAAAAGTTGACGTCAATTTTTGCCAGCACAGATTCATCGGGGGTGCAAATGCACCCCAAAATTATAACGTTGATATTATGAACAAATTCAGGTAATTGGTGCTAATTAGGCCTACTGCAATAATTTGTTATGTTATTATCAATTATGTTAGAACATTCCTGATATTAGTTGGACCTTTTTAGAAGTCAGACATTTTTTTTTGCTTACATTTTCAGTATTTCAGTGGCAGAAGAATTGCTTACTCAGGGTATGACCTATGTAGGAACGATGCGCAAGAACAAACGAGACATTCCTCCAAGCATGATAGCAAAAAACAGAGACGAATTTTCTTCGATCTTTGCATTTGATGGCAACAAAACGTTGGTATCATATGTCCCAAAAAAGGGAAAGTCGGTCATTCTTTTGTCGACAATGCATCACGACAAGGTTGTCGATGGTCTGAAACAAAAACCAGAGATCATCCTTCATTACAATGCAACTAAGAGCGGAGTAGATAACATGGATCATTTGGCTTGCATCTACTCATGTAAACGAAAGATCAACAGGTGGCCAATGGTCCTATTCTTTGACATGCTTGACACAGCTGCCATTGCCAGTTTCGTGATCTGGATGTGCAATAACCCTGACTGGAATAAGTCGTCCAAAGCGATACGTCGTCGCCAATTCATCATCAGTCTCGGGGAGTCTCTTGCCGAGCCACTTATAAGAAGACGTTTGGACAAGCCAGCCCTGCTCAGAGGACCGATCATGGACGCAATCCAACTTATAGAACTGGACTCTGGAGAATTTGAAGCAGGAACTGAGATACCAGCTAAAGTGAAGAGGACACAGGGACGTTGTCATCTGTGCCCGCGCGAGTGTGACAGGAAGACGCGCAAATTCTGCGATAAGTGCTCTAGGCCTGCTTGTCCGGCACACTCTGTCAATAATTTACTGTGTGACAAATGTACGATTTAGATAATTATGTCATTTGTTAACTGGTGTAATATGTTGGCCGTATGTCATATCTTACCATCGACTAGTCCAGCGCAGAGAGCGCCTCTGAGTCGGTTTATTTCCTGAAGGGGCGCTATATAAATGTGTTGAATAAATAAATAAATAAATAAAACATTGAACAGTATGTTTATATAAAATACATGGTATTCGATTACCGGTAGACAGAGCGTATCGTTGATTTATATTCTCAAACACTTAGGGGGTGCATTTGAACCCCAAGGACCTGGAACGTAACTTTCTGACAAGGACCCATTGAGGGTTAAGCATATCCATCATCAAATTAGCACATGCAGCTCATGCTCCAACAGTGTAATATAATGTATCAAATGTCTAGTGTATCTAAATCCAAGTCATACAGCATTTTGGATAGGCATGCATATTAAGAAATTGCCAATCCCTAAGTAGCCTACTGTAGTGGCTTTCGGATTGGCGTTCTGCACTTTAAACTGCTATGGATTAAACTGCTATGAAACAAAGACTATCTGGTATTTATAAAATCAATTCACGTTCTTGAAATGAATAACATTAACCTAAATTGGAATAGATTGGATATAATTATAAATAGTATCGTGATGTCTGAAGTTACTAAAAGCAAACTCGTGGAAAAGCAGTTTTTTTTTATATAAGAACAGATGGCACCAGGATTCCTTAATCTATAAGTACAGAATGCACTATTCCTGTTTCGTTGACTAAAGTTTTATAGCAAATTGAAAATAATTAAAATTAATTACTTGTGATACGCCGTGGAGGGGGTTATGGTAAATGGTAACACTTTGGCACGAAGAGTAGAAGATCATCATGGACGCGGGATCAATTCCCGCTACTCTCCAAAGGTAGACTAAGCCTTTCATTCGCCATATGACGTTCGCAAAATGAGCAGTAGGACGTGATGGGCGCCGTGCATGGCTGCCAAACAGTTAAATTTGATTTAGTTAATAACTTGTGATAATCCGTTCATACTATGAATTGTAATCATACGGCGGTGTGTCAGTGTGTCAGATAAGAAATAATAAACGAAGATTATAATATTTATAATTGTTTCTTATAGTCAGCAATTCGTTTACTAAAGGCTTACGGCGTTCTTGGAAATTGAACGTAGGCCCTGTTTTCCAGTTTCTATATTTATTTCAATAAATATCTGGTTTGCTAGTATTGTCTGTAGTCAAACTCAAACACGACTCAAACTGCATCCTAACTACGAGTGACAGCTGATTCCTATCAGCACTAAAATAATAGAGCAATTTGTTCAGATGACAGCTTTAAACGCTAGAATTAAAGTGTGGAAATTCAAGCAATTTCAAAAGTTCGGACGCCAATTTGACCAACTCATAAACTTTTGGATCCGTCACTAGCGCCGACCACGCCGCGCCGCGCCGCCGCCGCGCCGCCGCCGCCGACCAAAAATGACCGGCGCGCCGCCGCCGACACTATGAAGTCGGCGCAGAGCTCTACCTAGTAGTCCGTTTCCTAATGAATCGACGTAAGGTCGACCTGAACAGCCTGATAGTGACGGAATAATTTAAAACATATCTTAAGCTACCGTGTCCCATTCCTATTTAGCTTAGGTTAGGGTTGTTTCTGTTTTAGTACACTGTGTCATAACAAAGATGACTAGCGCTGCCTTCCTTCGTTCACAAGGATTGTGATTATAGGGCCTATCCGTGATACGTAACTGCCTGTTTCTTCTACTATTATATTGGTACGAGACCGAATCCTTGCTTCAACCGTAAAAGAGAAGGGCTTCGCTAATCATCTCTAGTATGACACAGTTTTATAAAACAGAACAAATCTGTCTGCGTTTGATTGGTCAGACGAACAAAACCTTCATGAAACAAAGAAGTCAGAAAGAAACTACCTATAAAAAACTGAGTTTTATTGGCCAGACGAAGGAATTTCTCTTGATCCTAGGGCGACAAAGAAGTCAGATCCGCGTGACCCCAACCATCGACGTAATCAACCATGATGGATTTAAATAATTAAAAGCAGTGAAAAGTAATGCAAGGCGACGCCAACGACACAGGCAGCCACAAGATGTCGTTAAATACTGCGAAGTTCTTTTTAGACACCTTTTAAAGAGAGTTTACCGTTGTTATATAAGTACATCATACGCTGCCGCGGCAATTACAGCATCACGGAAGGGATATAATTATTGCTATCATTAGACTAATTATATCGCATACATAAATAATATACAAGCTTAATCTTATGCGTGCGTGCATGCATGCGTGCGGGTGTGAGTGTATTTGTGTGTAACTACAATTCTTGCTAATTAATGTTTTCTGTTTAGGACTGCAGCTGAATATCGTTCACAGACTTAACTTGGGTTTCTGTTACAAATGTTGAATTAACCACAAATGATTCTTGTATACCGTGCTAGTAAACGAGATAAAGACAAAAACTACCTCAACACTTTAAAGACAAAATCATGTTAGTGACTTTAAAGAAAAATCTTGTTATAGGTTAGCGACCTGTATAGTTCAATGTGCATGCTGTTGGTAAAACCGTTAATATACGATGTTTGATATGACGTCAGCGGTCGATGTTGCCAGGATATGTCACTAAACTAATAAATAAAAATAAAATTGCTAGACAAATCGAATGGCCAATGACAACTCTTTGTCTTAGGCTTTCATTTCTGTAGAAATTAAAGACGAAACATTGCCTGCACTCTGGTAGTACCAGTCCAAAACCTGTACGAAGGAGGAGGGCGACGCTAGTCACCTGTGATATAGGACACATCGTCGTTAAACAACAACTATTTCGTTTCCTAATGTATCGTGCGACATAGGGTCGACTTCAATAGCACTGATAGTCACGAAATAATTTAAAGTATGTCTTAAATATAAAAACTTTATCTGTCTTCGTGTGGTGCCAGTCCAAAGCCAGGAGAAAGGAGAACATACGGAACATATGCAACGCATTTACGTCTGACTATAACAGGGCAGAGTAAATAATAATTTATTGGAGTGAAATTCACGAAGACAGAGTCAGAGGCCAAGAAAGATTAAAAAAGTGCAATCTGAATGCAGACACACAGGCAGGAGAGTAGATACAACCTACGCCATAGGCCCCATCCATTCGCTCTTCCAGCCAAAGACAATAAGAACTTTTTGTCTCGTATGATGTTTAAAAACATTTATTAGTTATAACAGACAGCTGACGTAACTAGGTAATATTTGTTTCATAACTGCTACATCTAGAACAATTATTGTCACTTGTTGCGTTCTGACAACAATGTTTGATTAAATAAACGAAAATACATGCATACATACACTGTGCACATATATCTTGAGAGATCAGACACTAAATAGACAAGAACACGCAACGCTTCGGTTGCATAATTATGAAGATATTAAACACCTCTTTAAAGATTAAAACTTTCCTTTAAATAATCAAGACGCACAGCGGCAACATAGTTCTTCCGTTCACGGTGTAAGTTATCACTTTACAGAACAGTTAGTCAGTTACTAAAAGACTAAGCTTCCATTGTCGTACTCTGGAGGTGCCAGTCCAAAGCCTGAATAAAGGAGAAAGACGACGCTAATCATCTTTGCTATGACTTAGCGCCGTTAAACAGAAACTACCTAGTAGTCGATTTCTTAATGCATCTTGAAACGTAAGGTAGACCTAAATGCCTCTGATAATCACAAAATGATTAAAATCATATCTTTAGCTACCGTGTCCATTTTTTATGTAGCTTAGGTTAAGTTAGTTACTGTATAACGACAATGTGTCATGACAAAGATGATTAGCGTTGCCCTCCTCCTTTCTCCAGACACGGGACGGTGTGTGTCTATTAGATATTTAGGTTATGCTTTAAACATATATTAAATACAAAAACTTTATCTGTTTTCGGGTGGTGCCAGTCCAAAGCCAGAAGAATGGAGAATCTAGGCGAGGAATAATTTTCATTATGACAGCTTTTTTAAGCAGAAACTTTCACCGCCTGGATAAAGGAAGACGGCGACATTAGACACCTCCTCGCCTACATTCTTACGCTGACCCACCAACCTCAGGAATCGTGAGAGCAACATCAATGCTCATACTCGGAGTGACAATAGCAAAAACGATCTCAGCGCTTCTTCCCATGTCAACAGGATTCTTAGTGTATGCTCTGGTTCGCTCCACGCTCTCAGAGTTCTCACGGCACACGGTCTCCCTCCGACAGCGCTCCATGAAGTCGCACGTGCAACTACCATCTCTCGCCTTCTCTATGCCTCCCCTGCTTGGTGGGGATTCACCACCGCAAGCGACCGACAAAAACTCCAACGTTTCCTGCAAAGGGCCAAACGACTGGGCTACCTCCCTCCTCAACACCAGGATTTAGACCGAATGATGGAAGAAGCAGACGTCAGACTCCTCCAAGCGGTCAACCGGAACTCACAACATGTGATCAGATTCCTCTTTCCTCCGATCGTACGTAGGTCATATGGTCTGCGCCCTAGGCCTCGTGAATAAGTTATGAACTGCCCCAAAAAGATGACCACAATTTCATCTTTAGGGTTCTAGGCTATATCGGACAATTCGGGATGTTAAGATTTAACTCTCTATCTGACTATAGGCATAAACTTATAGTTTTTTATTTCAATACTTTCATTATTACCTGTAAAACAAATTGCGGTATGTCAACGTAGTATCTTAAAAAACGAAATCAACTACGAAGAACGAATTTGTTATAACAGTAGGTACGTAAGTATGTAAGTAAGTATTAGTGAAAAGCTTTGAAATAGAATGAACTTATTGGGATGACAGAAAAAGATGTAAAACGACAGAGCAATATGTAGACAGACACACTATAAACACTTAAGTCTAGAAAGATCAGACACAAGGATCCTGCGTGGCCGAGTGGGTTGGTAGCCTGCTCTCCGCGTCGGCGCCCCGGGTTCGCTTCCCGGTCGGTCGGTTTATCAGAGATTAATTTCTCGGATCTTTACTGCGGGTGGCTCGGTCGCATTATAAACGTGGAGTACAATACAACACAATACAACACAACACAATATACTGGCGCGCGGTGGTATAGGGGTATGTTCGGTGCCTTGCCGCTGGAGGGTTGCGGGTTCGAATCCACCTCAAAGCCGCCGCGTAGGGACCCTGGGCAAGTCCTTCACTCGCAATTGCTCATGCGCTTCGGCGTGAAACTCCGATTCAGCGTCCGCGCAGTAGTCGGGAGCACTTCTGAATGGGCAATCTGGTAGAGGCGCTATAACAAGTGTTCAAATACAATACAATACAATACAAGATGGACCAGAACACCTAGAGCTTAATTTGCAATGGACTTTCTAAACACCTCTTTTAAGTTTAAACCTTTCTTATAAATAATCATGATGAGTAGCGGAAACATATTTGATCCTATAATTGCTAACGAAAGGCAAAATTTAAGACACTACTTTCTCACTTTATAGAACTGCCCTACGAGAGGCGTTTTATAAATGTTTTAATTCAAAACGATACAACTACCCTACGAGAGGCGCTTTCTAAATGTTTTAATACAAAACGATACAACTACCCTACGAGAGGCGCTTTCTGAATGTTTTAATACAATACAATAAAAAAAGACATTGCTCGTACACTGGCAATGCTAGTCCAAAGCTGAAAGAAAGGTGGGCGTCGACGGTAATCATTCTTGTAATGACATACTGTTACAGTAGCTCTGTTAAGCAGTAACAACAAGTCATGGCAGTCTGTTTCCTTGTGCATCGTGCAGCGTAAGGTCGACTTTAACAACCCTGAAAATCATGTGATGATTTAAAACATAATGATATTACCTTAAAATAAAAATTTAATCTAATTCTGGTGGTGCCAGTCCAAAGCCAGAGTAAAGGAGATTCTAGGCAATGAATCATCTTAGTTATGACATGACATTCTTAAACAGAAACTTGTACAGCCTTGATAAAGGACGACGGTCATAATAAACACCTAGGCCTATCTTATGACATAAAGTCGTTAAAACATTCATGCACAAAGATGCAATAAAGACCATTAGCGTCTCCCTCCTCCTATATCCATGTTTGGGACTGGCACTGACAGAAAACAATCAGTGGCGACGTTAAAAGCACGTTATTACAACTGCAATTATCTCTTTGAGATACCTTCTTTAAAAAGGTGTTCATCACTAAAAATTCATTTAGAGCACCTTGGCCAGCTCATTTTAAGAACAACGGCTGCCACAATAAATATCGACACTGCCAGTACGCTGGTTGCGCCAATCCCAAACCTGGAAGGAGGGGCAACTTCATCGGTCCTGACTGGTACAAGATGTCGTTTATTGTTACATAGATAAACTTCTACAGTGTCCATAACCTGGAAGTGCCACACACAAGCCTGGATAAAGGAAGAGGTAGACTTCACCGTCCCTGGTTGCCAAACGATGTCATTAAACCCTGCAACCAACTACTGTCGCCTAACACAGTTTAGGCGCCTAAATTATGTCGAACGTTGAGAACTATTTGAAACAAATTTTCCATTTAACGTCAACGGCTTCTGAATTTTGATGGTAAAAAATTAAACGCACTATAACGCTGCGCTCATTTTACACACCTCGATAAAGCGCTTACGCAATACTATATATAAAAGATGTAATTAATTTGAACTCCGTGATTGTCTTAATTCAGATGGCTCCAGTCCGGAGCCTGGAATAAGGAGGAGGGCGACGGTAGTAATCTTTATTGTCACATAGTGTCGTTAAACTGAAACTATGCCTATTTTATATCTAAAAATAGTTAAACGTAGTGAAAAGTAAAGTAAGGCGACGTCAGCGACGCAGCCATCCACAAGATGTCGTTAAATACTGCAAAATCCGCTTAGACACCTTTAAAACGGTGTTTACCGTTGCTAAATAAATCATCATATGCGGCCGTTTCCTTAGTGAAAAGTAGTTAGTGGTTGGTAACAGATTCTATTGTATTGTATTGTATTGTATTGTATTGTATTTGAACACTTGTTATAGCGCCTCTACCAGATTTCCCATTCAGAGGCGCTCCCGACTACTGCTGTAGTCGGAGTTTCACGCCAAAGCGCATGAGCAATTGCGAGTGAAGGACTTGCCCAGGGTCCCTACGCGACGGCTTTGAGGTGGATTCGAACCCGCAACCCTCCAGCTGCAAGGCACCGAACTTACCCCCAAACCACCGCGCCCCAGTATATTGTGTTGTGTTGTGTGTTGTATTGTACTCCACGTTTATAATGCGACCGAGCCACCCGCAGTAAAGATCCGAGAAATTAATCTCTGATAAACCGACCCATAGATTCTCATCAGCAAATTTATCGGAAACATTATCACATAATAATGGCAGATTTCTCAACAACAATAATTGAACGCTGTTGGCTGGCCATTTGCAGTTTAACGACACTGTGACGTAACAAATAAAAGTTATTCGAGATCTGTTGGGTCCAGGAGACGAGAAGAGAAAGCTAACGAGGATAATAAATCCGAAAAAGATGGAACGTCATTAATGACCCATACGATATCACTTCTTTAGACCCACTCGTAATCCTAATCGTATACTTCAAATTTCCAAAGCGCTACTTTATAAAACTGAGCGCAGGGCCCCATCTTATTCACGAGCCCTGCGTCGCTTAAGAGGGGCTGCTGTCCAGTTCTACCAAGTGAAGATCTGAGTCTGGTTGCCATTGACTTTTTATAATAGCAGTGAAAGAAATTGTGATGAATAATGAACGTCATGCGTTTTGAATATGTAGTATTGTGTAAAGACATTATACAGGTGTGTAAAGAGTGTTGCATGGAGAAATGTTTAACGACATCTTATGGTAATTATTCTGGCTTGATGGGATCCAGAGCGGAATGCATAAATAAATAAACAAAGACAAACTGAAATTTAAAGCTGTAAACGTCGTCGCTTAACAGAGAAATATCAAGAAAGCCAGGAACATCAGGAAAGCCAGAAGCATCAGGAAAGCCAGAAACACCAGGAAAGTCAGAAACATCAGGAAAGCCAGAAACATCAGGAAAGCCAGAAACATCACGAAGGGCAGAAACATCAGGAAAGCCAGGAACCTCAGGAAAGCCAGGAACATCAGGAAAGTCAGAAACATCAGGAAGGTAAGAAACATCAGGAAAGCCAGGAACATCAGGAAAGTCAGAAACATCAGGAAGGTAAGAAACATCAGGAAAGCCCGGAACATCAGGAAAGTCAGAAACATCAGGAAAGCCAGGAACATCAGGAAGGTCAGAAACATCAGGAAAGCCAGGAACATCAGGAAAGTCAGAAACATCAGTAAAGCCAGAAACATCAGGAAAGTCAGAAACATCAGGAAAGCCAGAAACATCAGGAAAGTCAGAAACATCAGGAAAGTCAGAAACATCAGGAAAGCCAGAAACATCAGGAAAGTCAGAAACATCAGGAAAGTCAGAAACATCAGGAAAGTCAGAAACATCAGGAAAGTCAGAAACATCAGGAAAGTCAGAAACATCAGGAAAGTCAGAAACATCAGGAAAGTCAGAAACATCAGTAAAGCCAGAAACATCAGGAAAGTCAGAAACATCAGTAAAGCCAGAAACATCAGGAAAGCCAGAAACATCAGTAAAGCCAGAAACATCAGGAAAGTCAGAAACATCAGGAAAGTCAGAAACATCAGTAAAGCCAGAAACATCAGGAAAGCCAGGAACATCAGGAAAGCCAGGAACATCATGAAAGCCAGGAACATCAGGAAAGCCAGGAACATCAGGAAAGCCAGGAACATCATGAAAGCCAGAAACATCAGGAAAGCCAGAAACATCAGGAAAGCCAGGAACATCAGGAAAGCCAGGAACATCATGAAAGCCAGGAACATCAGGAAAGCCAGGAACATCAGGAAAGCGAGACATGTGAAAAAGATTCAGAACGGAAGACATCGACAAAGAGAACAAGAAGCGGAGCCAGAACAAACAACGAAGAATACGGCATATGTTCTAGAACTTTACTTTTCGTTATTATTATTACTATGCATTATTATTACTTCTATGTGTTATTTTACATTCTATTTGGATGTCCTATTGTGCGTTTGCTAATGGAATCATACAGGCTATACTTACTTACTTATATAAGAAACGAAAAGATATCAAAGAAAATCCGTAAGGCGGTTAAGGCCATTGATGTCAGATGACGACGTCGTTATACAACATTGTACCTCTATATGCTTTAACTCTGAAGCACTCGCTGCGGATGATTTGAATGCAGACATAGTTGTATCGTGCAGGACGATGGTGGTGGTGGTGGTGGTGGTGGTGGTTGAAGTAGTGTGATAATGTGAGTCTTATTGGTAGTTGATGGTGATCCGCTACTGGAGGTGGTGACTATTATTATTCCTACTTCAACTACAACTACAAACACCACCAATACCACCACCATCACTGTCACCAACTCTTTTCTTTCTTAGTTGTGACCTACCTCAAGAACTTTCCTTATCTCTACATATAAATTGCTCAACGACTTCTAACTGTTTAAGAATTAAATTGACACAGTTCTTTGAATGTTTCTCCTTTCTTCAAACACAGTTATTTCAAACGTACAATCAAAGTTCTTATCAATACAGCTCAACTGTAACTTCTAACATACAGCTCTCTACTGCATTAAACCAACTACTACACTGTATATCTTCAAATTTACTGTCATCAGCAGTTTCTAAGTTTGGCGCGCTAACTGCACGTGTAAAACAATCTACCGTCAGCCAATGTTTAGGCTACTTTAGGCCAAGCGCCCACAAGCCGACAGCGCAACTAAGGCCTAAGACTAAAACGCTTAACAATCGATACACATTATATACATATCAACCTAAGGAACACCTGTGCTCATTATATATGCAAAACATTAGTTCACAATCACCACCACCACCACCACCCCCACTACCAGTTGGAACCGTATTCCCCAGGAACGGTGGCTTGAGCTCCTCAGTCTTTCTCTCCCGCTGCTCCAGGAACTCCATTTTATTTGTTAGAGATATCAATCACTTTAACGAGATATTAGAGCCAGTCTCAAGACTGGATAAAGGAGGTGGCGACATCAGTAATATTTGCAATAAAACGGCGTTGTCATAAAACGTGAAAACAAATACCAGTCTGGTAGTGCCTATATATACCAAGCCTCGAAAACTAAAATTAATTATTGAAATGTCCCATCTACACACCTTTAATACGTTTTCTCTCGAGTGAATATATTTAAAAACTGCGTTCATTCGCCAAATGCCTCACGCCTCGACGTGTAAAATATAGGGAAAGATTATCATAAGCAAGAACAAAGTCTGATGTGCAGAAAGAAGAGAGAAATATTAATTAATGGAATGAACAATTGAACTGTTTCATAGACGTAAACTACTTTAGATGGTACAAGATTCTTTTAAACTTCCACGTCCTTTTTGGGTAGTCCCAGTCCGGAGCCTGGATTACGGAGGAGGGCGACGCTAACAATCTTTATTGCCACACAGCGTTGTTAAACATAAACTATAAATACTTTATCTTTGAAAATAGTCAAAGCAGAAGAAACTAAAGTAAGACGACGTCCACGAATCAGGCAGCCACAAGATGTCGTTAGTTACTGCGGATATCTGCTTAGAACCCTTTATTACTGTATTCACCAGTGCTATAGAAAACAGTGTACGCTGGCGTTTCGTTAAAATTCCGCCACTACCCGCACACTTGTGGTGCCAGTCAGACGCCTAGAGAAAGGAGGAGGTGATACTGATCATCTTTCTTATGACGCCATGTTGTTAACAAGCAACTAACAAAAAAACAACTTTTCGTCAGTGGAATTAATGTTTTAACGGCCATAAGATATCGTTAAACACTGGAAACTACTTATAATTAACTATAGTTAACTAATTCTTAAGTTATCATAAAGATACATAAGTACATACATATAGATGCATAAATTCAACATACATACATACAAACATATCTACAAGGAAACACCTTGGAACTGGGTCCGCGTGTGGTATGTACTGTACCTACCCACTGACATCAACACACCTCTATAAACCGCTTCACTACTGCTATATAAATCTCAAAGGCCTTTGATTCCTTAACCCTCGGGCTACCAAGGGGGGGGTGGTTGCCACCCCCTAGGTTTTATTCATTTCAAACTTTTTCCGTATGGAATAAAAATTTGACCTTTTAAGTAGCTGTAGGGGGTTCATTTACACACGTTTTGAGGTAAAATGTGAGATGATATCTCACACCGTTCAAAAGTTATAGCCAATATACCCGAGCTACCAGAGGGGGTGGATACCACCCCCCCTAGATTTTCGACTATATCTTATCCGTCATTTAATATTAAGAGACACAAATTATACCATTCTATAGAGGGAATGTGGGGCTACATTTCTATGGTCACTGAGTTGACCTGTGACAACCGGAAGTGCTCAAAATAAATAATAATACGCGTAATATGCGTGAAAAATGGCTGAATGGAAGGACTCACCCCTTAGTTTTTTGTCTGTAGCATATTCATTTGTCTTCCTGGAAAAGAAAAAAAGATACCATTCTTTAGAGGGAATGTAGGGCTTCATTTGCATACCTACATCTTTGTCTTTTGAATACCGGAAGTGATCAAAATAAATAATAATACGCGTAATCTGTGTGAAAATCGCTGAATACAGCATTACAACGTAAACCGATATATATGTATGGATATATATGTATGGATGTACATTTATACTATATAAACATGTGTAGGGATGATTTTGTGTATCTTTTATACATGGATTAGTTTCAAAACACACATAATCTTATATTTGTTTATCCAAAAGTAGAAAATGTACGCAATAATATACAATATTGCTAATTAATGGGTTCCGTTGTTAAAAGTGATGTAATTTCGAGGTACATTCACATAATGTACATCTAAATATACCAGTCTGTGCAGAAATGAATGCTGACTCCATTGCTATATTACAAGTTATGATATGTAAAACCAAACACGAAATCCAGGGGTGGTGGTAACCACCCCCTTGGTAGTCCGTGTTACAAAAAGCTTGGTAGCCCTAGGGTTAACAAATTGTTGAAATCCAAGTAGGCCTATCAATGTTTAAGAATTAATGAAAGTGTTTTATTAGTTCGTTGATGGGCGATAGGGAGTTAGGGACTTAAGTAAGGAATGATTTGGATCATTTGGTGCAGACTGTAAAAAATCTCCTATCAACATCGCGAACAAGATTTCGCTAAACTGCTCTACGTCGGTTGATGCTGTGGCCTCTTAAAGCGGGAAGGTAAGGTTAGGTTGTCGTCAGCGGTCCTGGCAGATGTAAGATGTCGTTCAACACTTTGGAAACTACTCAGTGCAACCAGAACACTTACCAGAACAATTTATCTAGGATAGAGCACGGTAAATGTGACAATAGCCGCAATCGTGAGGCTGTTGTGTCTGCTAGAATTAGACATTACTTGCTTAGAGTGCAGATATAAAACGAGATGGCGTACGATTACAGCCGGTTTTAGGAATATTATTATATAGACCAATTTAATTATATTTAAATAATAAATGTTTGTTCATTTTATTCCACTAATGACGCGAGCAAGGTCAGAAGTGCAAGGAGTGAGACATGTGTGTTCTTGAACAATTCGTCAAGTATCATTACTCGGAGTCAGACCAGGAGGGTCGAAGCCGCAATCGCGAGGTTACGGACTCACATCTCTTCCAAATGGACCATTATTACTACCACTGTTTTTAGTATTTTTTAAACACCACTGTCGATGGCCAAGCATGGTGCTGAATATTCGATGCGCTGAGCAACTGTGAGTGAAGGTCTTGTAAAATGTCCGTATACAGTAACCGTACCAGAGACTCGAGTCCCAACTCTCCGTATTACAAGGCACACAATTGGTTTGTATCCATTGTTTAACAACATCTTGCTACGGCCAAAGCCATTGACGTCGGCCTCACCTACATTTTGATTGATTACATTTTTAAATTGGCTCCCGTGCCCTAAGCCTATAAATATAGCAACAGCGAGTAGCGTTTTAGTGGTGTCTGAAGAGAATGCTCAAACTAATTGCTTCGTTTATTATTCTTTAACTATGCTGTGTCTTAATGAAGATGATCAGCGTCGCCATCCTCTCATGCATTCATTCATTCAGTCATTAAGTCATTCAGTCATTCGGGAATTTATAAAGCGCTCCTTCAAGGAAACTACTCATAGGCGCTCCTGACTCCAACTTGCCCAAAAAGAACCGTTTTAAGTTTAGTGAGGAAGATGTCAGGCAAAGTCCCAGGGTGTAGACTGTAGATGCAGATCTAAAGGAAGAACTGGATTGGAATATCCAGGATTGGAATGGCCGCGTGCAACAGAGTACGGACCTTGGTTAAGTTAAACCAATCGGCTGGATCAAAAAGATTTACTACATCATGTGGAAGTAAACACAGTTTAAGCGATAGAGAGAAATTTTTGTTAAGTGCGACAAGTCAAACAAATCACGTGTGTCCACAGTTTAACGGCAGCTTATGACATCATAGGCCGTTGCCGCCGACAAAGATTAGTTTTGGCATATTACAGCTCTTAACACTAGTTAAACGAATCACGTAATGTGTCCCAAGCCTATATAGCATCTCCTGGAAACTTTAAAAAGGTGTCGAAGGCTAGAGCCCTGAGCCATCGGTCTCCGTGTCCTCTGCCTAAATAGTATCTGTTAACTGCGTTAACCGTGTCACGCAGATATTCATTCATTCATTCACTACGAAGATTTATATAACGCCCCTTCAAGGTTACTGCTCAGGAGTGCTCCCGAACCCAGCACGGCTGAAAAGGACAGTTTTGAGGCAAGTATAGAAAGATTCAGAGTGGATTCTGGGATGCAAGCGCAGCGCCAAAGGGAGCCCGTTCCAGAGTGAGGGGTTAAGCCCATGGCTAGTGTGTAGAGACAGAAATGTTCAAAAGACAAATTGAAATGTTTCCATATATACGGAAAGACCGCTTAACTCTACCACTTTCCACGCTCCAATGTAGAAAGCCGTGAATAAAATATTATATCCTGGTTAGGGCGCCCTTTTCTGACACCTTTAAAACTTGGCCAGTCAAAACTATAAGGAGCATTGTTTTGCCAACTTGTGGGTTTTTTGTTAAGGCGAAGGTTTTAGTAAACTCAGGAAATTACAAATGCGAGGTTAAGCATAACTCATAATGACATCTTAACGGCGCCGTAACAAAGTGCGCAGGACAAAAGCGCGCCCAAAAAGCGCGCCGACAAATGGGTGCGCTACTGAACGGCCACGGCTGTGACCGGCGCTATATAAATTAGTAGTTGCACTGCATTGCATTATATTTACCGACTTATGCCTTTGGTTTTGTAAAACGGTCGGTAAACACCCGAAACTACTATTGTAACCTAACCACAAACTTCGGCACTGCCAGTACTCTGGTAGTGCCAGTCCCCAGAAGATAGTTACATGAACATAAATACATGTATGTATCATATTAAAATAGAAACACTGTCTGCTTTGGGTGATACCAGTGCAAACCCAGGAAAAAGGAGAATCTAGGCGAGGAATAATCTTAGTTACGATACAACAACTTTAAACAGCAACATCCCCAGTCAGGAAAAAGAAAGACGTCGATACTAATCAGCTATCTTATGACAGCGTCTTAATTAATAAAAACAGACATCATACATAAACTGGTGAAAACGTAATGTAGGTTCTAAGTTAGATGCTCTCTCAACTACAACTTAATGCTCTACTTGGACACCTTTCAAATGTCACTCAACGGCAGTATATAGTTTCAAACGCAGTTCGTCAACTATTTTATACCCTGTATACATTTCTATTAACGTCAACAGCTTTTGATGACAACGGATTTCGCTGAAACACTGGATAATACGAGGCTCTCTTTGCATACCTTTAAAACTCGTTAAGCCAATGCAATATATAACTCAACTATGTTTAATTTTAAGATGGATCGCCGGATAGTATTTTGTAGAAACTGAGACGACTGCGTTGAGGCCGTAGACCAGTGTATCGCAAACTGTGTGCCGCGGCACACTGGTGTGCCGTGCGAGATTTCAGGTGTGCCGCGAGAGAAGCCTAAAATTCGCTTGTCTCTTTAATTGACTGAATAAGAAATAATTTCTTAAACACAATTTTCGGTTTTTTATTGTTTTCTTTTTAAAGAATAGTTGCTCATTCACAGTTATTCGATGTCACGTGATAACAACTAAAAACCATAGTGACATTAATCTATTCAATGTTATTTGCAAGAAAAAATGATGAAGAGTACGACAGTAGCCTGCAGAGTAGAGGGAAATATTTACAGATAACTAAATCATCTAGTTGATCGAAACGTAAATATAACGAAGATTATATTGCAATTGGTTTCAAGGACAGCTCGCTTCGTTATTGTTTGATTTGCTCAACAACGCGTTCAAACGAGGCAATGGTGCCGAGTAGGCCTAAGCTTGAACGACATCTGACAAAAAAAACCACCAAGAGCTCAAAGACATGCCGACAGATTATTTTGAGAAACTCAGATTTAACAAGAAAAGCAATAAAAAAAGCTGAAGACATCTTGTCCGATCCCAGAGGAGGCACAAATCGCAAGTTACAAGATTGCACAACTTTTAGCAAAGAAGAAGAAACCACACGCGGATGCCGAAAATGTTATTTTGCCGGTGTTGGTGATTGCTGTTGAGTCAATGATAAGCCATGAAGCTGTTTAACAAATGAGGCATATTCCATTGTCAGCTGATACGATTTCTATAAGGATTCAAGATTATGTCGCTAGACGTTGATGATCAGCTCCGAGATCATTTCATGAATGCAAAAGAGAATACTGACAAGTTTTGTTCACTACAAATCGAAGAAAAGTAGAGATATCAGGACCAAAGCCCAGTTGTTTGCGTTTCTGCGATTTGTAATTTTAAAACTTAATTGGTGTGCCGCGATAAAAATTGGCGCTGCTGAGTGTGCCGGGAGTTAAAAAAGTTTGCGAGACACTGCTGTAGACAATGACTGCGCTTTCACAGTATATACATACATGTAACGTCGAGACTTGTAGCCTCGCAATTATAGTGGCTGTCAGAATTAGACATTACTTGCTAGAATGCAAAGAAAGACTAAGGTGATAGACACTTAGAGCCTATTCTTTAAAATATAAGTTAAAACAGTTTAATTCGATTTAACTACGACATGTAATGACCAACTAGAGGCACACATACATACATACATACATACATACATACATATACATACATACATACATACATACATACATACATACATACATACATACATACATACATACATACATACATACATACATACATACATACATACATACATACATACATACATACATACATACATACATACATACATACATACATACATACATACATACATACATACAGATGACCAAGCATGGCGCCGATGCGTTGAGTAATAATTGTAGGTGTATGTCTTGCTCAATGAATCTATACAGCCACCTTCTCAGAGACTAGAACTTTACTCTCGGTGTTACAGGGCGAGCGCTCTAACAAATCGGCTACCGTGTCCCACAACAACTGGTAGGTTTCCATTGGTTAAAAACATCTTGTGGTTGTCTTGGCCGTTGATCTCAACCTTGCCGATTTTAGTGTTATGAGGCCGTCCATAAATGACGTCACGCAATTTTGGCCGATTTTTAACCCCCCCCCCTCCCCCGTCACACTTCGTCACAAAAGTAACACCCCTCTCTGAAAATGACGTCACAAAGCTTTGACCCCCCTCCAAACCCAGATTTCCATGGCGAAGCAAAATGCTCCTTCATGGAACAAATAGGGGAAAGCATGAATATTTTAAAATCTAACGGTGACCAAATATTGAAATAATTAGAACATTAATAATGGTGCCCATATACTTTAAAATAATAAAAAAAAATAATGAAAATTTAATCCTCAAAATTAGTGCTGTTATTATTAAAATTAAATTGTTGTTAATTGTTAAATTTAATAACATAGACCTAAGTGACGTCACACTTCTCAGACCCCACCCCATGTCACACATCGTCACAAATTTTCGACCCCCTCCCCCTAGGTGCGTGACGTCATTTATGGACGGCCCCTATGACGTTTAGTGCAACATTTCGCTGTGTGTCCACAGTTTAACGGCAGCTTATGACAACATAGGCCGTTGCCGCCGACAAAGATTACTTTTTGGCATATTACAACATTTCGCTGCTGCGTCCAAAACCTATATAGCAATTGTCAGCAACTTTTTAATGGTTTCTAAAGAAAACAATCGGCTGGTTTCTTATTTTTAATGACGCAATGCCATGTTTGGGTCATCACCAGGGAGGTGATGTGGAGTATAATTTTGTGTTTAATGAAATATCAAAAACACCTGGAAGGGTCGGCGAGAACACATAATATACAAATACTTTAATACATGCATAAATGCATACATGCATGCATACAGACATACAAACATACATACATATACAAACATACACAATAATAAATTCATACACATATACATGAATGCATGAATACATGCATACATGCACACATACATACATATATACAAGCGCAGTACAACATGCATAGATACACTTATGCATGCATAATTATGGCTTAGTATCTATGGCGCCAGATAGGCCTAATTAATGCACTGAAACGCAGAATGAGACATAGAAACTGATCGACTGACGCGGACAGTGATAAGTAGACTGACAAAACAACATAAAATAATAGCATTCAGTAATAATCCAGTTGATGATGACAACAACAACAACGATAATAAAACTAAACCGCAATGAAAAATCTCCATCTGCCTAAGTTATAGACCTGCGTTAAATAAAGACATAAAACGTTGGAAAACTTAAGGATATTCATTGGGAACATATTTTAAGCAAGAAGAAAATCCAACGAACAAAAGGAAAACAGAGAAATATTAATTAAATCAGCAATTGAACTGTTAACCCTCGGGCTACCCCCTAGGTTTTTTCATCTCAAACTGTTTTCGTATGGAATATAAATTTGACCTTTTAAGTAGCTGTAGGGGGTTCATTTACACACGTTTTGAGGTAAAATGTGAGATGATATCTCACACCGTTCAAAAGTTATACCCAATATACCCGAGGCACCAGGGGGTGGATACCACCCCCTAGATTTTCGACTATATCTTATCCGTCATTTAATATTAAGAGACACAAATTATACCATTCTATAGAGGGAATGTGGGGCTACATTTCTATGGTCACTGAGTTGACCTGAGACAACCGGAAGTGCTCAAAATAAATAATAATACGCGTAATGTGCGTGAAAAATGGCTGAATGGAAGCACCCCCTTAGTTTTTTTGTCTGTAGCGTATTCATTTGTCTTCCTGGAAGAGAAACAAAGATACTATTCTTTAGAGGGAATGAAGGGCTTCATTTGCATACCTACATCTTTGTCTTTTGAATACCGGAAGTGATCAAAATAAATAATAATACGCGTAATCTGTGTGAAAATGGCTGAATACAGCATTACAACGTAAACCGATATATATGTATGGGTATATATGTATGGATGTACATTTATATTATATAAACATGTGTAGGGATGATTTTGTGTATCTTTTATACATAGATTAGTTTCAAAACACACATAATCTTATATTTGTTTATCCAAAAGTAAAAAATGTACGCAATAATATACAATATTGCTAATTAATGGGTTCCGTTGTTAAAAGTGATGTAATTTCGAGGTGCATTCACATAATGTACAACTAAATATACCATTCTGTGCAGAAATGAATGCTGAATCCATTGCTGTATTACAAGTTATGTTATGTGAAACTAAACACGAAATCCAGGGGGTGGTAACCAACACCCCCCCTTGGTAGCCAGTGTTACAAAAAGCTTGGTACCCTAGGGTTAATTAAGGACGTGAATGGCATTAGAAGCTACAAGATGTAATTAATTTGAACTCCGGCACTGTCTTAATTCTGGTGGTTCCAGTCCGGAGCCTGGAATAAGGAGGAGGGCGACGCTAGTAATCTTTATTGTCACATAGTGTCGTTAAACTGAAACTATGCCTACTTTATATCTAAAAATAGTTAGACGTAGTGAAAAGCAAGGTAAGGCGACGTCAGCGACGCAGCCAGCCACAAGATGTCGTTAAATACTACAAACTCCTCTTAGACACCTTTAAAACTGTGTTTATCATTGCTATATAAATTATCATACATGGCCGTTTCCTTAGATCAGGTACCTAGCGGTTGGTAACAGATTCTTATCAGCAAATTTCTCAGAAACATTATCACATAATTTATTACAAATTGCTCAACAACAATTGAACGCTGTTGGTTCGTTATTTGCTGATTAACGACACTGAGACATAACGAAGAAAAGCGAACTGTGTTGAAAATTCGCCATTTGACTAAATTCTAGAGCGACGCTATATAAAGCCATGAAATAACCTTTTATATGTGGCGTCAATGGCTTTCAGAGGTTTTCATAAAATATGACCTGAGCCGAAACGCCTAATAACAACGTGTCAAATATCCGTCAAACGTCACCATGTCTTTCACTCGTGTATATGGCTGCTAATTTTGCTTCCCGAGGAAAAAACTGATCCATCAGGATTTAATAAAAACGGTCTAATGAGCAATTTTCTTGGAATAAGCCAATACAATTCAACCCAGCCAGTCCTATCTCATTTAATCTAATATGATCCACTCAAAACAAATCCAATCCAGTCTAATCTAAATTACTAGTGTCGCTATTATACAGCACAGGGCCAGGCAGGGGGGGGGCAAAAACCCTAAAGGCCCGGAATTTCTGACGGCAGCCCTGCACAGGGCATCAACAGGAAGTCGCTTCTAAGAAAAACACAATTCTAAAATTAAAATAAGACTCATTACCTGATCTGAAGGCTTTACAATGATTTGAAAGTAGACCCGGCAACAGACTGAACACAGCGTACAGACACAGGAAGAGAGTTCCAAAAAGTAGGACCAGATACTGAAAAAGCTCGTTCACCAAAAACAGTTCTTGATTTAAGTATGACCAGACAAAGTTAATCAGATGACCTCATTGAATAATGACAAGTCTGGAAAATAAGAACTTAATTTCGATATTGCGGTTGGCCAGAGTTAACAGTTTTATCAACTATGAGCCCCAGTTTGAAACGAATTCTTTGCTGAACAGGAAGCCAAGGCAAAGATTTAAGCACAGGGGTTATATGTTCATATCTGGATGTATTAGTTAGGGCTCTAGCCAAAGAGTTTCGAACTCTGCAGCGTCAGCATGTTTGACTTATTGATACCCATAAGACGCGAGTTACAGTAATTCAGGCGACTGGAACCAATGAATTTGCCAGAGATATTCTTGCAGACATTGGGACATAATGTCTAATTCTGCGTATGTCACGAATGAATATATAGGATGACTTACAAATACTGTTTACATGGCCACTGAGAGATATGGTAGAATTGAAAGCAACTTCTTAGTTACATGTAGCATCGACCAGATCAACAATTGAGTCACCCAGTTTAAGTGACTTCAGCTGATCAAACTGTTTGAGTTGCTGTGGAGTGCCAAGTAGCAGAAATTCAGTCTTTGATGGGTTAAGGTGGACTTTTTCGGCCGCCATCCAGGACTGTGTAGCTGTGGATGTCAGTTGTTGCAATTGTTGCTAAAGGTCTTGCATTGACTCTGACAACTACATTATAAATTTTAATGCAGACACCGAGAAGTCGAGAAGGTCCACAGTTTAACGGCAGCTTATGACTACATAGGCCGTTTCCGCCGACAAAGATTAGTTTTGGCATATTACAGCTCTTTATAAATAAGTCGAGAAGGGATTGGATTGGATCCACAGTTTAACGGCAGCTTATGACAACATAGGCCGTTGCCGCCGACAAAGATTAGTTTTGGCATATTACAGCTCCCGAGAAGGGTTACGTGTCTCAAGCCTGTATAACATATCTGGAATCCGTTTAAACGGTGTCGAAAGAAAGGCCCATGCAATAACGGCTATTAGTTTCAGTTTAACGACACTGTGTGATAACAAAGATCACTAGTCGTTAAACTGGAAATACTACTATTTATTTAAATTATATGCAACAACAGCGTCGTAAGTTAAGGTCGATGTCAACGGCAGCCATAAATGTGGCTAAATAATGCGATACTCATTTAAGACACCTTTTTAACTTGGTTAACTCACACTATATAAAGCTGTCCAAGTCTCTTTAATTAACTCTCATCCACATCCATTAGTAACGGTCCAGACAGCGATAAGATGCTGTTAAACAATGGAAACGACTAATAACTTGTATTCATACAAAGGAGAAAATTATGTTCAAAACAATTTCTGTCGACGTCAACAGTGAAGCCTTTGATGATATAAGATGCCATTAAACTGTTGGATACACCATAGTTTTATAACGTGGTATGGTGACCAAATGGCGAATGGGTCACCTTTCACGCTTTCGATTCAGGTTCAAAATCGGGTCTCAATACGAAATCGAAATGGATGGCAATGTAGAACTGCGTGCTTTGTATCGGCCTCGATGGTCACTATGGGAACCCGTTAGTGGCCAATCGCACAGCACGTGGGTGGTCTGTATTGCTACTCGTGGGTGGTCTAGATTATTAGTCGCTTATCGTCTGTTATGTTACTCGGATCCTCCTCTGACCATCTCTGGATAGGCAGTGCTCGTGAATAAACTTGTGCCCGAAGCTTACTTTTAGAGTAGCGTTTTAAAACAACTGACTTTACGATTACATTTACTGGAATGTGGTCTCTGTGTGATTTATGCGGTTGTCTTGTTGGATGGAATACCTATCATGTGTCCCGTTGCCTTATACCAATTTTCAATATCCTGAAACTCGGTTAGATATTGAAATAATTTAAACGTCGTTGTACTCTTTGACCTATTAAAACTGGGTCAGAGCATCGCACAGAATGACATCGTCCTCTGTCACGTCACTGGGTTATACCAGCAAAAAAGACAGAGACAAGATTGACCACCTATTCAAGAGAATGATCCGTTGCGGTTTCCTGCCTGCCACTGCTGAAGGAGCCACTCAACTGTCCTTGAAGTCGGACGATAGGCTCTTTCAAGCTATCATAAGAGAACCTTACCATGTTCTCCGAAATTTACTCCCCCACCCCACAATAGTGGACATAGCCTCCGAGCAAGGACGCATAACTTCACCTTACCGGAAAAAGACGACCGTAACTACATATCCCGCATTTTATATAAGAATGCCTACTGACTTAGTTATACCGCTCCCTTAGAAGCCCTGAAAATCATGTGACTTGTTGAAGTTGCGTTTTGTCCGCTCCTGAGTTCAATAAACGAGAATTGTATTGTATTGTACAAATCCGTCAGGTTTCTCTCATCAATAAACGCAACGACTTTGATGATTAACAGACAGAAATAACATTATGATTTACAACGACAACTAAGATTATGATGAAGAAGATGATCAGAGTGACGACGACGACTACGACGATTAAAGTGACAACGACAACAATTATAGTTATAATCACTACAACGACGACGATGACGTATTCCTGAACACTCGGCAGCAGCTTGCGAAGCTAGACCTTTCTACCATTGCTGCAGACTTCCCTCACTTTGTCTTTTCCTCTGTTGTCCGTGACCCCTGAGTTACACTGGACCAAGAGTTAACCTTTGCCCCACATATAAACCGCCTCTGCCGTGATTCATATTATCAGTTACGCCAGTTTCGCACTGTTGCTCGCTCACTTACTTCAGACTCCACCGCTACTGTAACACTCATCCACTCTTATCACTGTCAGACTTGATTACTGTTGCTCACTCTATGTTGGTCTCCCAGCTTGTCGGTTGGGGTGCCTGAACCGGGTCCTGCGCTCTGCCGCACGCCTTTGCGGACGTATTCCCAAATTTGGCCACGTCTCATGTTATATGCTGGATATGGTTCATTGGCTCCCAATACTGCAGCGGATCTCGTATCGGATCATCGCTTTGGTCTGGCGGTCCTTGCTGGGCCTAGCCCCTGCCTATCTACGCGACCTCTGCTGCCCTACTTTGGGTGCTCCGGGTCGTCGCTCTCTCCGCTCTACCGAGCGGGGCATGCTTGTGGTCTCTTTTGCCCGCACAGCTACTAAGCAGAATCGGGCCTTCTCAGTGGTTGGCCCCTCCTCTGGAACGGGCTTCCTTTGATGCTGCGCTTGCATCCCAGAATCCACTCTGACTCTTTCTATACTTGCCTCAAAACTGTCCTTTTCAGCCGTGCTGTGGTCGGGAGCGCTCCTGAGTAGTAACCTTGAAGGGGCGCTATATAAAACTTCGTAATGAATGAATGAATGAATTATATAGCGTCCGACTTCAACCGTAATTACATGTAATAAACTAGACCCACGTGTTTATGATAATAATAATATTTAAAAAAATTATTATTATTATTATTATTATTATTATTATTATTATTATTATTATTATTATTATTATTATTATTATTAAAATCTATTTGTTTTAACAGCGCGTTTTCAGAAAACGGGAAATAGTTACCTACCTCATTGTGATAGTGCCAAGCTTGGAGAACGTAACTTCCTGAAAGTCCTCTCTACACACCTTTAAAATGGTGTGTTCCGAAGCTATTTAAAACTGCGTTCACTTGCTAAATACAGCTCTGGTCCAATCGAATAAGTGGAAATCTGAGGGGAAATCGCTGGGAACATAAGCAACAGGAAAATCTGACGAACAGAAACGAAAGAGAGAAATACTAATTAAATCAGGAATTGAACTGTTTTAAAGGCGTTAGAAAAGTAATGCAAGGAGACGTCAACCATGTCCTCTGCTGTTGGAGAATCATTCTTGAGTTTCCTATTTTTCTAATTCACCTCAGAAATCTCTCAATGCTCGATCGGACCTCTGCTTTTGTAACACTGGCTACCATGGGGGGGGGTTACCACCCCCATGGATTTCGTGTTTGGTTTTACATATCATAACTTGTAAAACAGCATTGGATTCAGCATTCATTTCTGCACAGAGTGGTGTATTTAGTTGTACATTATGTGAATGCACCTCGAAATTATATCACTTTTAACAACGGAACCCATTAATTAGCAATATTGTATATTATTGCGTACATTTTGAACTTTTTGGATAAACAAATATAAGATTATGTGTGTTTTGAAACTAATCTATGTATAAAAGATACACACAATCATCCCTACACATGTTTATATAGTATAAATGTACATCCATACATATATATCCATACATATATATATCGGTTTACGTTGTAATGCTGTATTCAGCCATTTTCACACAGATTACGCGTATTATTATTTATTTTGAAAGAAAGGTAAGGTCAGTATATAATGTCAGGTAAATTAATTTAGATTCTTCTGGCGCACCATAATCCCGATAATGGACGCATAAAATTAATGACTTTAACGAACATTTTCGCAGTCTGTGCGTTTGACTTATGTTTGTTCAGAATGTATGTCGTGACGTTTATTTTGTTTCCTTCTGTCTTCGGGCGTAATAAAGGACTGATATGCAAATGCAATGCATACGATGGGCAAGTAACTGAAGTAGGTTTACGCGTCCCAAGCCTATATAACACATCTGGAATACGTTTAAAAGGTGTTGAAGGAAAGGGCTTTTCAATAACGGCTACCACGCTCCATTCATATGTAGTCTCTGTCTGTCTGTCTGTCTGTCTGTCTCTCGCCTCTCTTTCTCTGTCTGTCTGTCTCTCTCCTCCTTTGCTTTCACCCTCTTTCCTTGTGTTCATTTCGCCCTGCATTGGCATGTGTGTCGATCTCTCTTTCTCACTCTATCTTCGCTACTTTATCGCTCCTTTTCCCGATTTTCCCCATCTGCCTAATTCTTCCTCGTTTGTATCGTACTTCATGCAAAGCAAATGCAAAATACGCACTTGCATGCATAAGAATTCTGAAAATATGTAAATACGACGATATTATTTTCCTCATTGAAATGAAAATTCCTGTAGCAAAAGGCCCGAAATAAATCTCAAGCAGTTGGCCATAACTAGTTTAACTTGACTGGTAGCGTACATCAGGATCAATAAGGAACTGCCTCTTCATTTCCACTTCATTTAGACGATTGATTATAACGCTCTCATTAGAAATCTCGAAAACGGTCTCAAGTCTCTCAACATAAATTTCTGCTATAAACATGGAACACGGTGGCCAGTTGTACAGAGCACTCTATTTAGACACCGTTAAAGTGGTGCCAACAAATGCTATGTGTATGCTAGGACAGGAAATTCCTGTGATAAACTTTGCTTCTGTGTGGCGCTGTATAAGTGGCAAATTACAATTACTTGAGATACAGTAGCTGAATGTATGACACGCTAGACTGTTGGTTGGAGCACTATCTTTAGACACCTCTAAAACGTTGTCAACCTAAGGTATAAGGAGCAATGTTTCGAAAAATTATGTTTTTTTTAAAGCAGAGCTGTAATATGCCAAAAACTAATCTTTGTCGGCGGCAACGGCCTATGTTGTCATAAGCTGCCGTTAAACTGTGGACACACAATTATGTGTTTTAACCTCATGCAATTGCTATTGTAATCGAACATTTATATTTCCGCGTTCGACCCGCATCAGTGGCCGAACCTGCGAACAGGAAAGTCTTAAGGCGAATCCGGAACTGAGAAGGTGAGAGGGCTTTTAGCTCAAGGCGAAGAGACTGGGGAAGAGAGTTCCAAGCTGATGGGCCAACACAGGCAAAGCACCTAGAGTGGGCCGTAGCAGAGCGCAAGCGAGGGACAACCATAAGGCCACGGGTCGAAGATAGAAAAGAGGCCCTCGCAGGTAAGGAGGAGACCAAGGTGCAAAAGGACTTCAGGTAGGATGGGGCTACCCCAACAAGGCAGTTGAGCAACGCATAAGGGCAAGGGTTTTGAACTCCACACGCTGTTAAATAGGGGGCCAGTGAAGGTATCCCGAATAAAGCCTATATATATATTAATCAGAAGACCCATATTTATATAAATATATTATGTCAAAAACGATTCGTCAACTATCTCGTGAATTATACTGCTCTCTTTAAACACCTTTAAAACATGTTCAGCCGATGCTATATATAGCTCAACCACTTAAACTTATAATTATGTGTTTCTGAGTCAATTATAGGTACCGTATGAATACAAACAGCATAAACAGCGTATTGCCTACAACAATGAGCATATATCTATGATGCAACGCGTTTACGTCCGGCTATGACAGGGCAGGGTAAATAATAATTTGATGAAGACAGAGACAGATGCAGAGAAAGATTAAAAAGACAGAGAAATCTGTACACGCATACACTGTGCGCATTTATGCTGGAAAGATCAGATACTAAATAGGCCACAGCAACCATAGCTTCATTTGTATAGGGAGTGTTAAACACCTCTTTAAAGATTACAACTTTCTTATAAATAATCATGAAGCGCAGTGGCAACATATCACTTGCAAAAGAATGGGATAACCATAAGTCTTCACTTTATAGAACTAAAAGACGAAGCAACCATTGCTCGTACTCTGGAGATTCCAGTCCAAAGCTTGAATAAAGGAGGAGGGTGGCGCTAATCACCTTTGTTATGACATAGCGCTGTTAAACGGAAACTACGCATGCAGTAGCCGGTTTCTAAATGTAACAGTCGATGTAAGGTTGACTTCAAGCGCCCTAATAGTCACGAAATGATTTTAAACATAGCTTTAGCTACCGTGTCCCATTCCTATGTAGCTTAGGTTAAGTTAGTTTCTGTTTAACGACACTGTGTCAGAACAAAGACGATTAGCGTCGCCCTCTCCTTTCTCCAGACTTTGGACTGTGTTATATGTTTCTATTATACACAGGGTGGACCAGCATAAATGAACCAACTTTGCATACATATAACTCCGCCAATTTTTGCAAGTTTTGTATACTTAATGCGTAGAATAAAACATGATTGATGAGGCACAAATGGCGAGGTTCATTTCCAAGTCCAGGCAGTTTCTGATTAACGACTCTGTGTCATAATAACGATCATTAACGTCACCCTCCTCTATAATTGTCAACCTTATAAGGATGGACGTTATTGGGGCAGAGGGCGGAATTTTATTCAAACTTCGGACTGTCACATATCGTATCGTATCGTAGCTGAGAATTTTTAAAGCGCCCCTTACAGTACTAGCTATTCAGAGGCGCTCTCAGCGTGACAGCCCTGGGAAATAAGAAAGTTTTCAAGCAACCAAAGGGATGAAGGTGCGACCCCGACTAAAATCTTACTACGGATTGACGGTGGGAGGTCATTCCACATAGAAGGGATTGTGTTGTAACAAAACACTAAGTTCATTGGTATATTATATTTAATAATAATAATAATAATAATAATAATAATAAAAATAATAATAATAATAATAATAATAATAATAATCATAATAATAATAATAATAATAATAATAATAATAATAATAATAATAATAATAATAATAATAATAATAATAATAATAATAATAATAATAATAATAATAATAATAACAACAACAACAACAACAACAACAACAACAATAATAATAATAATAATAATAATAATAATAATAATAATAATAATAATAATAATAATAATAATAATAATAATAGTTCAGGTCATTATCGCATAACTTTCGTTTGCTCCTCACGTTTTTGTTTTTATGTGTCGCAGATTTCGCTAGACTTTTTTTATTATTCTAAAGTTGAACGGCGTCTTATAACATCAAAAGCCATTGACGATAATTCAGTGATATAACGTTTAGAAAAAGTGTTAAATGCAAAGAAACGGGTCAAACTAAAGTTTACAATATCACAAATATCATTGTTCACTACGTACTACTACTGATACTAGCCTACTAGGTCTACTAATTCTTCACGTAACAATTAACGCGTCAAAAAATATATATTATAGCCTTAAACAAGGCGTTTTAAGGGTATCTAAAGGAGCACGGCGAATCCAATGTTTAGTGTATAAAGTAGTTAACCAGAAGTTAACCAAGTTTACTAGACACCTTTTACATACTATAAGAAATAATATAATATGCATTAGTCGAATTCGCTAAGTAAATGTAATGAAACTGAGTTTTAACTGCTAGACAATCCGAGGAAAGATTCGGAGTTCAGATCAGAATGCTTCATGGATGGGAACGACAGATTACACGGTGACTGCGGATCCGCAATCTTTATTTGCGTTAGAATTGCTCTCATTCATTCATTCATTCATTCATTCATTCATTCATTACGGAGATTTATATAACGCCCCTTCAAGGTTGAGGTTGCTACCAAGGAGCGCTCCCGACCCAGCCACGGCTGAAAAATAGAGAAAAATCTGAAGTCGAGTTGAATCTGTTTTAACGCCGGAGCGCCACCTGTCTCTCCTCTGCCATCGTTCACTCTTAGCGACAGCGAGAAACCTCATTTTAGCGAGTCCACACAACTACACATTGCCTCCAAAAGACGACGGACATTTTATTCCATTAAAACCCTTTTGACGTTTTGACATTTTATTCCATTAAAACCCTTTTGACGGTAAATTTATTTCAGAATGAGGTGTATAGGTTAGTTAAGATAATCAATAAAGGTAAAATTTTGTAATTGGATATTTTAAGTTTGTTTCATTGAATAGTTTTATTTCTTAGTTATAATTATAAATACTTAATTAGTCTTTTATTGATACATTTTTATAATTTTGAAGTAAATAATGCGTTATTGTGATACACAAGTTGTAAGTGGATACTTCAGTTTCGGTTGTGTATGTACATTTTGGTTACTGAAGCACCCATAGATAACATCTTTTCAATTGTTAATTTCTAAATATATTATGTCATATAACATTATTTTGTAATAAAGTTGTGATGTTGGAAAATTATAAATATTAATAATTGGTTAATGAATATCTATATTGCCAAATTAGTATTATTCAATTTTGTTTTTCTTTCTTCAATATTACATATGGTTTGGTTTTATTGCTTTATAAGAGTAGATACTATGATGCATAATACTGCATTACTGTGTTGCAGTTGGAGTTCTATGATTATAATTTGAATCTATTGAAGCTAAACTTTAAACAATGATATTGCATGTATGCTTTGTTGGCTAATGACATTTTAATTATAGTGTATTAGATACATGAAATGTTTGAAAGAGTACTTCGTAAATGTCTTTTATGGAACAATTGCTGTATAATAATATTGTTTAATTTGCATAAATTCTCTTTGTTAGGATATGGAAATCATAGACAATGAGATGAACTACTTTATATTTGAATATTAGTGAAATAATATTGTAAAGCTCCGTTTCGACACCTTGAATAGTGTTGTTCGGATGCTCTAAGGTTCTTGTAATTATTGAATTGTGTGTTTTCTGTATATTATTGTCGTCAACGGCCTTTGATGTCATAAGACGACGTAAAACTGTGGAGTAATAATTAATCAATAGTAAAAATTTTTTTAATTTTTCCCCTCTTCTTGTTGGTGTCATATCTGTGGATATTTAATTACTCTTTTACTGGTGCTTTTTGCTTTTAGGATTGCGTATTGCATTATTATGATTTGCAAAATTATTATAATAACAATCTTTTGCCTTAACTCTAGTTATATGTATGCGAGTTGGTTGATGAGGCGTATAATTAGATCTTAAGTATGTTTTATTATATAAGTAATAAAAATCTGATGTAAGTAAATTACATATATGGCATATTGTTCATTGAGTATCTATAACACTTTGTTTTAAGCATCACATGTTTAGTCTGGTTGCTGTATTGGAGTAAATATTACATTGCATCATAATGCAGTACTTCATATGTTGTAATAAGGAAAATGTAGTTGTTGTGTCTCATTGAACATGTTGAAAACAAACTTTAAGCAATTGTAATATGTTTGTATCAAATATTTTTTTTTTTACTTAATGACACTTACGTTTGAGTGTATTGGATGCTTGAACAGTCTACGGGTAAAATGTCGACTTTGTGAATTACTTATATCATTTAATGTTTGTGCTGTTTTTATCAAATTTTTATTCAAAAAAGTATAATGGTAAATAGTGAATGTTGCCACAAGATGCTAAACTGAAAATTAATAAATAATCACTTAAAAGAGTACAAGTAGAATAAGAATCTAACGTCGTGATATTATTATAATTAAATTTGTATCGAATCATTTAATCACAGTGTGTGTATCACAGAAAGTAGGCCTAACTGATGCATTACTTTATGTTGTTTAACATTGAATTTTGTGACATTGTAAGGATTTATTTTGACACCTTTAAATGGTGTCGTTTGGACGTTAAATTTCTCGTTTTCATTGTATGGTATAAACTTACATTGTGAATTGTCGTCAACGGCCTTTGATGTCATAAGGCGACGTTAAACCTTTGATTAATAATAATACGGACATTTTATCCCTCGCGCCTTATATCTGAGCAATTTATTCTGACATTGATTGACTAAAAGCGACTCTCTTTCTCAACTTTCCCATCCCCCATGTATCAGATCGTATCCTATCAAAGGGGCGCAAATCAAAAGGGCGCAATCAAAAGGGCGCAATCAAACTGGCGCATGTTTAAAAGGGCGAACATCAAAAGGGCGCATGTTTAAAAGGGCGAACATCAAAAGAGCGCATGTTTAAAAGGGCGAACAGCAACAGGGCACATGTTTAAAAGGGCGGAAATCCCAATGACGAACAACTAAGTCGAGGGTTGGCATCGCGCATTTTGTCAACTTCTTGGTGCCTATCACCCTACAATCTGGAAGTTCATTGAGGCTCTAAAGAAGGAACAGGGCTTAAACGAACTATTTACATCAATATTTACATTCGCCCTTTTAAACATGCGCCCTTTTGCTGTTCGCCCTTTTAAACATGCGCCCTTTTGCAGTTCGCCCTTTTAAACATGCGCCCTTTTGCTGTTCGCCCTTTTAAACATGCGCCCTTTTGCAGTTCGCCCTTTTAAACATGCACCCTTTTGATTGTAGCCCTTTTAAACATGCGCCCGTTTGATTGCGCCCATTTGTTTCCCCCCTTTGATAGTAAACCGTATCAGATAGCATTGTCTGTACCTGTGTCAGTACCTTTAAACGAATATAATTATTATAAGTACACAAAAGATCGGGAGCTCGTATTATTTTCGTAGAAAACCTTTTGGAAATGGGTCCATAGTCAATGACAATGATGCTGATAGTGGTGCGGAAAGTTGTGACATAGGAATCCAGACAGCCCGTGGGAAAAGAGTTGGTAGGGACGAAAGACGGATTGAGACGAAGAAAAGGAGAACAAGCAGAAGGGTCAGGCGGTTGGAGGGAAATCCCAATGACTGAAGAGCTGCGTGACCACGTGCTTTCGCCCGAACGCATAGCGGTCACGAAACACGAGACAGCGTTGTCCTATGCTACGGTACCAGTCACGGGTTCTGCCATGGACGCCTCTGAAGGAATGGAGACGGAAAGGGATGAGGTGACTGCCAGATGTAATCCTATCGAACCATCAATTATAGAGAATCGTCTTTTCATAGATTTCGTAGTGAATGGCATCAAACAGTCTAAAACGCAATGCATCGAAATCTGAGTTCCGGCGAAGAGATCTACCTGAAGCACGGCAGTACCTTAGCCCTTGGTGATGTAAAAGTCTACCCAGTTGACACCATCCGCAACCTTGGCGTCCACTTTCACAGCTGTATTACCATGTCAGCCAATGTGATTCAATTCATCCGAGGCTGTTTTTCCACCTGCGTCGTAACAAAACCATCCGCAGTTTCCTTCCAACTTCAACTCCTGTTATCTTGGTCAGGAGCTTCATTTTCTCCAGAGTTGACTACAGCAACAGCTCACTGGCTGGTCTGCCGACTTTTCAGCTAGAGAGGATACGGTCGGACAGACAGACATAGACTGACTGACTGACTGACTGACTGACTGACTGAATGACTGACTGACTGACTGACTGACTGACTGACTGACTGACTGACTGACTGACTGAGAGAGAGACAGACAGATACAGACAGATAGACATAGATATACATAGACAGAGAGACAGACAAAGACAAAGAGAGAAAGACAAATCGCAGAGAGACAGAGAGCCCCTTTAAGTCTGTAAAGTGCACACAGAGGAAAAAGAGCGACTGTCTAAGGTCGCGTTTAATAGGAGGAAATAATTATAATAAATGGTCATAATCAACCTCTCTGATGATATAATTAAAACACCTGTTTTAAGTTCACAACTCTTCTATAAATAAATTTTCGCTACATCAACGTGTAATATCTTCATGGGTCTTGGTGAATGACTATAAATTTTGTGTAAAAATTTACAAATATAATAAGAATCTCATTATAATAACACATGTATCTTAATAATCATTTAACTCCTTTAAAAAGCTGAAAGGAGTCGTACTAGATTAAGAATCTCAAGTAAAATTACAGCATTAATAGACAGGAATTGTTTATAAGACATTTCTTATATATTTCTAATGTAGGCCTAATGTAACTGAACATTTTATTAAGCGCGACTTTGGGATATCTACTCAGGGGCGCTCCCTGCACTACTCTATATGATGTCAAAAGTCGCTACGAACATATAATTATTAGACCAGTTAGGAAAACAAATGCACAGTAAGCTGAGTCGCCAGTGGTTGGCCCACGCACACACGAGAAACCAACCAGGTCGCAGTGATGTTCAGAGTCTCTGGTCCAAGTTGCGTCGATAGGGTAGACCGGCGGCAAGTGACAGCGTTCGCACACACGATGACGCTGCAGATGAGCAGTCCGTCACTGGTGGAAAATTGCGCACGACCGGCTAGCCGTCGAGGCACAAGGAGTACGGAGAAAAGGCATTCGTCGCACGTCGGTCGGTGACTAACAGTCGAGGTCACTCCAATAACCCGCGTCGGTCGTCCTCCACCGAGACGAAAACACTCAGATACAGACAGCGTACACGGTCCGCATGGCTCAGACTTCACCGTACATCAAAAGGATGGTTTGGTGCAGTCAGATAATCATAGGTGACTTGCAAAAATGCCATTAAACTCTGGATCCTACCCCATCTAGTTTTTTAGACACCGTCACAGCCCTTATTTTGGTAGTGCCAGTCTCCCATCTTGATGACGGAGGAGGGTGATGCCAGTGGTCATTATTTATTAAACAGTGTCGTTAAGCAGCAGCTAATCAACCAAAAATGAATTATTAATAATAATATCAATGATGCTGTTAAAACCATTGGAGGTCGTTAAATTATGGTTAATGTTATGCTGTTATTAGACACCTTGAAAACGATGTTAAACAATTTTATAATTATATCTGAGTTTGTTTAATTGCCAGTTACTTCCGGCAATCTCGAAAAGTAGAACATGTTGCACAATGAAACTTAAGAACTGTTGAAAAAATAAACTTTCTGTCGACGACAACCATTAAATTTAAAATTTAAATATCAAGCTGCATTATGCCAAACGAACGGTGAGAACAGTTCAAATTAATATATGTCGACGATAACGGTCTCTGATACCATAATATGTCGTTATCCATCCATACATAAAGGAGGGCGACGCAAATTATCTTTGTAATGAAACACAGTCACTAAACTTCAGCTCTCCAATCACACTTGAATTATTATAAATTATATCTATGCTGCAGTTAAAACTATTAGAGGTCGTTAAATTAATGGAATGCTGTTTAGACGATTGGTTCGAACGCTCTTTTCAGAGACCATTAAAAAGTAATAATCCGAGGCTATAAGAACCACTGGATTGCCAAATTATGCGCATAAATACTGGTACCCACAACAATGAAAAACTGACGTAAGCTTAATCACTTTTATTAATTACATTTAACGTCATGTGAAACTCCGCCACTACCCCACCTGTGGTCGTGTCTCGGTCCCATGCTTGGAGAACTGTGGAAGGTGACGCTAATCAAATTGTTTTGACACAGTGGTGTAGTTCAACAGCAAAGATAACAACGTGGAATATAACATTGAATAAACAAATTACATTGTTTACAAGTAACAAAAATAATAAACGTCTTTCAGGCTTGGTTTTTTTCTAATCTGATTTGCTGCTACTGTTGAAAAGTACGGTAAAAACTAGTCTGAAGACCTTAACAAAATCCCAAAATCGCTATGCAAAATCCCCAGGTTCCAAGTCGACACCATAAAATCCCAAGATCTAGGGAAAAATTCAAAGGAGTGGTCACAATGGTTAGGTTACAGGCTATGGGTGCATTCAAATAGACCATGATGATGATGATGATGATGATGATGATGATGATGATGATGATGATGATGATGATGATGATGATGATGATGATGATGATGATGATGATGATGATGATGATGATGATGATGATGATGATGATGATGATGATGATGATGATGATGATGATGATGATGATGATGATGATGATGATGATGATGATATAATAATAATAATAATAATAATAATAATAATAATAATAATAATAATAATAATAATAATAATAATAATAATAATAATAATAATAATAATAATAATAATAATAATAATAATAATAATAATAATAATAATAATATTTGTAACAAGAATAGTGATAATAATAATAATAGCAATAATAATCATAGTAATGATAATAATATCTGCGAAAGCTTTCCATCCCAGAAATGCATCTTCCCTTGTTTGAAGTAGTCTTCCACACTTTTTGGATTTTATCCTTTGAGCATACAATAGAATAAGAAACATTTCTTACTATTCGTAAAGTAGAACCATGTGATTTTGGGAAAAAACGAAACAGGTCATATATCCCAAGCACATATAGCATCTCTTGGTTACATTTCAAAGGTGTCGAAAGAGACAACTTTTCACAATGGGCTACAGTGTTCCATGCCTACATACTATCAATTACCTGCGTTAAAAGGTGTCTAAAGAGAGTGCTCTATAACCAATAGGCTACTGTGTCCAACTCGCCACCGTGCCACGCAGATATATCAAGTAAGTAACATAAAAGATTTGAAGATAATATGTGAGTGCGAGTGCGCGCGCGCATCTGTGTGTGAGAGAGATAGTAGGAAGTAGATATGTAAGGTGGAATATGACTTGGGAATTGGTTGTCTATAAGTTATTAGTCGCTATATAGCTTACTACCTGACGATCTCTCGCTGTCTCTCTCCGTTCTCTCTCCCTTCTATTATGTTTTTTTTTTCTTTCATTTTACCTTTGTCTAATTTTAACTTTTTCTGTCTGTATTCTCCCTTTCTCCCAGTCGGGCATTCAGTCAGTCTGACTGAGAAATGCTGAAGAAATGTTGAAGAAATCGGATTATTTTTAACGATCAGTTTGGCTTGACAAAAGCCATAATTCTGCGACATACCGATTGTTATTGTATTGTACTGTATTGTATTTGATCATTTATAAAGCGCTTCTCATAGCATAAGCCTTTCAGAAGCGCTCCCATTGCGAGGTACTCCGAGGAAAAAGGAAGATGTTTAAATACATCTTAGCCTTGGTTTTGTACGGCGATATATAAACGTCAGATTACACCTACGTGAGACAGAGTAACCGATTGTGGGACACATTAGGCGATTGGTTAGAGCGCTCAGCTTGTATCTAGAAGAGAACGGATTCTATTCTCCCCACACAGTAACTGTGTCAGGACATTGAGGAAAGTCCTTCAAGCACAACTAATCAGCGCCATCGCTTGATGCTTTGATAGAAGATAATAGCGATTTATACCAAGGCCTATTAGAGAGATGGGAACAATTAGGGGGGATGTGGTCTAAAGATGTGTCATGATTTAATCCTTTAGAAAATAGGGCGTGACAACGTCCGGAAGTAATTAATAGCTGTTAATGTTTTACCCTAATGCATACGCCACGTATTCATAGCTGTAACAATGTGTGTTCATGAGGTTCTTAGCGCCTTCGTGAGGTTCTTGTAGGGCGCTATATAAATGGCCATAATGTAGCAATGCTTCTTAGCTTCGTAGCTGGGGCATTCACAACCAGAGGATATCGCTAATCTCACGTTAATACAATTGCAATACTCTCATTTAAGACACCTTTAAAACGGTTCTCCAAAAGAATATATTTACATACACGTTATGAGCGTTGCATGATCATCTCGTTTTCGACGACTTTGGCTTTAGGTTAACGGTAACGGCCACAAGATGTCGTTAAAGACTGGAAACTACTACTGTGACCTATCGAAACATCGCCAATACCCGTTCTCTGGTAGTTGCAGTCCTAAGGCTGGAAAAAGAGGAGGGCGACTTCAACGGCCCTGGCGGCCACAAGATGTTGTGAAGGACTTGCAACTATTCCTGTCACCTAGGTAAACTTCATCACTGCTCGTACTCTGATAGAGCCAGTCCAAAGCCTAAATGAAGGAGGTAGGCGAATCCAACGGCTTCGGCAGCCACGAGATACCGTTGAACAAATCAAACTACTAATGTCACGTATCTCACCGATTAAGTGCCTTTACATGATAACATACGAACGGTGAGAACTATTCTAAACAAGTATTGCTATTAACGTTAAAGGGTTCTGATGCCATAAATTTCGTTTAACATTGGATAATACGACGCTCCTTTTACTCACCTCTATAATGCCTTTAACTAATGCTATATATTTCTCAACCACGTTTAATTTTTAGTTTATGGTTTTATTTTTAGTTTTACCTGTAATATGACAAAAACTAATCTTTGTGTTTGGTGTTGTTATGGTTGTAAATGTTGCTAAGGTCCTGGCTGTGCTCGTGACAATTGGCTTTTCTTCGGCCCGACAACCTACAAGAAGCAGCTATATTGCTCATCTGGGACTCACACATACCCACACAGCCATGCACTTATATTATTTTAAGTGCGTATAAATTGTGTTTCTATTTCAACGGGCAAAACGAGACAAATTTCTAACTGTTCTCACGATACTTAAAATATGGAACCCTACTCAAAACCAAAAATGCTAAAGTGTCCCAGGCTTATATAGCAACTTTGGAAAACGTATAAAAGGTGTCAAAGGAGACCGCTCTGTGCAATCGACTACCGTGTTCCATGCCTATGGAGCATCAGTTGACCACTGTCTAATAGACTAGTGTTGTCATCGACGTATAAAATTACTAGGTGACACAGCATAAGAGATTCAAGCTGAAGCCTAGCCTTTTGCCATGAATGATATCACATTATCGACGTTTATTGGATGCGCTATTTATACGATGTCATTAATTGGATGGACACGGAACATATTATGTTAATGAGCTATGTCTGACGTCATGCATGGCAGAAAGTTCAGTAGGCGGAAGCTTCACTTTACAGTACAACTTTAGCTGTGCTATGCCCAATATACGTCGATGAGTGTTATAGTAGTGATGATGATAATGGTGATGATGATGATGACGATGATGATGATGATGATAATAATAATAATAATAATAATAATAATAATAATAATAATAATAACAATAATAATTATTATTATAATTATTACTAACCAGAGGATAATCAAGTTAAACTCACGTTAATACAACTGCACTGCTCTCTTAGACACCTTTCAAACGGTGTTCTTTAGCCATATATATTCTTCCACAGCGTTGCGTCTACTCAATTACCAACTCCGCCACTGTTCGCTTTCTGACAGTGCCAGTCCCAAGCCTGGATAAAGGAGGAGGGCGACGCTAATGGTCTTTGTTACCACACAGCTAGTCGTTAAACAGAAAAACCACCACCGTCTACTCAATTCCTTCTCCCCACCCATTATATTAAAAGATGCCGTTAAACATTGTGATTAATTCTTTCACCCATCTCACAGCTTAAGTGCCTACAATATAGAAAACGAACGGTGAGATTTATGCGAAAGAGGTATGCCTATTAACGTCAATGGCTTCTGATGTCGTAAAATTCGTTAAACAACGTTTCACAGGACGCTCTAAAAACACACCTCTATAAAGGGCTTCACTATCGCTATATATAGCACGACCGAATCACTTTGTATATCTTTTGACAGGTCTATTATCACTACTAAAAGCGAGAATTTGCCAAAACAATTTTCCTATCAACGGCATATGCCATAAGCAACGTTTGGAATATTTAAGAATTAGTAGAAGTGTATTAGCTCGTTGATGCATGATGTGAGAAGCAAGGACGTATTTGGTACAGAATGTAAAAAATCTCCAATCGACGTCAACGGCCAAGGTCTCGTTAAACTGTTCAACGCCTCTAAATAAATATATATATATATATATATAACAAAGAGTAATGCTCTCTTTGAACGCCTTAAAAATGGAAGCATTGGATAACACACTGTTATAGAGAGCGAGAGGTACCGAGATCAAGTCCGTGGGCGGACATGCTTTGTAGGCTGCTATTAGCGCCGTGTATTGCAGGCTGTCTGTTGTTAGTAGTTAAGATTTATTTCTTCTGTCATTTGTGTTCTTGTGAATTGTTTCAATTGCATAACTGTACACTGTAACCGGTTGCGGTTTGTCTGGCATAGAGAGCGAGAGGTACCGAGATCAAGTCCGTAGGCGGACATGCTTTGTAGGCTGCTATTAGCGCCGTGTATTGCAGGCTGTCTGTTCTGTTAGTAGTTAGGAATTATTTCTTCTGTCATTTGTGTTCTTGTGAATTGTTTCAATTGCATAACTGTACACTGTCAACCGGATTGTTTCAATAAAGAATATTATTATTATTATTATTATTATTATAAAGAATTTTTAACACCACTTTTAAGATTGCTTCCTTTCTATAAATAGCCCTGATGTGCAACTAAAGTTATCTAATGCAGAATGTGGTGGTATTATAATAAACAGATGGACGGGTGACTCTAATAATCCAGAGTCGAATGAAAAAATTAATGTCAGTATTTCGTTTTAAGTTCTCGTTTTCATGCAACTAAAAAACGTATACGCTGCAGCTGCCCGTAATCTGATAGTTCCAGTCCGAAGCTTGCATAAAGGAGGAGGGCAGTAATAATCGTCATTGTTATTACACAGCGACGATAAACAGCCAATAACCAATCTTAGATAACTCCGCTATCCGTGGTTATATATACAACCACGATTAGTCAATTATATTTATAAACATTACGTTTCTTATTAACGTCAACGGCTTTTGATGTCAAGGGATTTCGTTGGAACACTGGATAATGCGACGCCCTCTTTTGCAAACCTTTAAAACGCGTTCAGACAAACCTTAATATAACCTAACTATATTTCATTTTTAAATCTGACAATCCTTTGCAGTTACTGGGGACAACAGTTGCGTTGAGGCAACAGTCAATGAATGGGCTTTTACAGTTCATAACTGCGAGCCTTCTATCCTCGTTATAGTGGCTGCTAGAATTAAACATTACTTTTAGAGTGCAAAACCCAGGCAACAGAGGAAGAACCTAAGTTTAGGGTCTGTTCTTATAAATATGACTTAAAACTGTTTAATTCGATTTAATTAGTTAAATTGTTTCTTCTTTTGTTGCACTTACGACCTTGCGTGCTTCGTACCTGCAACAAAACGATTGTAAACCTAAGCTTTTTCTAAGCTTTTTCTAACGATTGCTGATATTATCAAGGATGGAGCTACTGCTGCATAACGCTCAGCTATTGGGTATATGCCGGAGATGGCACCCAGTGCGGAAGAGAGGGCAGCCAAGGCAGACGAGGGCCTCTTTCGTGCTGCTAGGACGAATGACACCCAAGTCCTGCGCAGCTTGTTTTCCTCGCTGACACGCCACAAATACAGCCTTCGTCAAAGGCCTCATGAATTCAATCTGCCAGCTAAGGACGACCGTAATTTTATCCCAAGACTCCTATATCGACAATCAGTAAAATCTGGCCCACAATCTTTAAGCCAAAAATGACGCTCTAAAAACATTTTCAGTGTAGTTGTAGACTCTTTTTCTGTTCCCTGTTGCAGTGTGTCAACTGGTTTTCGTATTAAACGAATACAATAATATAATACAATCGTTAGGTATCCGACTTCGCATAGTAATTTCTCAAACGTTGCGTAAATCTGACTGAATTAACTGATAATAATAATAATAATAATCTTTTCTTTATTAAGCGCCTGACAAACGCACTGCGCTGTACATTATTTTACATGTTATGGAATTTAAAACTTGACTACTAACAAAACAGACAGCCTGCAATAGGCGGCGCTAATAGCAGCCTACAAATCATATCAGCCCAACGGGACTCGAAATCGCTACCTCTCGCTCTCTATGCCAGTGTGTTATCCAATGCGCTATCAGGCCCCCGTTACTTGGGACGGTTTGTGTGTCCAATAGATATATAGGCCATGCTTTAAACATACATGTAATATATAACATACAAACGTTTTATCTGGCTTCAGCCTGAATTTTTTGCTGATGTCGTCGTCATCATCATCATCACCATCGTCAAATTCATCCGTTGTCCTTCTTCATTGTCGCTGTCATCACCATTTCCGTCATCATCATCACAAACATCGTCGTCATCCGTTCTTCTTCCTCCTTGCTTTGTTCTTTGCTGTCGCTATCTTCATCGTCGTCGTCATCACCATTTTCGTCGTCTTTGTCGTCATAATCATCAATAATCACCAACAGCAACGCATAAAGTTGCTTTTGTGGTGTTGCTATGGTTATCAGTTATTGTTGTTGCTAAACACTTGCAGTGACTCTGACAATTGGCTTTTCTTCCGCCTCTCATGCTATAATTAAGAAGCTATAATGTTATAGCTCACCAGGGATATGCGCACATTCAGTTGGATTCACGCATTATATATATTTATATATATATATTTATATATGTGGGGACGTGGTGGTGTAGCGGTATGTTCTGTGCCTTGTAACCGGAAGGTCGCAGGTTCGAATCTACCTCAAGCCCACAATTGTCTGTGAGGAAGGCAACGGGAAACCACCTCACTCACCTCATCCCCGGGTGGCGTAAAAGCCAATGGACCTGCCTTCGGGCAGAGCAATCATCATCATCATATTTATATATATGTATTTATATATATGTATATATATGCATGTATGTACGTATGTCAATTTATATATATATATATATATATATATATATATGTATACGTATGTATTTATGTATACACATGTACATATTTATATTTATATCTGCGTGCATCTAAGTAGAGTAAGCAATTTAAAAATATATCTATAAAATGTTCCACGATGAACATATTTCTATACGGAACAGATGCCACGCGTTAACGTCCAGCTGTAATAGGGCAGGGTAATTAATTAAAACTTAGATATTGAATGAATTAATTGGAATGTAATTGACCAAGACAGAGAGAGAGCCAGAGAATGATGCAGAGGGACAGAACAATCTGTACAGAGACACTCTATAAACACTTATGTATGGAAAATCAGATACTAAATGGGCAAGAACACCAAAAGCTTCATTTGCATAGAGTAATTTTTGACACCTCTTTTAAGGTTATATCTTTCTTTCAAATAATCCTGACGCGCAGCGGAAACATGTTCACTCCTAATCATCATTAGGCCTACTGTCGATATGTAAATTTTAACACTCTGGGTTTCCACCTCATGGGATTAAAAGACGAAGCTGCCATTGCTCGTACTCTGGAAGTGCCAGTCCAAAGTTTGATTAAAAGAGGAGAACAACGCTACTCATCTCATGTTATGACATAGTGCCGTTAAAAATAAACTTCCTAGTAGTCAGTTTCCTATTGAATCGTGCGACGTAGGGTCGACCTCAACAGCCCTGATAGACAAAAAACTGCCGAAAACTGCATGAAGGCTGGTCACACTGAATACATTTCGACAGTTCATAACTGCAGGTCTTCTAGAAAAGCCATAGTGTCAACTAGAATTAGACATTACTTGCTAGATTGATAGAAGAAATTGAGACGACTGCGTTGAGGCTCAGACAACAAGTGCGTTTTGACAGCACATAATAACTGACATTAACTGCACGACATAATTAACTCCGCCACTGTTCGCTTTCTGACAGTGCCAGTCCCAAGCCTGGATAAAGGAGGAGGGCGACGCTAATGGTCTCTGTTACCACACAGCTAGTCGTTAAACAGAAAACCACCACGACATAATTATAGCCTCGTTGTAGTGGCTTCCAGAATTAGGCATTACTTTTTAAAGTGCAGAGATAGACAAAAGTGGTAGAAACTTAGATCCTGTTCTTATAAATATAAGTTAAAAGACTTTAATTCGAATTAATTAGTTAATTTGTACCTTTATTAAACTCATGACATGCGTAACCTCAGATCAACAATCGTTAGGTTGAGGACTCAAAAGCCTTTTATGACATCGGTCAGCAGCGTTTTAGGCTAGAGACTGAGGGAACTTCAAAATAGACATTATCATTATTATTATTATTATTATTATTATTATTATTATTATTATTATTATTATTATTATTATTATTAAGATAATTTCCAAGTTATTGGCATCCGCAACTTATCGCTAAACGCCACTTTATTCAACAAAGCACAATGCTGTCTTTGAACACCTTTAAAATGGTGCTCACCGGAAATATATATGAAATCAAACGCGATTCTTGAACTATCTTACATCTGATCATAAAGCGAATTGTTCGAAACAACGTATAATTATAATAACATAATTATGTGAGCGTGAATCAATAATAGGTATGAATGCAGACAGCATATCCAGCATTATAATGTATATCAATTATAAATGTGCCACATTGAAGATGTATCCATATGGGCGGATATGCTTTGTAGGCTGCTATTAGCGCCGTTGTATTGCAAGCTGTCTGTTCTGTTAGTAGTTAAGATTTCAATTGCATAACATGTAAATGTACAGCGCAGTGCGTTTGTCGGGCGCTTATTAAAGAAAAAAGATATTATTATTATTATTATTATTATTATTATTATTATTATTATTATTATTATTATTATTATTATTATTATTATTATTATTATTATTATTATTATTATTATTATTATTATTATTATTATTATTATTATTATTATTATTATTATTATAAGGAACAGATGCAATGCGTTTATGTCCGGCTATAACAAGGCAGAGAAAATAATTTTATTGGAAATCTGGAAGTAACATTGATGAAGACAGAGCCAGAAGCCGAGAAAGATTAAAAAATACAGAGCCATCTGTACACGCATACACTGTGCACATTTATGCTGGAAAGATCAGACACTAAATAGGCCAGAATATCCAAAGCTTAATTTGCATAATGTTAAACACCTCTTTTAAGATTAGAACTTTCTTTTAAATAATCCAGACGCGCAGCGGCAACATTATCTGCTCCGCTTGAAATTTTAGCAGTGTAAGTTTTCACTTTATAGAACTAAAAGATGAAGCTGCAATTGTTCGTTCTCTGGTGGCAGTCCAAAGCTTGAATAAACGAGTCTAATCATCTTTGTTATGACTTAGCGCCGTTAAACAGAAACTACCTAGTAGTCGGTTTCTTAATGTAGCTTGCGATGTAAGGTCGACTTCAACAGCCCTGATAGTCACGAAGTGATTTAAAACGTATCTTAATCTACCGTATCCCATTCCTATGTAGCTTATGTTAGGTTAGTTGCTCTTTAAAACAAGGATGATTAGCGTCGCCAGAGTACGAGCAGTGGCGGAACTTATCAGGATACGAGAAGATTAAATTACAAAATATAGGTTACAGTAAGCAGTAAGTTGTTGGTTGAAGTAAGCTTAGATCCAGCGCAGGGTATACACCACCAGAGTATGACACACTCGGAAATCTGTTCGATAACAAAGATCATTACGTCGCCCTCCTCCTATATCCAGGCTAGGGACTGGCATTGTCAGAGTAGGCCTATAAACAGTGGCAGAGTTAGGAGTTAAAAGCTTATTTTATTTAGAACAAGGTTTAACGTCGTCATATGACATCATATGACATCAAAGGCCGTTAGGAGTTAAAAGCACGTTAGGAGTTAAAAGCACGCGTCATAAAGTTATATATAACCTTCGAGAAATCGTTTTAAAGGTGTCTAAATGAGCTCTGTTTTTCCATATTTCGTGACATCTTCAGACAGCTGTAAAGTGGCTGTAAAGTCGTTATCAGCGGCTCTCGCTGACAACGACCTTACAATAACATGAAACATGGCAACCGATTGTGGGACACGTTAGACGATAGGTTAGAGAGCTCGTTTTAGACACCTTTAAAACGTGATCAGCCGAAGCTATTATAAGTCTTGCTTATTTATGCACTCAATAATTTATGGTAATGCTAACTATCAAAAACAGATGTAAGCTTAATCACTGTTATTAATTAAATTTAACATAACGTGAAACTCCGCCACTACCCAACCTGTGGTAGTGCCAGTTGCATGCCTGGAGAAAAGAGGAGGGCGACGGTAATCATCTATATTACGACACAGCGTCGTTTAACAGCAACTGACACACAGAGCCATCGATTCATGGTTTGACGAAAAATGAATAGCGCCATATAAGGACAGACATTTCCAAAACCCAAGTTAAAATGTTTACATACTTACGGAAAGATCGTTTAACTCTACCACTGTCCACGCAGCAACGCAGAATGCAGTGATTGAAATTCTATTATCTGACAAGAGAGCCTTTTTAGACACTTTTAAAACTCGGTTAGTACAACGTATAAGGTGCATTGTTTTCGCCAACTACTCCGCCACTACTCGTACTCTGGTAGTGCCAGCCCCAAGCATGGATGAAGGAGGAGGGCGACGCTCATGATCTGTGTTATCACACAGTGCTGTTAAACTGAAACTACTACTACAACTACTGTGTTTGCTTTAAGCTGTAATATGCCAAAATAATTTCTACCTCTGTTGTCATAAGATGTCGTTATCTGAATCGATCCATCCAACTAGTTTGATATATGTAATGGCATATTAAAGGTGAAGTATATTCATGAAGCTGAATGAGCCTATTCTTCGAAGCCCTTTGAAACTCTAAGCAAATTGTGTAACGCTTCTTAATATGCACAGCTAAGAGACTGAACTCTTGTTGGCAATTTCGCATAGCCTTTTTCTAACTAACTAGTAACTAAAATAAAATCCAGTAACTATGAAAAATAACTACAACTTCAATATAATACTGACTAGGCTATAACTGTAACTATGATTAAGTTAAAAAAAACACATTAACTATAACAGTGACTATGACTAAAATAAAAGCTGTAAGGAGAATCACACTGGAATAACCTTGCTCTTTTGTGGCGGTATTTAATAATTACAATTACATAAAACGTAGTGACCGACTCTGACTCACGGTAACAGATTGGTGACAGCTTTTGGCTTGTAACGGGAGAGTAGGGTTCGACAACCCTACCCTGATGCTGTGTAAGGTTATTGAGATACCTTCAAAATATTTTATTCTCAAGCCACATAATATTCATAAACCGCGATTTATTTAAACTGTAAGTGGGTTAAGATCGACGTCGATATCCATAAGATTTATGTAACTAGTGCGACACTCTCTTAAGACACCTCTTAAACGGGGTAACCGACATTCTAATTTATGAGCATCAGCTGTGCGTATCGCTTGAACGTCTCACATTGACGGAAAGTAAGTTCGACGTCAACGGCTTTGGCAGTCAAACATAAGATGCTGTTAAACAATTACTAATTATTTCACATAATCTGTTCAAAGCAATTTCTGTCGACGTCAAACGCCTTTGATGACTTAAAATAGCGTTAATCTGTCGGATTAACCATAGTTTTATAATGGCAGTAACCCTTGCGGTTGCATTGATCGCCTTTCACCCTTTCGATAGGGTTCAAAATAGGGTCTATTAATGTCATATTGACATGGATCGCAGACACTCCATTAAACCAATATTTAACATTCCGAAACCACTTAAGATATTGAAACGTAACGTCGTTGTACTCTCTGATCTATTAAAACTGGGTCAGGGCATCGCACAGAATGACTTCACCCTGTGTCACGTGACGAATGCGTCAGGTTTCCCTCATCAATAAATGCAACGACGTTGATGATTAACAGATGATGACGACGAAGAAAATAACAATATAATTGACAACGACGACTACGATGATGATGATTACAACGATTATAGCGGCAACAACGACGATGATAACAAGGAAGATCACGTAGACAAGACGACATTAATTATAATCACTACAACGGCGATGATGACGTATATCTAAGCACATTTATATAGCGTCCGACTTCAACTCTAATTACATGTAATAAAGTAAACCCACGTATTTACACGGTGTAACTGATGCCGACCTACGCCAGTAAATGCGATTGAATGCGTTATTTATCTAGCGCCAGACTGGCACTGTCAGAGTAGGCAGTCAGACGATGTCAATCCGGATGATAACAAAGGAATGAATAAGATTGACGGTGGCATTAGTGGTGAGAGAGCGTGGACGACTCGTAACCACCAGCTGAGGTAGCAGTAATTACGTCAGAGTTGATGGATAACGCAGGCAACGATAAGTTCTTGATCAAGCGTGAAACCAAGATCACGAACAATGGTAGAGAAAGTAAATTGTGGGAACTCAGTGGCAAGGTCACCCAAATTGACTTTGACTTTAGCGAGCTGTGGCGTTTTGTCCAACCAGATGAATAGAGTCTTAGACGGGTTAAGACGTAAGTGATTAGACGACATCGAAGTCAACAGGGCAACAATAGCGGCAGCAGCACCTTATCGTCTAACGTGTTTAATTTCATTTTTAATGTGTATTAAAACATACGCATTTTATGGAGTATATTTGTGTTTAATGAACTATCTATAACATTATTATGGAAGTGACGGTGAGAGAACATACATGTATACAAATACATGAATGCATACCTAATGATGCTGTTGCGGTGTTGCTATGGAGTAAGCTGTTGTTGCTAAAGTTACTAGAAATTGAATGAATTTATTGGGATGAAATTGATGAAGACAGATGCAGAGGCAGAGAAAGAGAGGCAGAAAGACAGAGTAATATCTAAACAGACAAATGGACGTAGACACTTATGTCTGGAAAGAGAAGAAACTAAATGGATCAGAAACAAACAAAAGTTTCATTTCCAGAGAGAGATTTTTAACACCTCTTTTAATCAAACAACTTTCTTATAAATAATCCTCACGTGCAGCGATTTTATCTTTGTTTTGACAAATCGTCGATAAACAACAACTAACCAATCGCAGATAACTCCGCTATATATATATATATATATATATATATATATATATATGCTATATATATATATATATATATATATATATATATATATAATAATGCTCTGTAGTAATAATATGTGTAATATGTAATATCTTTGGTACTGCCAGTCTGTATTACAAATCGAGCGCTCTAACTAATCGGCTACCGTGTCACACAATTGGTCATTTTCCATAGTCTAACAACATCTTGTGGCTGCCAGAGTCGTTGACCTCCAATATGTATAATATGTAATAATAATAATAATATGTATATAATATGTAATAGCTTCACCTATTGTATGAAAGGAACTGTATTAAATGTTGGTTTGGTTTCCCAGTTGTAACGACAGCTTATGACAACATTGGCCGTTGCCGCCGACAAAGATTGGTTTTTGGCATATTACAGCACTAAATGTTGCTTCTCCCCAAGCTTATATATATCAATAGTTAGCATCGTTTCAAGGGTGTCTAAACAGACCGCTCAACCGCTCGTTTTGTCGTATTATTCTTTAGCGTGCTGTGTCTCAATTGAGATGAGTCGCCCTCCTACTTTATCGAGCATTGGTCCTGCAACTTCTAGTGTACGGGTAGTGTTGTAGTTAAACTATAGGCTGGATCCAACAGTTTAACGACATCTCGTGGAAGCAAAGACGGTTTAAGTCGATAGAGACAAACTTTTAGGTTTCACTCATCAATAAATGCAACGACTTGATGATTAACTGATGATGATGACGACGAAAATAACAGAATGACTGACAAGGACGACTATGGTGGTGTTGATGAAGAAAATGAGAGTGAAAATGACGACTACGACGATAATAGTGACAACGACGACGATGATAACAAAGACGATGACGTCGACAAAGACGACAATAATCATAAACACTACAACGACTACGATGACGCATACCTGAACACATTTATATAGCGTTCGACATCAACTGTAATTACACGTAACAAAGTAGACCCACGTATTTACACGCGTAACTGATGTCGCCCGACACAAGTAAATGCGACTAAATGCGTTATTTATCTAGCGCCAGACGAAAGTCGGTCGTAAAGGTGTTGATATTGAAGACGACATTCCATTCGGACTGATGACGGCATTCCATTTGGACTGATGACGGCATTCCATTTGGACTGACACGTAAACACGTAATTCCGTCTCGTGTTCTTTGTTCTGAGTTGTTGTGAAACGTCAACCGATGTTTTATGCTGGAGACATTCAACGCTATTTCGCTCGTTATGACCGGCGGACAACAGGGGCGCCACCTTACAAAGATGTTCACCATTGCGGAAAGTTTATTCCTTACTCAATGACGGCAGTTAAGTTATACGAGGTAGGGTAAGTTAGAGTAATTTAGGATAAGTTTAGGTCAAAGGTATGGTATGATGAACTAGAGATTGAGCTTTTGCGAGAGTAGTTGAGGTAAAGAAAACATTTGTGTGGACTACGGGGCATCAGCAGTAGTATTTGCAGAGTTTAACGACATCTTGTGGCAGCCAGAGCCGCTGCAGTCGCCCTCCTCTTTCTTCCAGGCTTGGTACTGGCACTGCCAGAGTACGGGCAATGGCGAAGTTTAGATAGGTGACAGAATGTAGTAGTCTCCAGTATTCAGCCGCCATATTGTCGCTGCCTGCAGGGCTGTTGACATTGATTTACGTTACTTCATAATAACTGTGGAAGACTTTGGATTTAGTACTAAATGTCATGTGTTTTAGAATATGTAATAATGTGTAAAACTATTTTACAGGTGTGTAAAGAGTGTTGCATTATGTAATTTCATTAATTCATTCTTCGTTTATAATGAATTCCCAAAAAATCAGAAAAAGAAAATACAGACATAAAATATTGACATGAGTATTGAGAAACAACCGGTAGACCCAGAAGGAACAGAGTTCCGCTTAAATATGGTCACCAAATTAAATGCATTACAGATGGCGACGAAGAACAGTCGTCTTTCTAATTAAACTCTAATTAAACTCTTCGGCGAGAAACTCCGATTCAGTGTCCGCGCCGTAGTCGGGCGCGCCTCTGAGTAGGAATCTTGAAGGGGCGCTATATAAATATCTGAAATGAATGAATGAATGAATAAACATGCAACGAAATCTTAACTATGACAGCAAAAAAATTGGATCATATACATGACCCACTAAACAGAGAGTTAAACTTAACTAAGCTATAAAACAAGTTACAAATTACAGTCGTGTGTCGTTTAAGAAACTGCGCAGTTCTTGTTTAAATAATTGTAAAGTCGGCAAACATCGAATATGAACAGGTAATGTATTCCATACTAATGGTCTATTGTATTTAATACAACTGCAATACTCTCATTTAAAACACCTTTAAAACTAAGCTTCTCAACAATATATATAAAATTATAGACGTTAAGAGCGTTGCATCACCTCCTTTTCATATTATTGTCTTTAGATCAACGGCAACGATCGTAAGATGTCGTTAAACACTGGAAAAATTACTGTCACCTATATAAACTTCGCCAATGCCAGAACTCATTAAATGGCAGTCCTAAGACAGGAAAAAGAGGTGGGCGACTTCAACGGCCCTGGCAGCCACTAGATGTTGTCAGGCACCTGAAACTATTCCTGTCACCTAGTTAAACTTTGCCAATGCCCGTACTCTGGTAGGGCCAGTCCCAAGCCTAAGTGAAGGAGTATGGCGACTTCATCGGCTTTGGCAGCCATGAGATGCCGTCGAACGCCTGAAACTACAACTGTCACCTATATCACTGCTTCAGTGCCTACATTATGACATACGAACAATGACAACTATTACTAAGCAAGTATTCCTGTTAATGTCAGAGGGTTTTGATGCTATAAATTTCGTTAAACACTGGATAATACGAAGTTCCTTTTATAAACCTCTATAATGCGTTTAAGTAATGCTATATATCCCTCAATCGCGTTTAATTTTTAAGTCTTTTACCCACGTTCACAGAGAGTTTGTCAAAGCAATGTTGCTATCGACGTCATCGGTCGTTGATGCCATAAAATACTGTTGGAATATTTAAGAGGTGTATTAGTTCGTTAAAATCCTTTTTAAGAAGGAGAACGAATTGGCTGGCGATCAAATAAATATGATACTTGATTTCTTCAGCATTCACAAAAGTTAATTTGTTTAAACCAAGTTATTCATAGGATTCAGAATAAAACATGATTATGTGAGTCAGAAGTGGAGAGATTCATTTGAACTAAATGTAGTTTCAGCTCATCGACGCTGTTTCATAACAATGATGATTAACACCCTCCTCCATTACCAATCTTTGGACTGGCACGTGTAAATGGGTTATGTTGTTACTAAACACTAAGTAATAGTAATCCATTCTTTAACGACATAATAAAAATATCGTTTCTTTAATTAAGCGCCTGACAAACGCACTGCGCTGTACATTTACATGTTATGACAATTAAACAATTCACAAGAACACAAATGACAGAAGACATAACTCTGAACTACTAACAGAACAGACAGCCTGCAATACACGGCACTAATAGCAGCCTACAAAGCATGTCCGCCCTACGGGACTCGAACTCGGTACCTCTCGCTCTCTATGCCAATGTGTTATCCAATGCGCTATCGCCCCCCCCTGTGACTACAAGAACCTTCGACGTCTTCATAGTTTATTGATATAGTTCAGCTCATTTTCATGTAACTTTCGTTGACTGGTTTCGTTTGCTTCTCTCATGGATGTGGTTTTGCTCAGTTAAAGCTCACTAAACAATTATCGCGTCATAAATATATTAGGCCTCAAGCAAACCGTTTTAAAGGTATCTAAAGGAATTCGGTTTTTCCAACGTTTTATGCTATCTTGCTACTTCTAAAACCGTTGACACTGACTTTTACAATACCTGAGATGAACCTTATTTTTTGCAATAGAGTCTACAGAGCGTAGGAGACATCTAGTGAGTGACGAAAAAGGGATAGAGGTACGGCTGAACCTTGGTTTGGACGACGAAAACCAGTATAGTAATTTCAATTGTAAAGGCGTTGTGTCATAACTGATTAGATGATTTGCGCCGCAATCCTTCTTAATCCAGGCTTAATCCAAATACCATCCACCATAGCCGCCTGACTGTCTACCTGCTTGACCATGGAGATGGACTACTTTTTCGGTTCGTGCCAGTCCCAAGCCTGGAAAAGGAGGAGGACGACAACTTTAAATTAATGTAAACTGCTTTTATGTGAGCACAAGCGTTTTGACCCGGCTTCGTCCGGGGTTTTCCTAAGCGTGATTTTTTACGATTTTATTACAGGTCACTGATTAAGAATAGTGAACGAGTATGCTGCGCTAAAGGTGTAGGCACTGGGTGAGAATATAGGCGAGGAATCACCTTAATCATGACGTCGCTATTTTAAACAAAAACTTTCAGAGTCTGCATATAGGAAGACGGCAAAATTAAACACCTACGAATAGTGTTAGGACACAGCGTCGTTGAATAAAACTACAAACACAAAATAGTCTAATAAAATAATTATGTAGGCTCTAAGTTAGAGGCCCTCGCATCACAACTTATCGATAAACCCAGGTTAATTCCACAAGACATACTGATCTCCCTGGACATCTTTAAAACGTTGCCAATCGGAAGTAGATATTTTTCAACGGGAATCGTCAAATATCTCATAATGCACACTGTTCAACTTTAGTTCATGTGAACGGATGAGAACTGTTCGATAAGATATTTCTTATAATTATCGTAAAGAGCTTTTGATGCCAGCTGATTTCATTGAAAAACTTGATAATACGTGGCTCCCTTTGCACACCTTTAAAACGCGCTTAGCCAGAGCTATGTATATCTCAACCAAATAAAGCGCCGCTATTATAACGAACAAATCTTCTAAATAAACCCAGATTCTGAAATTACGATCTATTGGATTTATTCGAGTTCCTGTATTAAAGGTTCATGAGTTAGAATGTGTAAGGTAATGACAATAGGTCCGAAAAAAGATGGAACTTCATTCCTCACCTAAACGATATCACATACTTAGAAATACTCGTAATTATAAACGCCAAATTTCCAAAGCGCTACTGTGTAAAGCTCTGCAAAGGGCACCAGCTTTTTCACGAGTCTTGTCAGAGGGATACTGTCCAGTGCTACCAGGTGAAGAGAGCCCGTGGCGCTTTGGATAACATCTGGCACAGAGACCGAGAGGTACCGAGTTCGAGCCCCGTTGGGCGGATTTGTTTTGTAGGCTGCTATTAGCGCCGTTGTATTACATGGCTGTCTGTTCTATTAGTAGTTAAGATTTCAATTGCATAACATGTAAATGTACAGCGCAGTGCGTTTGTCAGGCGCTTATTAAAGAAAAAATATTATTATTATTATTAATTGAACAAGGCACACGTCTTTGCTTGGACACCTCTAAAATGGCATTCACCAGAAATATATATAGGCTAGACGCCATTTGTTAATTATCTTAAAGTCTAGGGCGCTTTGCGATGAGAACTGTTGGAAACAACGTTTCTTATAATTTACGTCAACAGATTTGATTCAAGGCGTGGAGAATGGAGGAGGGCGACGCTAGGTCATCTTTGTAATGACACAATGTCGTTAAACAGTCACTAACCAACCAATCTTTAAGTTGAACTCCGCCACTGCACGTCCATTATCCTAGTGTCAGGAAGTGCAAGTCCCAAGCCTGGACGAAAGAGGAGGGCGACGCAAATGATCTTTGTTATCACACAAGGTCGTTTAACTGAAACTACTGCTAATCTTTAAGTTGGGAAAGCCTGATCATCTTTTCCAGTAACAGGGGCCGACTGCGTTGAGCCGCAGACAGTGAATGCACGTTGACATTTCATAATTGCTATAGTGTCTGCTAGAATTAGATATTACCTTATAGAGTGCAAAGACAGACACCTTTGTCAGACACTTACATGTAGAGACTGTTCTGTAAAATATGTGACCTCTGCCGAGAGAAGGAATCACTTGTCGCATTCTATATCAGAGAGGCGTGGCACGCATAGTCTGTTCTTATGAATATAATTTAGTTCGATTTAATGAATTAATTTGTTTCTTCTTTCATCGATTAAACGTTGATTAATTTTATCGATTCAATTTATTTTTAGCGATTAATCGAAGACCGCTTGTTATATTGCTCTTATGACGCACGCACGTTCAGATCAGCTAACGTTTCGTCGTGGACTCCCAAGCTTTTATATAGCAACGGATGCTATCGTTTTAGTGGTGCCTATAAGAGAACGCCCAAATTAGTTGGTTGTTTTAATATTAAATTGGCTGGATTCAAGAGTCAAACGGCATCTTGTGGAAGCGTTTGACTTAAATCGAGACAAATTTTTGAGCAGTGTCCACACTTCAAAACGACATAATTATTATTATGGCAACAATAACCGTTAATTGACGTCGAAAGAAATTATTTTTAACTAGAGCACGGAAGTTAACGAATAATCGTTCGATTAAACGTTAATTAATTTTATCGATTCAATTTATTTTTAACGATTAATCGAAGACCGCTTGTTATATTCAATAAGGTGCGCTCGTATTATAGCCCTTGTAGTTGAAGGAGGACGTTAAATTTTGAACTGAAAAACACAAGTAAGACTACTGATTTGAACAAATAACTACTGCATTAACTGCTAACTAACAGTACATATCAATAATATTAATTCATAGATAAACAATGAATACTGTTAATTTTGTATTAATTTTTTGTCATTACTTATTGGGAATACATTTAATATGGGGCTGCGGAAGTCAACGATTAATTAATCGTTAATTTAAAAAAGTTAACTATTAAAAATTTTTAGTCGTTAACAGCCTTATTTTTAACAGTTCTCACCGTTTCGTGTGGCATTATAAACCCTGCTATTATTACGTATTTGTGGATGTTTACGTGTATCGGTTTGGAGTTATTGACATTTTTAAAATGTTCAGAATGAGAGTGAAATAAAGAGTATATATCTGAACACTATCGAACATATGTATGGCTATTGTAGAGACTGGTAAACATGACAACTCCGAAAATACTCATAGTGAGTAATATGCGATTAAAGAATTGGGCCTGTATACAATGACATGAGGTTGTACGTTCTAAGCTTTCGCAACTACTACACATGACTGCTATGGAGTGCTATACATCATTAGAAGCCATTTTCTGTAAGCTTCCCTAATATGTTACTGCTGCTGAATTACCTGAGAAATAATTATTGTGCCGTTTTGTCGTAAAGTAGACCTGTTACAGTAGAGCAAAGTAGGCCTGCTGTAAATCTACTGTTCCAAGAACAAATAATTGTCATTTTTGTAAATAAACACAACATTTTGTCATAAATTACTTTTCATATCAATGACTATGAACTTAATAGGTTAAGTATGTTGATAGGAGAATGAAAATAGATTTTAAAAGGCAGAATCACAAATTTTAATCCAAACCATTTAAGCACTCTTTTCTTTGAAACTAGAATCGACAATCTGGGCCTTTTCACGTAAACGTTCTAAATTCTGTGATACAACTAAATGATTTATGTGTCTCAAGCCTATATAGCATCTTTTGGAAACATTTAAAAGGTGTTGAAGGAGATCGCTCTGCGCAATCGCCTACCAAACCCTCTATCTATGTAGTATAAGCCATCTGCGTTTAAAAGGTGTCCAAAAAGAGCGTCGTAATTAATTAGCCACCGTTTCTAGAAAGTCACTACCACGCAGAGACCAAATAGGTAAAACAAAGAGACATGAAGACAGAGAGATGGTGTGTGCGTGCGTGTGCGTGTCCGTGTGCGTGTGTGTGTGTGTGTGTGTGTGTGTAATTATTTGTCGTTAAACAGAAACCACATAGTCTCCTGATGTATCGTGCAGTAAAAAGTAATCGTTGCTCTATCAAGGCTGCAAGTGTCGATCTTATAGGTCGCACGATACATCAGAAGACCTATAAGATCGACACTTGCAGCCTTGATAGAGCAACGATTACTTTTTACTGCTATTATTATAACGCCCAAAGCATTTAAGAAACCCAATTTTCTAAAATTACAATCCATTGTTGTTAGCAGAGGTCCTTCAGTTCATGAGACAGAAAGAGAGGAGACAGAAAGATAGAAAGGAAAGGACAATAGGTCCGAATAAATGGAACTTCATGCTATAGACACACAGAAAGGTTAAACAATTACACACCTTTTTAAGGGTGAAATTGGAATTTATATATAGGCTAGCGCAGAGAACGCTTCTGATTAGTCCTGTTTTCGTGTGGCGCTGAATAAACATCCACTTACATTGTTACATGAGACACAGTAACCGACTGTGCGAGAAGATAGACGATTGGTTATGAAGCTCGGCTTGTAACACGGCGAGAATGGTTTCGGTCCTCTCCACGCAATTACTGAGTAAGGACATTGAGAAAGTCCTTTGTGAGCAACTACTCAGCGCCATCGATTATGCTTTGGAGTCATTCGAGGTACTAAAGGTTCATGAGACAGAAAGAGAGAAAGTTTAGAAGGACAATAGATCCGAAAAAGATGGAATTTCATTCTTCATCTAAACTGAGCGCAGGGCACCAGCTTATTCACGAGCGTTGCGTCGTGTCGGAGGGGCTGAGAGCAAGAGAGAGAGAGAGAGAGAGAGAGAGAGAGAGAGAGAGAGAGAGAGAGAGAGAGAGAGATAGAGAGACAGAGAGAAGACAGAAACAGAACGAGACACAGACAGAGAGACAGAGAGACAGATAAACATATAAAGAAAGATACAGACAAAGACAGAGCGAGATACAAACACACACAGAGAGACAGAGAGACAGACAGATAGACACAGATACGGAGACAGAGACAGGTACAGACAGAGCCAGAGAGAAGTATTTGCTAAGGCGGGTTTCGTCGAGTACGAGAAAGCTTGTAAGTAGGAGGATTCTGTGGATTATAATAGTCCGTTATCGTGTCAAAGCGCCCTTGTAACGGCATGTGCCGTGTTACGGCGCTGTAGAAATTGTCATATTCATCATCATCATCATCATCATAATAAGTTATTTATGTTATAGTTACGCTACATATTTGTCTTAGATTTAATTACAGTATAGTACATCACACTACACTACAATACATTCAAAGATAAACTTATACTCAATCACACTGACACATACACTTATACACATACACTTATATGCTCATGCAGTTTAACGCACAAACACTTAAACACTCATACTGCACATTTATATACACATAGACATATACGCAAGCGCACACACACATACACACAGACACACACAGAGTTGCCAAAACTTGAGCCTAGAACAGTAAACAGTGAACAGTGGGGCGCGGTGGTGTAGGGGTATGTTCGGTGCCTTGCAGCCGGAGGGTTGCGGGTTCGAATCCACCTCAGGGGGGTATGTTTGGTGCCTTGCAGCCGGAGGGTTGTGGGCTCTAATCCACCTCAAGCCGCCGCGTAGGGACCCTGGGCAAGTCCTTCACTCGCAATTGCTCATGCGCTTCGGCGTGAAACTCCGATTCAGTGTCCGCGCTGTGGTCGGGAGCGCTTCTGAGTAGAAATCTTGAAGGGGCGCTATATAAATATCTGAAATGAAATGAGTAAAAGGTAGCTAAAAATGGCACCAGAAATTCACTTGCTGATATCTAACCAATAAACCGATAATGTTCTAAGTTAGAGCTAGGCGAGTGTAGTGAATTGGCTCACTTTTAGACACCTTTAAAGCGATTTTCATCCGATGCAATAAACATCGAACTACCTAACACTTAAACACCTTTTCAGTTAAGTTATTCTATGTTATATAAGTATGAGACTCGACAATCTTTTGATTAAGTTCGCCAGTGCGATAAGATCGCCGTGTCTTCGTCGCTTGTAATTTACACTGAAAGTGGATTTTCTATAATTATAATAATTTGCTGCTTGTGAACGATTTGAAGTTTCAGTGTTATTTGCACAAATTCAAGCTAGAATGGGAGTTTTTCGGACGATTGTTTCTGCGAGTTTATTATAGAGGCTCAAGTCCATCTTCTTAGGGTAAATTAAGCAAAGGTATACAGCTAAGGTATGAACAGCTAAGGTAAGGTATGAAGAAGAAGGTATACAGCTAAGGTAAGGTATGAAGCGAAGGTATACAGCTAAGGTATTAAGCGAAGGTATACAGCTAAGGTAAAGCGAAGGTATACCGCTAAGGTAAGGTATTAAGCGAAGGTATACAGCTATAAGGTAAGGTATGAAGCGAAGGTATACCAGCTAGCTAAGGTATAGGTATTAAGCAAAGGTATACAGCTAAGGTAAGGTATGAAGCGAAGGTATACCGCTAAGGTAAGGTATTAAGCAAAGGTATACAGCTAAGGTAAGGTATTAAGCGAAGGTATACCGCTAAGGTAAGGTATTAAGCGAAGGTATACAGCTAAGGTAAGGTATGAAGCGAAGGTATACCGCTAAGGTAAGGTATTAAGCAAAGGTATACAGCTAAGGTAAGGTATTAAGCAAAGGTATACAGCTAAGGTAAGGTATGAAGCGAAGGTATACAGCGAAGGTAGGCAGAAGCGAAGGTATACCGCTAAGGTAAGGTATGAAGCGAAGGTATACAGCTAAGGTAAGGTATGAAGCGAAGGTATACAGCTAAGGTATATTAAGCGAAGGTATACAGCTAAGGTAAGGTATGAAGCGAAGGTATACAGCTAAGGTATTGAAGCGAAGGTATACAGCTAAGGTAAGGTATTAAGCGAAGGTATACCGCTAAGGTAAGGTATGAAGCGAAGGTATACAGCTAAGGTAAGGTATGAAGCGAAGGTATACCGCTAAGGTAAGGTATGAAGCGAAGGTATACAGCTAAGGTAAGGTATTAAGCGAAGGTATACCGCTAAGGTAAGGTATGAAGCGAAGGTATACAGCTAAGGTAAGGTATGAAGCGAAGGTATACAGCTAAGGTAAGGTATGAAGCGAAGGTATACAGCTAAGGTAAGGTATGAAGCGAAGGTATACAGCTAAGGTAAGGTATGAAGCGAAGGTATACAGCTAAGGTAAGGTATGAAGCGAAGGTATACCGCTAAGGTAAGGTATGAAGCGAAGGTATACCGCTAAGGTAAGGTATGCTAAGGTAAGGTATGAAGCGAAGGTATACAGCTAAGGTAAGGTATTAAGCGAAGGTATACAGCTAAGGTAAGGTATTAAGCGAAGGTATACCGCTAAGGTAAAGCGAAGGTATGCTAAGGTAAGGTATTAAGCGAAGGTATACCGCTAAGGTAAGGTATACGCTAAGGTAAGCGAAGGTATACAGCTAAGGTAATGAAGCGTAGGTATACAGCTAAGGTTAAGGTATTAAGCGAAGGTATACCGCTAAGGTAAAGTATGAAGCGAAGGTATACAGCTAAGGTATATACAGCGGTAAGGAAAACTGAAGGTATACAGCTAAGGTAAGGTATTAAGCGAAGGTATACCGCTAAGGTAAGGTATGAAGCGAAGGTATACCGCTAAGGTAAGGTATGAAGCGAAGGTATACAGCTAAGGTAAGGTATGAAGCGAAGGTATACAGCTAAAGGTATTAAGCGAAGGTATACAGCTAAGGTATTAGGAAGGTATGAAGCTAAGGTATACAGCTAAGGTAAGGTATTAAGCGAAGGTATACCGCTAAGGTAATTAAGTATGAAGCGAAGGTATACCGCAGTGAGGTAAGGTATGAAGCGAAGGTATACAGCTAAGGTAAGGTATGAAGCGAAGGTATACCGCTAAGGTAAGGTATTAAGCGAAGGTATACCGCTAAGGTAAGGTATGAAGCGAAGGTATACCGCTAAGGTAAGGTATGAAGCGAAGGTATACAGCTAAGGTAAGGTATTAAGCGAAGGTATACAGCTAAGGTAAGGTATGAAGCGAAGGTATACAGCTAAGGTAAGGTATTAAGCGAAGGTATACAGCTAAGGTAAGGTATTAAGCGAAGGTATACAGCTAAGGTAAGGTATGAAGCGAAGGTATACCGCTAAGGTAAGGTATGAAGCGAAGGTATACAGCTAAGGTAAGGTATGAAGCGAAGGTATACAGCTAAGGTAAGGTATTAAGCGAAGGTATACAGCTAGCTAAGGGTAAGGTATGAAGCGAAGGTATACAGCTAAGGTAAGGTATGGCGAAGGTATACAGCTAAGGTAAGGTATGAAGCGAAGGTATACAGCTAAGGTAAGGTATGAAGCGAAGGTATACAGCTAAGGTAAGGTATGAAGCGAAGGTATACAGCTAAGGTAAGGTATTAAGCGAAGGTATACCGCTAAGGTAAGGTATGAAGCGAAGGTATACCGCTAAGGTAAGGTATGAAGCGAAGGTATACCGCTAAGGTAAGGTATATTAAGCGAAGGTATACAGCTAAGGTAAGGTATGAAGCGAAGGTATACAGCTAAGGTAAGGTATGAAGCGAAGGTATACAGCTAAGGTAAGGTATTAAGCGAAGGTATACAGCTAAGGTAAGGTATTAAGCGAAGGTATACAGCTAAGGTAAGGTATGAAGCGAAGGTATACAGCTAAGGTAAGGTATGGCGAAGGTATACCGCTAAGGTAAGGTATGAAGCGAAGGTATACAGCTAAGGTAAGGTATTAAGCGAAGGTATACCGCTAAGGTAAAGAAATATAAACGTATGAAGCGAAGGTATACAGCTAAGGTAAGGTATTAAGCTGTGGAACAATGGTCTCAGCCAGAGGCTCGCATGGAATGGCTTGCTCACTGGGCTTCGGCAGACAAGCAAGACATTCTTCAATTAACGATATTGTGCTGCGCAGTCTCATCAGGGCAGGCATACCATCGATCAAGAAACCGGCTGGCCTTACCCGACTGGATGGGAAAAGACCGGACGGCCAAACCTTGATTCCTTGGAAAAGCGGGCGTTCTCTTATTTGGGATGTGACAATCATTGACACTTTCGCGCCATCGTACTTGGCCGAGACATCAGCAGCGGCAGGAGGAGCGGCGGAAATAGCCGCGACTAGAAAGCAAGCCAAATACGCTGAGCTTCAGACGAGATACTGTTTTACTCCAATCGCGATAGAAACGATGGGGCCTATGGACCGGGAAGGCCTGGCCTTCATGATGGAACTCGGCCGACGATTGACAAGAACAACGGAAGATCTCCAAGAAACTTTCTTCCTGTTCCAAAAGATCTCAGTCACAATTCAGCGATTCAACGCTATCGAGTGCCTAGGTTCGATGAGGCCCTAGAACCTTTATTTTAAGAACTCTGATTTTAAGAACTCTGATTTTAATAATAATAATAATAATAATAATAGTCGCAATAATAATAATAATAATAATAATCAATAATAATCCTAATCTATAATTATTATTATTATTTTTATTATTAATTATTAGTTATTATTATTATTAATTATTATTATTATTATTAATTATTATTATTATTATTATTAATTTTATTATTATTATTTTGATTATTAACATTATAAAACTACTATTTTTTTTCTGGCTTCTCCTTGGTAAATCTTATCTGGAATAGTTTAATATTTCGTATGCCACATTTGTTACCATTTCTGCACCTTAACGCTCTCTTACATGACTTTATGTTAAGTTATATTCCATCTACCTTACGTTATATTAACCTGGCATTCCATGTCTTGCATTAGTTTGTCTTTCCTTTCCTTATATGACCTTACTCTACCTCATATTTGAGCTCATTTTGCAACGCTTCACTTTGCTTTTACTGGCCTTTATCCTTAACTTAAGCCTTAACGCATCTGAAATGACCCCAACTAATTTCACCTGAGATTTTTAATCTATTAAGGACTCCTTTCAATTTTTAAAGAAGTTAAATGCTTATTTGTTACACCTGCAATTATAGTCTAATGTAGTTATACAGTGTCGTCTGGAAAGCAAACTTAACATTTTGGATGGATCCACAGTTTAACGGCAGCTTATGACAACATAGGCCGTTGCCGCCGACAAAGAATTTTTGGAATAGTACAGCTCTTTTGCAATAAATAACTTAACATTGGATTGGATCCTCAGTTTAACGGCAGCTTATGACAACATAGGCCGTTGCCGCCGACAAAGATTATTTTTGGCATATTACAGCTTTTTTTCACAGTTTAACGTCGTCTTATGACATCAAAGGCCGTTGACGAAAATACAGAAAATATGCAATACAATCAGTACCAGAAACTTATAGCATCCGAACGACACCATTAAAGATGTTGAAACGGAGCTTTACAATTTCACTAATGTTCAATATTTTGCAACATAAACATATAACAGCCAATAATAATATTACAGGTAATCCAACGACACTTTATTTATAAGAGAGCAAGAACGTAAAAGAGGTGTCTTGATTAATAGCTCAGTAAGTGCATGGCGACTCTCTTAGGACACATTTTGTTACGAGGAAATATAATCACCGACCATAATTATACACCACTTAGAGCCTACTGATGATGACTAATGCCACTGAGCAAAATTTCGTAATCTACACGTAACGAGTACAAACTACCACCGAAGGACAATAAATATAAGATGTCTTTAAACATTACTTAATGAAACACTCTTTACACACCTGTAAAATAGTTTTACACAATATTATTTGAATCATTTTGTGACCATCAGGGCTGTTGAAGTCGATCGTACATAGCAATATACATTAAGAAACCGACTACTAGGTAGTTTCTGTTTAACGGCGCTATAGCATAACAAAGATAATTAACGTCGCCCTCCTGTTTTATTCAAGCTTTGGACTGGCACTTCCAGAGTATGAACAATGACAGCTTTGTCTTTTAGTTGCATAAACTGAAAACTTAAAACTGCTAAAATTTCATACAAGCAAATATGTTGCCGCTGCGCGTCTGGATTATTTAAAGAAGAATTGTAACCTTAAAAGAGGTATTTAACATTCCTATGCCAACGATGCTTTAGATGTTCTGGCCGATTTAATGTCTTATCTTTCCAGACATAAGTGTCAGTGTACAGATTGTTTGGTCTTTTTAAAATCTTCCTTGACCTCTGACTCTTTCTTCATCAATTTCATTCTACATGTAAGAAATTATCATTTACTCTACCCTGTTATACCCGGACGTAAACGCGTTGCGTCTTTTCCGATCATATGCTTATTGAGGCACATTTATTGATATACGCCATATATGCTGTTATTGCTCTAACATCCAAAGCATCATTTGCATAGGAATTTAAAATACCTGTATTGATTCACGCACACATAATAATGGCGATGGAGAAAATCGACCACAGCAAAAAGAAGAAAGAGGCTCAAAATCGCGATCAATGGCGTCGTTTTACATATGAACCTGCCTGATGGTAGAGATGAAAGAAAGAAGAAGAAGAATTGTGTCTGTTTCGAACAATTCTCATCAATACGCGAGCGAACGTTGGCGTTTTGTCAATAGTTTTAACGACAGTGTTTTCAGACGACGTTGTTGCTATTGACTCCCGTTGACACAGAAACCACGTCGTCTCAGAAACACTTTGAATTCCTATTCTATTTATGACAATATTATTGACGACACATAATGACTCTTTCCGAAATAAGACTTGAGAGATGGATGGATCCACAGTTTAACGGCAGCTTATGACAACATAGGCCGTTTCCGCCGACAAAGATTATATTTGGCATGTTACAGCACTGTAGAAAAGCTTAAAAAATTGTTTCGGCTTAACGACACTTTTCATATCGAAGATGATTAGTGTCGGAGGCAGAAAGCAACCTCGTACTCCACGTTTTAAATTGCGACCGAGCCACCCGCAGTAAAGATCCGAGAAATTAATCTCTGATAAACCGACCGACCGGGAAGCGAACCCGGGGCGCCGGCGTGACGAGCGGGCGACCAACCCACTCGGCCACTCAGGATCTCTGAAAAGCTTAAATGCAACGACAGTTTATTTATAAGAGAGCAAGAAACGTAAAAGAGGTGTCTTGATTAATACCTCAGTAAGTGCATGGCGACTCTCTTAGGACACATTTTGTTACGAGGAAATAATAATCACCGACCATAATTATACACCACTTACTGATGATGACTAATGCCACTGAGCAAAATTTCGTAATCTACATGTAAGGTCAGCTATAAGATGTCTTTAAACATTACTTAATGAAACACTCTTTACACACCTGTAAAATAGTTTTACACAATATTACATATTCTCAAAAACATGGCGTTCATTACTGTATCTATATCATGCACTGATATTACGAAGTAATGTAAGTTCGATGTCAACGGCCTTGACAGCGAAAATAGAGCGCTGAACACTGGAGACTACTACATTCTATCACCTCTCTAAACTTCACCATTGCCCGTACTCTGGCAGCGCCAGTCCCAAGCCTGGAATTAAGAGGAAGGCAACTACACCGGTTCTGGTTCCCAAAAGATGTCGTTCAACACTGCAAATATTGCTGCTAATGCCCCTGGTTAATGATATCATTGTCCACACAAATGTTTTGTTTTTGCGTTACAGAAATGCAGCTTAGCGCCGTAAGACTGTTTGTATACAGTTCGCTGCAAACTTAACGGGTTAATGACTATACGTCGACAGACACAGTAGTAAATTGGTTCTTCCTTTCGCCTTGTGAAGAGAAGTGCGTGGGTTCGAAAATGTTACTTTATAAGGGAACTACATTGTCTTAACCTCGCTATTTCACATCTCACCAAGCCTTATCCCATCTTACCTTAAACTACCTCATATACAAAGTCATCTTGCAATGCTTATCTTGATTGACTTAAACTACTGATCGCGTTACTTAACTTACGTAATACTTCAACTCATCTTGCATTACTGGAAATTAACTTGCACCTTAAATATTATATAAAATACTGTAAATTAACTCACCTGCTACCTTAACTTTTGTCACCAAAGCTCAATCTATATAAAAAGTAAAATAGTGAGAAATGACCTACAGATGATATCATCTTCCAAGAAATTCTCTTCCCGTTAGAATAGCGTCATCAGCGAAGAGAGAAAGTCAATTTGGTTTTCAATCTTTACGCATCTGGCACTCTTCCAAGTCATATTAAACTTTACAGTTCCACCTCCTTCATTTTCTCTCTCTGTCGTACTCGCACTTTCGATTCGTAAAGTAGAACAGGATGAAAATGATATGCTATTGGATGGATTCAGAGTTTAACGACAGCTTATGACAACAAAGGCCGTTGCCGTCGACAGAAATTATTTTGACATGCACGTCAGAATCATTTAAAAGAAGGAAGCAATCTTAAAAGAGGTGTTTATAAATCCCTATGTATATGAAGCTTTGGCTGTTCTGGCCAGTGGCGTAACGAATGGTTTCGTTGTATTGCAAGCTGTCTGTTCTGTTAGTAGTTAAGATTGTTTCAATTGCATAACGTGTAAATGTACAGCGCAGTGCGTTTGTCAGGCGCTTAATTAAAGAAAAGATATTATTATTATTATTATTATTAGGACGGATACTCTATTTCGTGATACCGGACGTAAACGCGTTGCATCTGTTCCGTATGGATGCATGCTCATTGTGGCACATTTATTGATATAGCCTACATATAATGCTGTGTATGCTGTTTGCATTCATACCTATATTGATTTACCTACACATAAATATATATTATAATATTATGCGTTGTTTCGAACAATTCTCACCAATTATGCCAATATTTAAGAGAGATAGATAAAAAAAGCGTTTAATTTTATATATAACTTCGATTAGCACCGTTATAGAGGTGTTCAAATTCAGCATTGCGTTTTGTTGAATAACTGGCGCTAAAGATAAGTTTTGGTTGCCATAGCTTCTAACTTTGAAACTATCTCATATTATTACAATTCCTTTGTACAAGGTTTGTTTTTACTGACGCTATGTCATAGCATAACTGTTTAATGTCGCCGTCTTCCTTTATCTCTGGTGTAATAGTTTCTGTTTAGGAGCGTTGTGTTAACATCCGTTTATCCTCTGATCACCCGTTCACGTCCTGATCACCCGTCCATACCCTAATCACCCATTCATGTCCTTATCACCCTTCCATTCCCTGTGCCATGCTTCGCCAAATGACCTAATATATTCAAGCTACTAATGACATCTAGAACCATGTAGACTAGAGCTGATTTTATGTGTCTGTGTTTGTGGCGCTATAGAAATGCAATTACATATGCAATTACGCTCAATGTCTTTCCCCTTATTATTTTAGCATGTGTCTTTCTCTAACGATTCTACAGCGTCTTATGTAGTTATATTTGACGTTCGTTGGACCAGGGTCCGATTTGCCGGGTGGGGGTCGGGGGTTGGACCCCTTGCTTCTTCTTATTGACCCCCTTGCTTCTAGCCTTAGGCCGACCCCCGGGGGGTCGGCTTGACCCCCTCAAATTCATTACCCACAGTCCTACACCAAATGACTCCATTATGACCATTCGGCCTGACCCAGCTTCTACCTCCCTCTCTACTAGTCTCTCTGAAAGCCCAGCTGGCTAGGCACCGATATATACATATAATATATATATATATATATATATATATATATATATATATATAATGGTCACCTCTGTCTTTAGTAGGCTAGTACTGTTTCTTCTCTCTACTCGACCACTCTCCTCCTTTAATAAATTTCCTCTGTCTCTCTGTCTTGCAGTTTGATATAATATGTGTGTCGCATCAAAGCACCATCTGCTTTTGGATTAGGGGCCTAAGGAAGAAGAAAGTTGTCTTTCAACAAGATTCGTATACACCCTTAAAGTTTTCAGGCCCAATGGATCAGGTTTCCATGCTGTAGACTATGCTTCAGGCGAGGACCCCCGGTCCACGCTTCAAGCCTCCCATGGCTCTAGGAGTCTAGGTAGACGCCTTGCTGACCTTTACCCTTTCCTGAGGCCAGGACAGGGGTGCTGAGAGCCTGAGACCGCTGAGTCATAAGTCGTGGAATATCAGTGTGTACATTGTGTATTCGAAATTCCAGTTTTATGTGTATTTGTTGTTTATAAAACTGTCTGCGCATCGCTTTACTTTATCGAAAATCAAACGACACAAACTGAACGGAGCTAGGTTTAAGAAATTGTCAGAAAAACGAGGAGCAGCTGCAACAAGTTATATGGAGTTAGCTATTTTGAAGCGCACTGAAAAGACATTAAATCCAATCATGCCACAGCAGTTTCATCAGCCAGAGTGAAGTAGCGCTCCTGTTAATTTTGTGAAGTTCTCAAAGACTTTGCAGATATATATCATGGATAGAAAAGTTTTGAGTCTGGTAAGAGCCACATATTCATATAATTGAATAATGTTCAATATAGCGTTTGACTAGCTGTGTATCGCTAAAATTCGAAATTTCTATTCGGGCCGTTTGCCCCGGGCGCCAAAATACCTAGCCACGCCACTGATTAAATCACTTGCATTGTAACTGTCTCATACAAGTGATATTTACACCCTCCATAATCCAGTGCTTCCCAACCTGAGTGTCGCGGAAGCAAAGGGCCCCGTGCACCTGCTCAAGGTTGGATGTCAGAAAGGTAGAACCATAACATTTGTGCAGCTTTTTATGTGAAAAAGTTGTAAAATTTATCACAACTAACATAGGCTTATAATTATTTTTTTAAACGGAAAGTAGTGTGGAAATAGTCGCAACCCGCATGTTTAATAGAAGAAAAGTTTCTTATCAGTAAAATAAAGAACTAACTTGAAGAAAAATATTGAAATTAAGGTCAAAGGTGCCGCTGATCTGCCGTTAGTAAGGGTGCCATGCATGCTCTGAAAAAGACTGGGAATCGCTGCCATAATTAATCTATCAGTAGCCTAGACTACTTTATAAAATATATCTCACTCTTGCTGTTACGTTGGCTACTGCAGTACGGCGCCCTATTAGGCCTATATGGCGCCCCGTTCGGGCCATCTGGTAACTGTACTGCAGAAAGAACTTTAAGCAGATTGAAAATAATAAAAAAAATACTTGCGATCCAACATTACAAATGAACGCCAATTTCAAACAGTATTTTATAGGATATATAGTATATACTATGGTCTACTGTACTAACTATTGCACATAATGTCGTTATTTCAAATATATAGGCTACTATCATTTTAATTACCATTTTTACTGTGGAACGTGGCGTCCCTCAAAAACAATTACCCTTGCCCCCACATAGGCAATCCTGGATCCGCCACTGTTCCCGACCCCCCTGCTTCTTTTTTGACAAATCGGACACTGCGTTGGACTGATATTTTGCATCGTATTAATTAAGCAAAAGACTGTTGGCGCTTTATCAATGGTTTTGACCACAGTATTTTAATTCGACGTTGTTGCTATTGTATCCCGTTGGGACAGAAACCACCAAAAGGACGACTTCTGTAAAACATCTCAAGCCTTAGTGTGTGTGTATTTCCTTTTTAACGACTAGCTGTGTGGTAACAAAGACCATTAGCGTCGCCCTCCTCCTTAATCTAAGCTTTGGGACTGGCACTGTCAAAAAGCGAACAGTGGCGGAGTTACATCTAAGGGTCTTATTTAGCCAACCATAATTTTTATATATATACGTCAACCACATCTTAACCCTCAGGCTAACCAGGGGGTGGTAACCACCCCCCTACGTTTTTATGCATAATTTTTTCCCATATGGAATATAATTTTTGCATTTTAGGTAGCTGTAGCAGATTCATTGGCGCAGATTTTGAGGTAAACGTCATGGTGGTAGCCCGCGCCATTCAAAAGTTATACCTGATATACCCGAGGCACCAAAGGGGGGGGTGGATACCACCCCCCTAGTTTTTCGACCTTAGCTTATTGACTATTCTTCCTAGAAGAGAAAACAATTATACCATTCTTTAAAGGGAATGCATGGCTTCATTTGCATACCTACATCTTTGTCTTATGAAAACCGGAAGTGATCAAAATAAATAATAATACGCGTAATATGCGTGAAAAATGGCTGAATGCAAGCACTCCCCCTTAGTTTTTTGTCTGTAGCGTATTCATTTGTCTTCCTGGAAGAGAAACAAAGATACTATTCTTTAGAGGGAATGCAGGACTTCATTTGCATACCTACATCTTTGTCTTTTGAATACCGGAAGTGATCAAAATAAATAATAATACGCGTAATCTGTGTGAAAATGGCTGAATACAGCATTACAAGGTAAACCGATATATATGTATGGATATACATTTATACTATATAAACATGTGTAGGGATGATTGTGTGTATCTTTTGAACATAGATTAGTTTCAAAACACACATAATCTTATATTTGTTTATCCAAAAAGTACAAAATGTACGCAATAATACAAAATATTGCTAATTAATGGGTTCCGTTGTTAACCTTCGCAGGACGAAGACATTTAACGATACACGGAGGACGAAGAGGGATAATTTTTTACCCCAAAGCAATTTTTAATATCTCAGCCCATAGGTAAGGTACAATAAAAAATGAAGTATCAATTCTAATAGTTCTAAGGTCAAGGAATCGACCTATCCTAGTGAGAATAGTCTGTCAATACCACTTTCCAAGATGGCGGCCAAGATGGCCGCCAAACCACAGAAATATGCATATTTCCGCTCATCGGTAAGTTACAATGATAAATGAACCCTCCACTTTCATAGTTCCGAGGTCAAGGCATCCATTTATCGTAGTTAGAATAGTCTGTCAATACCACTTTCCAAGATGGCGGCCAAGATGGCCGCCAAAACACAGAAATATGCATATTTCCGCTCATAGGTAAGCTACAATGACAAATGAACCCTCCACTTTCATAGTTCTGAGGTCAAGGAATCCATTTGTCGTAGTGAGAATGGTCTGTCAATACCACTTTCCAAGATGGCGGCCAAGATGGCCGCCAAACACAAAATATGCATATTTCAGCTCATATGTATGCTACAATGACAAATGAACCCTCCAATTTCATAGCTCCAAGGTCAAGGAATCCATTTATCGTAGTGAGAATAGTCTGTCAATTCCACTTTCCAAGATGGCGGCCAAGATGGCCGCCAAACACAAAAAATATGCATGTTTCGGCTCATATGTATGCTATAATGACAAATGAACCCTCCAATTTCATAGCTCCGAGGTCAAGGAATCCATTTGTCGTAATGAGAATGGTCTGTCAATACCACTTTCAAGATGGCGGGCCAAGATGGCCGCCAAACACAGAAATATGCATATTTCAGCTCATAGGTATGCTACAATAACAAATGAACCCTCCTTTCACAGTTCCGAGGTCAAGGAATCCATTTATCGTAGTGAGAATAGTCTGTTAAAACCACTTTCCAAGATGGCGGCCAAGATGGCCGCCAAACACAGAAATATGCATATTTTAGCTCATAGGTAGTGCTACAATGACAAACGAATTCTCCAATTTCATAGTTCCGAGGTCGATGAATCCATTTATCGTAGTTAGAATAGTCTGTCAATACCACTTTCCAAGATGGCGGCCAAAATGGCAGCCAAACACAGAAATATGCATATTTCAAAACAGAGGTACATGTATGCTACAATGACAAATGAACCCTCCACTTTCATAGTTTCGAGGTCAATGAATCCATTTATCGTAGTGAGAATAGTCCGCCAATACTAATTTACCTCTAAGGGATGGCCGCCATCTTGGAAAGTGGTATTGACAGACTATTCTCACTACGATAAATGGATTCCTTGACCTCGGAACTATGAAAGTGGAGGGTTCATTTGTCATTGTAGCATACATATGAGCTGAAATATGCATATTTCTGCGTTTGGCGGCCATCTTGGCCGCCATCTTGGAAATTAGTATTGACAGACTCTTCTCACTACGATAAATGGATTCCTTGACCTCGGAACTATGAAATTGGAGGGTTCGTTTGTCATTGTAGCTTACCTATGAGCGGAAATATGCATATTTCTGTGTTTGGCGGCCATCTTGGCCGCCATCTTGGAAAGTAGTATTGACAGACTATTCTCACTACGATAAATGGATTCCTTGACCTCGAAACTACGAAATTGGAGAGTTTATTTGTCATTTTAGCATACCTATGAGCTGAAATATGCATATTTCTGGTTTTGGCGGCCATCTTGGCCGCCATCTTGGAAATTGCACTCCCAAAATTATTGCAACTATTGAAATCGAATTCCGCGGTAAATTCAGTACTTTATTTCTGATTACAGGTTAGTTATGAAAAATATCTTTGAAAAATGCATATTCACCATGAACGAATTATTAACGACGTCGAGGACGAAGAGGGGTAAATTTTTACCCCAGGACACTTTGAACTCAAAAATCTTCTTCCCCCAACATGACATTTTCCTGGCTTTGGTGTCAGAATATGTCAGAGGTATTAACTTGTAAACACATGGAACGTCAAATTATAACTGCCAACGGTTGCTCCGCAATCAGCATTCAAACACCCCTGGGGTAATTATTTACCCCTCTTCGTCCTGCGAAGGTTAAAAGTGATGTAATTTCGAGGTGCATTCACATAATGCACAACTAAATATACCATTCTGTGCAGAAATGAATGCTGAATCCATTGCTATATTACAAGTTATGATATGTGAAACCAAACACGAAATCCGGGGGGTGGTAACCACCACCCCTTGGTAGCCGATGTCACAAAAATTTTTGGTAGCCCTAGGGTTAAGGGTCTACGTGTTTGATGCATATATTATGGCGTTGGCTAAATAAGTTCTAAAGGTGTGCAACGAGAGCAGTATAATAAATTGACGAGTTATAGTATGGTATAGTTGAAGAATCGTTTTTGACCTATATAATTATATATTTCCGAGGAGCTCCATTTGTTGCTATTGTATCTTTTTGGACAGAAACCAGTTCGTCTGAGAATCACTTTGAATTCCTATTCTATTTACGACAGTTGACGACGCAATGAGATCAGAAGGAAATCGAAGAGAAGAATGAGCGTACGTACAGTCCGATCGGGTTGGTTTAATACACGGCTTCATCCTTTTTGCCTAGGTTGTGAAGTTCCTGTTCAGGAATGTTGTCTCGTAACGAAAATGATTCCTCGCCTAGAATCTATTTTCTTCTGGTCTTGGATTGGGACCACCTAAAACAGTCAAAATTATTAATTTTATTAATTATTTTTATCGGTTCTGCCGATCTTAAATCGCATGATATATTAGGAAACTGACGACTTGGTAGTTTCCGCTTAATAACATCCTTCAAAATAATGTATGCAATAACAATAATGCTGTAACTGCACGTCCGGATAATTTATAAGAAAGTAGTAATCTTACAAGAGGTGTACAAAATTAATACAGCTGCTCGTTTGATTGCCCGGCTTCTTCACTTCTCCCATATATCGACCTTTATTGCTGAACATCTTCATTGGCTTCTTCCTCTAACTGCTCGGATCGGGTTCATATATATATATATATATATCTATTTGTATATATATATATATACAATATATAATAATTACATACAATTGTCAGAGTCACTGCAAGAACTTTAGCAACAACAACAACATCAACAACTGACAACCACAGCAACACAGCCCTTGATAGCGGCCAATGATGTCCTTAACCCATCTAAGACTGAATTTCTGCAACTGGGCATTCCATACCAACTCAAAAAGTTTGATCAGCTGGAGTCATTGAAACTCTGTGACTCATTGCTGTTGAGCTGGCCGATGCTGCACGTAACTTAGGCATTGTTTGTTATTCTGCCACCTCTCTCACTGGCCATGTTAAAAGTATTTGTGAGACATCATAGTTTTATGTCCATTCGTGACATACGCAGAATTGGGCGTTATGAACCCATGTCTGTAAGGATATAATATATCTGGCAAACGCATTGGTTTCCAGTCGCCTTGACGACTGTAACTCACTTCTCATGGCTATCAATAAGTCAAACATGCTGAAGCTGCAGAGAGTTCGGAACTCTTTGACTAGAGCCATGACTAACACATCCAAATGCGTGCACATAACCCCTGTGTTTAGATCTTTGCATTGGCTTCCTGTTCAGCAGAGAATTAAATCAAACCTAGTTTATAAAACTGTGAACTGTGGCCAACCACACCAATATGTGAAATCAGTGCTTATTCCCCAGACTCTTATCATTATTCAATTACTCAATCACTCAATTCTTTTTTTGCCGTGGCTGGGCCGGGAGCGTTCCTGAGTAGATTTCTTAACCCTCGGGCTACCAAGGGGGAGGGTGGTTGCCACCCCCCTAAGTTTTTATGAAAAAATTTCTTTTCCATATGGAATATAATTTTGGCATTTTAGGTAGCTGTAGCAGATTCATTGGCGCACATTTTGAGGTAAACATCATGGTGGTAGCCCACGCCATTCAAAAGTTATACCTGATATACCTGAGGCACCAGGGGTGGATACCACCCCCCTAGTTTTTCGACTATAGCTTATTGACTATTTTTCCTAGAAGAGAAACAATTATACCATTCTTTAGAGGGAATGTAGGGCTTCATTTGCATACCTACATCTTTGTCTTATGAAAACCGGAAGTGATCAAAATAAATAATAATACGCGTAACATGCGTGAAAAATGGCTGAATGGAAGCACTCCTTAGTTTTTTGTCTGTTGCGTATTCATTTGTCTTCCTAGAAGAGAAACAAAGATACCATTCTTTAGAGGGAATGTAGGGCTTCATTTGCATACCTATATCTTTGTCTTTTGAATACCGGAAGTGATCAAAATAAATAATAATACGCGTAATCTGTGTGAAAATGGCTGAATACAGCATTACAACGTAAACCGATATATATGTACGGATATATATGTATGGATGTACATTTGTACTATATAAACATGTTTAGGGATGATTATATGTATCTTTTATACATAGATTAGTTTCAAAACACACATAATCTTACATTTGTTTATCCAAAAAGTACAAAATGTACGCAATAATATAAAATATTGCTAATTAATGGGTTCCGTTGTTAAAAGTGATGTAATTTCGAGGTGCATTCACATAATGTACAACTAAATATACCATTCTGTGCAGAAATGAATGCTGAATCCATTGCTATATTACAAGTTATGATATGTGAAACCAAACACGAAATCCAGGGGGGTGGTAACCACCACCCCTTTGGTAGTCCGTGTTACAAAAAAAGCTTGGTAGCCCTAGGGTTAAAGGGGCGCTATATAAATCTCCAGAATGAATGAATGAATGAATGAATAAATTATTATCTTTGTCTGGTCATACCTAAATTAAGAACTGTTCTTGGTGAACGAGCTTTCTCTGTTGCTGGACCTACTTTTTGGAACTCTCTTCCTGTGTCTGTGCGCTTTGCTCAGTCGCTTGTGTCATTTCGTTCTCGGCTGAAAACTTACCTCTTTCAAATTGCTTATCCACCGTAGGCTGTCTGTTACGGAATGATCTTCTCGATGTTGATCCGATTACGGCTTGGTTTTGTTGTGTCATCGGTTGATGGGGAATAAAAGTTGCTATTAAATTACAATTACAATTAGCCATAGGATGTCGTTAAATATTTATTCATGCAACACCATTTACACACCTGTAAAATGACTCTACACAATATTACATATTAAAAAACGCATAAAGCTCATTACTCAGCCCAACTTTTTACGCTGCTATTATAAGACTGTGTGAGGTCGATGTCAACGGTCCTGGCAGCCGCAAGAATTGGTTAAACACTGGTAACTACTACTGTAGCCCATAAAAAGTCAATGGCAACCAGACTCAGATCTTCACTTGGTAGCACTGGACAGCTGCCCCCTCTGACACGACGCAGCGCTCGTGAATAAGCTGGTGCCCTGCGCTCAGTTATATAGTTTGGAAATTTGGAGTTTACGATTAGGATTATGAGTGGGTCTAACGAAGTGATATTGTATTGGTCATTAATGACGTTCCATTCTTTTCGGATTAATTATCCTCGTTGGCTTTCTCTTCTCGTCTCCTGGACCCAACAGATCTAAAATAATTCCATTCTATAATAATAATTGTGGATTATCAACCCGTCAAAGAAGGGTCCAATTTTGGTCAAGTGATGAGCAGCGTGAAAACAGGTCAAATTGTAGTCACGTGATTCGTGATGCCAAAAATAGGTCAAATCGCTGTAATGCGTCCATGCAGATATGTAAAATGAGTTGTATTCTTATTTTAGAATTGTGTCTTTCTTAGAAGCAACCGCCGTTTGATGCCTTGTGCTCTATAATAGCGTCTTTGCATGTATATTAGTAAATTATATTTGACTGGATTGAATTTGGTTAGGTTAAAATAGATTAGTTTAGATTGGACAGTGATGGATAATAAGCTATTTTTTTAAAGCTAAATTTGAATTCTTTTTCAACTAAATAAAACAGTTTAACTAAAATTCGCAACTGACTTTGTAAAACAAAGTTCACTAAACTAGAAATAGTTAGCTAAACTTTTTCCAACTTTTTTGCAAACTCCTTTTCCAAAAATTTCACAATAGCAGAGGTTATGTGAACTGTAATAATGCACAGTGTCAATTATAATAATTATTTCACTTTCAAGCTATATAATGTGTACTAGGCTAATAGTCCTACATTTAGGCTTACTACGGTTCTACCAGAAAATAATTAGAACAGTTGCTACTGCAAACAATGATACAAAACGCAATGCAATGCAATGCAGTTCACCTGACTTGAGTGATAAAACCAGTTACTCGTGATGAGGTTGTTGCGTAGTTGCTGATTTTTTTAGTTAAACGTTTTATTTAATAACTAAAAAATATTAGCTAGACTTTGGTTTTTACAAAACTATTTTTCCCTAGTTCATCTTCATCCTTAACTAAAATTTTTAGTTTAAAAGTTTTCAACTTTTTAGTTTACTTTTGCCCATCACAGGGATTGGATTACACTATTCCAAGAAATTGCATAATTTCGTCCGATATTTTTAAATCCTTAGAGATCAGCTTTTTCAAGCAACAATAGCAGCAATATATTCGAGTGAAAAACAGGGTGACACCTGAAGAGGATATTTGAAACGTTGTTATTAGGAGTTTGGCTCAGGTCAAGGATTATTAAAGACTCTGATAGCCAACACCGTTCAATTGTTGTAAGATATATCTGTCCGATGTGATAATGTTTCCATGAAATGTATTGATGAGGATCTGTTATTATAATAGTCCACGGAGCCTGGAATCTAAGGAAACGGCCGTGTATGATATTTTATATAGCATCGGTAAAACCGTTCTAAAGAAAAGCTTCGCAGTATTTAACGACATCTTGTGGCAGCCTGCGTGACTGACATCGCCTTGCTTTACTTTTCACTACGTTTAACTAATTTTAGATATAAAGTTGGTCTAGTTTCTGTTTAACGACACCATGTGACAATAAAGATTACTAACGTCGCCCTCCAGTCATAATATTATAAGCCTCAATCATTAGCTTTGCTACTTACATCTTGCAACTCAGTCTGCGATCTTGGGGCTTTTGGCTCAGCGTGGCGACTATCTGCCGAACGAACGCAGTTTTATATATATAGACCCTGGAGAAAACGTATTAAAGGTGTTTAGATGGGACATTTAAATAATTTGGGTTTTCAAGGCATGTAATAGGCACTACCAGGCAGATTATTTGTTTTCACGTCTTCTGACAACGCCGTGTTATGGAAAATAGTACTGATGTCGCCCCTCCTTTATTAAGTCTTGAGACTGGCACTATTATCTCGTTAAACTGATGGATATCGCTAACAAATAAAATGGACGTCAGGCGTAACTGGAACAGAAGAAGAGAAAGACTGAGGACCTGAAGCCACAGATCCTGAGGAAAACGGTTCCAACAGGTAGTGTTAGCGGTGGTGGCGGTGGTGTTAATGTTTGTAGTGGTAGTAGTGGTAGTAGCAGTATGAGTAATAATAATAATAATAAAATCGTCACATCTCCAGTAGCAGATGATCTATGAAGAAATTCGTGGCGATTACATTTTCAAAGTCCAACTCTTTTTACCACAGGGAATGCAGTTTAATCCTTACGATGCCTGCGCATTGAGAGACGAATGGAATAAAGGAGGAATAATATAAGGGACTGGATTAGAGAGCGACCAATTATTATGCGTCTCGTCTGGGCGTTCGGAAGTAGAGAGCTAAGCGCTGGCTTTGTAGATGACGATAGCCTAAAAAGGGCACTGTAACCATGAAATAGGATTTTGATCACCGTATTCTAAGCTGGAGCGAGTACATAGTCTTCATGTTACGAAAAGGTAGCGTGTATGATAGTTTATATAGCATCGGTAAACGCCGTTCTCGAGGTTTCTAAGAAAGCTTCGCACATTACGGCTGCCAGGGCCGTTGAGCTAACCTTCGGGTTTATTTGATGTGACGAAATGATAGCGTGTGTGTGTGTATTTCCTTTTTAACGACTGGCTGTGTGGTAACAAAGACCATTAGCGTCGCCCTCCTCCTTTATCCAGGCTTGGGGCTGGCACTGTCAGAAAGCGAACAGTGGCGGAGTTATTTATTACTCCACAGTTTTACGTCGTCTTATGACATCAAAGGCCGTTGACGACAATAATATACAGAAAACACACAATTCAATAATTACAAGAACCTTAGAGCATCCGAACAACACTATTCAAGGTGTCGAAACGGAGCTTTACAATATTATTTCACTAATATTCATGTATCTAATACACTATAATTAAAATGTCATTAGCCAACAAAGCATACATGCAATATCATTGTTTAAAGTTTAGCTTCAATAGATTCAAATTATAATCATAGAACTCCCACTGCAACACAGTAATGCAGTATTATGCATCATAGTAGCTACTCTTATACAGCAATAAAACCAAACCATATGTAATATTGAAGAAAGAAAAACAAAATTGAATAATACTAATTTGGCAATATAGATATTCATTAACCAATTATTAATATTTATAATTTTCCAACATCACAACTTTATTACAAAATAATGTTATATGACATAACATATTTAGAAATTAACAATTGAAAAGATGTTATCTATGGGTGCTTCAGTAACCAAAATGTACATACACAACCGAAATTGAAGTATCCACTTACAACTTGTGTATCACAATAACGCATTATTTACTTCAAAATTATAAAAATGTATCAATAAAAGACTAATTAAGTATTTATAATTATAACTAAGAAATAAAACTATTCAATGAAACAAACTTAAAATATCCAATTACAAAATTTTACCTTTATTGATTATCTTAACTAACCTATACACCTCATTCTGAAATAAATTTACCGTCAAAAGGGTTTTAATGGAAATTTCGTGTTTATATAATTGACATTTATTTCTAAGTAGCTCTGAAATATCTTCTTTTACACAGTCAAGCAAGAGGTGATGAATTGTCTCCTTGACCTGACATGTATCACATAAACCGTTAGAATGCCTTTTTATAACGAATAGTCTTTGATTAGTATTGGCCATTAGTAGTGGGCAAATAGAGAGCCAAGCCCTCAATCGCTCACAGACGAGTGCTGCCCAGGCCCTCAATCGCTCACAGACGAGTGCTGCCCAGGCCCTCAATCGCTCACAGACGAGTGCTGCCCAGGCCCTCAATCGCTCACAGACGAGTGCTGCCCAGGCCCTCAATCGCTCACAGACGACTGTAGCTCAGACCCTCAATCGCTCCCAGACGACTGTAGCTCAGACCCTCAATCGCTCCCAGACGACTGAGAGCCAGGCTCTCAATCGCTCCCAGAAGACTGAGAGCCAGGCTCCCAATCGCTCCCAGAAGACTGAGAGCCAGGCTCCCAATCCAGCCCAAAGTACAGTTCAAACGATTACATCAGCCTGAAACAGACACCCACTATTCGGCGTGAGGGTCATTTCAATGGTCCATCTTCTTAGGGCCAGTGCCTACCCCTCCAAGGTGACACAGCGCATACCCCTCCAAGGTGACTCGTATTTTTGTTTGGCGTTTGTACATGCATAGGGTACACACACACACACACACACACACACACACACACACACACACACACACACACACACACACACACACACACACACACACACACACACACACACACACACACACACACACACACACACACACACACACACACACACACACACTCACAACCTTTACAATACTAATCTATCTACCAAACACGTAAAACTGGCCAATTTTAATTATAGACAGTTCGCTAAATATTCTATTAAAATATGTGTTACAAAATCCAACTTGCCATAAACATTGTAAGTCCAATGTACTGTCGAGAAGCCACCCCATAAGTATATACACTTTCTTATAGGCTTTAGCGAATGACGGCAGCTGGCAGAATTTCGTTACTGTTTAGTAAACATAATGTTATTTTAAATTTGTAGGGTGCTGAGAGGCTTAGCGTTAGAAGCCTCCCTAGCGCAGGGAAGGCTGAGTGTGGTCATTAGCAAGAACACACACACACACACAAAAAAACCTTTACAATACTAATCTATCTACCAAACACATAAAACTGGCCAATTTAATTATAGGCAGTTCGCTAAATATTCCATTAAAATATCTGGGTGTGAGCCACAGCCGCTGCCTACATCAAATTTAGACCCCTCCATTGGCCCTACACGCTCTTTGAATATTCCTTAAACACAAATTGAGAGGTTTTTGTAATACATGCAACCAACTTGCATATTCTTTTGGGCCTTTCATTGGGGGCATATTATTTTGTGCTACCGAATTTACACTTAGGGAGGAAGGGAGAGCCCTGCTAGGCAATTTTACGTGGCCACTCCATTTACACTTAGGCCAACTTTAAGTGTGGAGGCCACTTTCGCAACGAATATTTAGTACTGGCATGTTGTTTTGAGCAGTACAAGCATTTACTCTTATACCTCAAGCTCATGTATTTAGCTTGAATTATAGAAAGAGGGGCGGAATTAGGGTTAACTAGGGTTAAGTAGGGTTCGCATAAAGAAGTGTTTAGTGAGTTCACACACAGCCACAAACCCTTGTAGTTAGTTTGAATTATAGAAAGAGGGGCTCTTGAAGGCGTAGCAAACATTCGCTTACTTAAAACTTGGATAAGTTCTCAGTCAATTTGAAAACTGAGCTTTTCTCATTGATTATTGAGCATTAAAATTAGCTTCATAGGTTTACTCTAGCCAACAGGAGGTTGATTCGACTTGCAATTTTGAAAGACGGCACACAACTCTTGGTATTTGATTTTGAAAGACGATACAGAGCTCTTGGCATTTCATTTCGCGGTTTTCAAAATTTTAAGTTCTGAACTTCTCATTTGCTACTTTAAAATTTCAGACCTGGTGGTTTTCAAAATTTTAAGTTCTGATCTTCTCGTTTACAAATTTTAAAATTTCAGTTCTTCTCTTTTGCAACATTAAAATTTCAGACCTGGTGGTTTTCAAAATTTTAATTTCTGATCTTCTTCATTGCAACTTTAAAATTTCTGATCTTCTCGCAAATTTAAAATTTCAGAACTTCTTCACTGCAACTTTGCGAATTTAAAATTTCTGAACTTCTTCACTGCAACTTTAAAATTTCTGATCTTCGCGTTTGCGAATTTAAAATTTCTGATCTTCTCGTTTGCGAATTTAAAATTTCTGATCTTCTCGTTTGCAAATTTAAAAGTTCGGAACTTCTTCATCGCAACTTTAAAATTTGAGATCTTCTCGTTTGCAACTTTAAAATTTCGGATCTTCTCGTTTGGCAAATTTAAAATTTCTGTTTGCAAATTTAAAAGTTCGGAACTTCTTCATTGCAACATTAAAATTTGTGATCTTCTCATTTGCAACTTTAAACTTTGAGATCTTCTCCTCTGCAACTTTAAAATTTCTGATCTTCGCATTTGCGAATTTAAAATTTCTGATCATCTCATTTGCAACTTTAAAATTTGAGATCTTCTCGTTTGCAACTTTAAAATTTCGGATCTTCTCGTTTGGCAAATTTAAAATTTAAGAACAGGTGGTTTTCCATCCTTTACATTTCAGTCCTTGTGGATTGTAAATTTAAAATTTCAGAATTTCAGCTTTGCATCGCTTAGCTTTCAGACTTTTAGATATCTCAGTTTGGTATGAGGGTGTCTTCTTTGAAAAGTTGCTGACAGTGAGTTAAAAATGTGATCTTTTAATGGACTCATCATTTTTCAAAGTTACATGAACGAGAGAAACTCACAAATTTTAGATCCAGAAACGGAGGCGAACTGGGCAAACTTAAGATTGTAGCTTGTATGGCACCATTTAAGACGAATTGCTCATCGAATTCACTTGTTTTTAGCTGAAATAAGCGAATGAATGAAAGCCTGTACAGGCCTTCTATTAGTTTTGGAAAGCTAAAGAGGAACGGCTATGAGATTGGTAATGTTGCATCTCTTAGGTTGAGCAATGGTATTTTTCGTATTAAACCTCAAACTTGTGCGGTTTCAAGTGTTTCAAAATGAAGGTTTTAATCTATTTGCCGGTCGTTGTGTGCTTGCGCACAGAAGAGTGGCCGCGAAGCTGCCACTCTGTTACGGCGGTGGAGGCGGCGGCGGCGGCACGGGCCTCCCAGATCTTACCAATATCCATGGGCGACCATGTCGCTTTCACACTGAGAACATGTCCAAGTCTTTTAATTTTGGAGTTTATACTGCAAACAGAGTATCTTCAGAAAGAAGTCAACTGAGGGATGCGAACTTGAAACGTTGAACTGTGCATTACAGAAACATTCAACTCAGTTGCGAATGCAAAGTTGTGAAAACGGAAAGATAGAAACCATTGCAACATGATTAAATTTGCATCTTCAGCACTCGTTTGTTTGAGAGTCGCTTTAAAGTTGAAATTTCTTACTCTCGTGATCATTATACGATGACCAGTCAACGATTCGATATATATTTCTCAACTGTATGCAAAAATGTGTTTTAAGCAAGACATGGAGGAGTTTAGCAAGATGTGTGAGCAATCATCAAATGATAATTGTCATATCGGTGTAGACAAAATCAAAGGCAATGATGAGCATATATTAATGTTGTCTGATCTTGTTCGTATGCAGCCTTGTCATTTCGAGGTCTGTGGAAATTATGGGAGTATATGTGAAATTTGCATGGCAGAAGCTGAGCGAAAGGAAGAGAAATCAACGAACTATCGTCTATTAACTCTTAAGCCTGAGTCGAAAATGTTTAAAACGTCTATGATTTGTAGAAAATGCAAATCGAATAATGTAGAAATTCTGGCGTTGCGCACAAGTCGTAACCTGTTCAACATGCACAGCCATTTACATAAGGGCCCATTGAGTGGCTAAAGGGTTGTCGAAACCCTCAGAATATTCATGGTTTAATATTATACCGTTGGTTTGTTCTGAACAAACCAAGACGAGCACAACTTCATTAAAATTTTAATCACATATACTCGTTTCTTCGCTTATGCACAATAACACTAGGCTAAACTCTTCTTCTTCTTAGACGTTCTATCATTGCGTCTGTATAGGCATAAGCTACAGCTACTACACTTAAACAGGCTCACAAAAAGTTCTTATAAGTTCTAATCCTACACCTTTGTGGGGCACACACAATTCCCATAAACACCTTTGATTAATGGCAGCGACCAACTCATACTCATCCAAAACTGATAGCGGCTTTGAGTTGAGTGGTGAGCGAGCCAACGCTCCATGTGCATTAAAGCTGCTGCCACAGCTGCTATTCAGAATGCTCATGCTGCTGCTTCTACAGTTGCAGCTTCTACAACCGCTCCTAGAGCACTCGCTCCAAAAATGAAGAGTCTATGAAAGTTTGTGTACGCTCATGGTTGCAAAAATAGACTTAAAGTTCAGCGCAACCAACCCTGTCGCTAATGGAAAAGGATTAATGCATACCATTTCTATTGGTCATTTGTAATTTGTTAAGTTCAGTTTAAAAATGCATGCCAACTCCTCTTGAAGTTGCTAGCAACTGAGTTGAATGTTTCTGTAATGCACAGTTCAACGTTTCAAGTTCGCATCCCTCAGTTGACTTCTTTCTGAAGATACTCTGTTTGCAGTATAAACTCCAAAATTAAAAGACTTGGACATGTTCTCAGTGTGAAAGCGACATGGTCGCCCATGGATATTGGTAAGATCTGGGAGGCCCGTGCCGCCGCCGCCGCCTCCACCGCCGTAACAGAGTGGCAGCTTCGCGGCCACTCTTCTGTGCGCAAGCACACAACGACCGGCAAATAGATTAAAACCTTCATTTTGAAACACTTGAAACCGCACAAGTTTGAGGTTTAATACGAAAAATACCATTGCTCAACCTAAGAGATGCAACATTACCAATCTCATAGCCGTTCCTCTTTAGCTTTCCAAAACTAATAGAAGGCCTGTACAGGCTTTCATTCATTCGCTTATTTCAGCTAAAAACAAGTGAATTCGATGAGCAATTCGTCTTAAATGGTGCCATACAAGCTACAATCTTAAGTTTGCCCAGTTCGCCTCCGTTTCTGGATCTAAAATTTGTGAGTTTCTCTCGTTCATGTAACTTTGAAAAATGATGAGTCCATTAAAAGATCACATTTTTAACTCACTGTCAGCAACTTTTCAAAGAAGACACCCTCATACCAAACTGAGATATCTAAAAGTCTGAAAGCTAAGCGATGCAAAGCTGAAATTCTGAAATTTTAAATTTACAATCCACAAGGACTGAAATGTAAAGGATGGAAAACCACCTGTTCTTAAATTTTAAATTTGCCAAACGAGAAGATCCGAAATTTTAAAGTTGCAAACGAGAAGATCTCAAATTTTAAAGTTGCAAATGAGAAGATCAGAAATTTTAAAGTTGCAAAGGAGAAGATCTCAAATTTTAAAGTTGCAAATGAGAAGATCACAAATTTTAATGTTGCAATGAAGAAGTTCCGAACTTTTAAATTTGCAAACAGAAATTTTAAATTTGCCAAACGAGAAGATCCGAAATTTTAAAGTTGCAAACGAGAAGATCTCAAATTTTAAAGTTGCGATGAAGAAGTTCCGAACTTTTAAATTTGCAAACGAGAAGATCAGAAATTTTAAATTCGCAAACGAGAAGATCAGAAATTTTAAATTCGCAAACGCGAAGATCAGAAATTTTAAAGTTGCAGTGAAGAAGTTCAGAAATTTTAAATTTGCAAACGAGAAGATCAGAAATTTTAAAGTTGCAATGAAGAAGATCAGAAATTAAAATTTTGAAAACCACCAGGTCTGAAATTTTAATGTTGCAAAAGAGAAGAACTGAAATTTTAAAATTTGTAAACGAGAAGATCAGAACTTAAAATTTTGAAAACCACCAGGTCTGAAATTTTAAAGTAGCAAATGAGAAGTTCAGAACTTAAAATTTTGAAAACCGCGAAATGAAATGCCAAGAGCTCTGTATCGTCTTTCAAAATCAAATACCAAGAGTTGTGTGCCGTCTTTCAAAATTGCAAGTCGAATCAACCTCCTGTTGGCTAGAGTAAACCTATGAAGCTAATTTTAATGCTCAATAATCAATGAGAAAAGCTCAGTTTTCAAATTGACTGAGAACTTATCCAAGTTTTAAGTAAGCGAATGTTTGCTACGCCTTCAAGAGCCCCTCTTTCTATAATTCAAACTAACTACAAGGGTTTGTGGCTGTGTGTGAACTCACTAAACACTTCTTTATGCGAACCCTACTTAACCCTAGTTAACCCTAATTCCGCCCCTCTTTCTATAATTCAAGCTAAATACATGAGCTTGAGGTATAAGAGTAAATGCTTGTACTGCTCAAAACAACATGCCAGTACTAAATATTCGTTGCGAAAGTGGCCTCCACACTTAAAGTTGGCCTAAGTGTAAATGGAGTGGCCACGTAAAATTGCCTAGCAGGGCTCTCCCTTCCTCCCTAAGTGTAAATTCGGTAGCACAAAATAATATGCCCCCCAATGAAAGGCCCAAAAGAATATGCAAGTTGGTTGCATGTATTACAAAAACCTCTCAATTTGTGTTTAAGGAATATTCAAAGAGCGTGTAGGGCCAATGGAGGGGTCTAAATTTGATGTAGGCAGCGGCTGTGGCTCACACCCAGATATTTTAATGGAATATTTAGCGAACTGCCTATAATTAAATTGGCCAGTTTTATGTGTTTGGTAGATAGATTAGTATTGTAAAGGTTTTGTGTGTGTGTGTGTGTTCTTGCTAATGACCACACTCAGCCTTCCCTGCGCTAGGGAGGCTTCTAACGCTAAGCCTCTCAGCACCCTACAAATGGAAAATAAAATTATGTTTACTAAACAGTAACGAAATTCTGCCAGCCGCCGTCATTCGCTACTATGCCTATAAGAAAGTGTATATACTTATGGGGTGGCTTCTCGAAGTACATTAGACTTACAATGTTTATGGCAAGTTGGATTTTGTAACACATATTTTAATAGAATATTTAGCGAACTGTCTATAATTAAAATTGGCCAGTTTTACGTGTTTGGTAGATAGATTAGTATTGTAAAGGTTGTGAGTGTGTGTGTGTGTGTGTGTGTGTGTGTGTGTGTGTGTGTGTGTGTGTGTGTGTGTGTGTGTGTGTGTGTGTGTGTGTGTGTGACGTCAAACCCTATGCATGTACAAACGCCAAACAAAAATACGAGTCACCTTGGAGGGGTATGCGCTGTGTCACCTTGGAGGGGTAGGCACTGCCCCTAAGAAGATGGACCATTGAAACTACCCTCACGCCGAATATTGGGTGTCTGTTTCAGGCTGATGTAATCGTTTGAACTGTACTTTGGGCTGGATTGGGAGCCTGGCTCTCAGTCTTCTGGGAGCGATTGGGAGCCTGGCTCTCAGTCTTCTGTGAGCGATTGGGAGCCTGGCTCTCAGTCTTCTGGGAGCGATTGAGGGTCTGAGCTACAGTCGTCTGGGAGCGATTGAGGGTCTGAGCTACAGTCGTCTGTGAGCGATTGAGGGCCTGGGCAGCACACTCGTCTGTGAGCGATTGAGGGCCTGGGCAGCACTCGTCTGTGAGCGATTGAGGGCCTGGGCAGCACTCGTCTGTGAGCGATTGAGGGCCTGGGCAGCACTCGTCTGTGAGCGATTGAGGGCTTGGCTCTCTATTTGCCCACTACTGCCATTCCTAGACGTAATCTAGAAATTTGGACTTCCTTATGCCTATAAGGTTCGAAATATTTTATATCTGTACTAACAATTGGACAAATAGATTTATAAAAATGACCTATATTATCATTACTATATTCTAGTTGCCATTTATTTACTATATAAAGTTTTATCAAAGTAAACATTTCCTGAAGTTCAAGATAATTAGTAGAATTTATATGATCAATAGTTAGACCTTCTTTAGCCAAAGTATCTGCTCTATCATTGCCTGACAGATCAATGTGACTTGGGATCCAAATAAATCTTATTTGATTAGAATTTAGTTTGCTTATATGATATAATAAAACATTTAATAAAGTAGGTCTAGACTGACAGCAAGACCTCTTAATTGATGTAAGAGCACTCAATGAATCAGAGAAAATCGCAAACTTACAATTATTATAACATTCACTGTTTAATATCCATAGAACAGTTTCAATAATTGCAGTTAATTCAGCTGCATAAACACTAGAATTATTACACAATCTAAATTTCTTATCTACATTTAAACTCGGTACCGTGAAAGCAGCAGCAACAACATCATCTACTTTTGACCCAGTTATTATTATTTGTCAATAGTTTAACGTCGTCCTATGACATCAAAGGCCGTTGACGACAATACAGAAAATATACAATACAATCAGAACAAGAAACCTATAGCATCCGAACAGCACCATTAAAGGTGTCGAAACGGAGCTTTACAATTCCACTAATATTCAATATCTCTGCAACATAAAGTAGTTCATATCATACTGTCTGTGATTATTATATCATTAACTAACAAAGCATACATTACATGTATTATAATTGATTAAGGTATTCCTTTAAACTGTTCATGTACATTAACCAAGCCATGGCTATGCAATATTGAAGAACCAAAGTTGAATGAAAGTAATATTGTAATATGAATATTCATTAACCAATAAGTAATGTTTATAATTTTCTAACATCGGGTTCTTATTATTATGACATAACATATTTTAAACAAAAATCAACAGTTGAAAAGAAGTTGTCTATAGCTATTTCAGTAACCAGCATTGCAACACAGTACTGCAATACTATGCAACACAGCAGCCACTCTGATACATCAACCAAACCAAACCATTTATAATATATAATACTGAAGAACAAGAGTTGTGGCGGATTGTGTGTGTGTTTCCTTTTTAACGACTAGCTGTGTGGTAACAAAGACCATTAGCGTCGCCCTCCCTCCTTTATCCAGGCTTGGGACTGGCACTGTCAGAAAGCAAACAGTGGCGGAGTTTTGTGGCGGAGTTCGAAATGATGGCTTATAATTATAGCATAGATAAACGCCTTTTTCAAGGTGTCTAAGAAAAGCTTCGTAGTATTTAACGACACCTTACGGCTGCCAGGGACGTTGACCTAACCTTCTTTTTTTGATGTAACGAAAGGATAGCTTGTGATGGCTTATATAGCATAGATAAACGCCTTTTTCAAGGTGTCTAAGAAAAGCTTCGTAGTAGTTAACGACACCTTACGGCTGCCAGGGACGTTGACCTAACCGTCGTTTTTTTTATGTGACGAAAGGTGGTGGTTTTTCTGCTTAACGACTACCTGTGTGGTAACAAAGACCATTGGCGTCGCCCTCGCCCTTTATCCAGGCTTTGGACTGGCACTGTCAGAAAGCAAACAGTGGCGGAGTTAAGTGACGAAAGGCTTGCGTGTGATGGCTTATATAGCATAGATAAACGCCTTTTTCAAGGTGTCTAAGAAAAGCTTCGTAGTATTTAACGACACCTTACGGCTGCCAGGGACGTTGACCTAACCTTCGTTTTTTTATCGAAAGGATGATGATTCCATTTGTTTAACGACATCCTTTGGCTACTATGGCCGTCGGCGTCTTTTTGTTTCTATTGTATCTCCGTTCTGTTTGGCCCATTGGCTCTTTTTATTGTAATTCTCTTTTTTTAACATCTCTTTTCCTTTTTTTCCTTATCCTTTTTTTGGCTTTTTTGTGTGGCTATTTCAGCTCTTTCTCGGCTATTTGAGCTTTTTTTTGCTATATCAGCTCTTTTTTTGGCTATTTCAGCTAGCTCTTGTTCGGCTATATCAGCTCTTTTTTGGCTATTTCAGCTCTTTTCAAATATTTTTACAAAGTTATTAACAGTACTTCGAAGTTTTCTATAATAACATGTAATGCTATTTGCAAACAGAAATTCAGCACAGATGTGTAATATATACATGTTTTATATAGGCCTACACATTTCATTATAACATACATCTATTTGCAAGAATGTATCTTTAACAGTTATTTAAATAATAATAATAATAATATAATATCTTTTCTTTAATAAGCGCCTGACAAACGCACTGCGCTGCACATTTACATGTTATGCAATTGAAATCTTAACTACTAACAGAACAGACAGCTTGCAATACAACGGCGCTAATAGCAGCCTACAAAGCATATCCGCCCAACGGGGGCTCGAACTCGGTACCTCTCGGCCTTCTGTGCCAGATGTTATCCAATGCGCCACGGGCCCCACCCCGCCCCAAAACATAACAGGATAACTTAATTAAACATTTCATTCAACATTTTCAGATATGATTACTCTATTTATTTATAATCTCTATATGATTTTCCCATTAGTAATGTTCATGAGTATAATTATCATAATTATACTTCGAGACAAATACCTGGAATAGACAACACACTTTTAATAGTGCATTCAACTTACGTCGGCGATCGTTTATATAGCAGTGGCAACAACGTCTTAAAGGTGTCTAAGAATAGCTTCGCCGTTTTAACGACATCTTGTGGCTTCCTGAGCCGTTGACGTCGCCTTGCTTTACTTTTCACTGCGATAACTACTTTCAGCCATATAGTTTATGTTAAACGACGCTGTGTGACAATAGAGATCATTACCGACGACCTCCTCCATAACCCAGGCTACGGACTGACAGTCTGGCACCACCCGAATTAAGGCAGAGATCAAGACTAGTATTTATAGTTTATGTTTAACAACGCAGTGTGGCAATAAAGATTGTTAGCGTCGACCTCCTCCTTAATCCAGCTTCCGGACTGGCACTACCCAAAGAAAGGTCGCGGAATTTGACTGGCTCTAACATGAACTTCAACAACATCTTATAGCATCTAAGGTAGTTTACGTCTGTGAAACAGTTCAGTTGCTCATTAAATTTTAATTAATATTTCTCTCTTTCCTTTCTGCATGTCAGATTTTCTTCTTAGCATGTCCCATTTGCTGAATTGGATTGGATCCACAGTTTAACGGCAGCTTATGATAACATAGGCCGTTTCTGCCGACAAAGATTAGCTTTTGGCATATTACAGCTCTACCATTTGCTCAATGAATGAACGCAGTTTTCAAATATATAAACCTGGTGATAACGTATTAAAGGTGTGTAGATAATTCGGTTTTTCGCAGTTTGGGATAGGCACTACCAGGGAGGTATTTGTTTTCCAGTTTTCTGACACCGCTGTTTTATAGCAAATATTACTGATAGCGCCTCTGCTTTATCAAGTCTTGAGACTGGCTCTAATATCTCGTTAAACTGATGCATATCTCTAACAAATAAAATGGGAGTTCCTGGAGCAGCGAAGAGAAAGCCTGAGGAGCTCAAGCTGGGGAGTATGGTTCCAACTAGTGGTGGTGGTGGTGGTATTGGTGGTGGTGATATTGGTGGTGGTATTGGTGATGTTTGTAGTGGTTGTAGTGGTAGTAGTGGTTGTTGAAATAGGAATAATAATAATTAAAAAATAGTCACCATCTCCAGTAGCAGATCACCATCAAATACCAATAAGACTCACATTATCACACTACTTCAACCACCACCACCAGCACCAGCACCACCACCACCAGCAACACCACCACCACCACCACCATCGTCCTGCACGATACAACTATGTCTGCATTCAAATCATCCGCAGCGAGTGCTTCAGAGTTAAAGCATGGATAGGTACAATGTTGTTTAACGACTGTGTATGACATCAATGGCCTTTTCCGTCTTCCGGATTTTCTTTGATATCTTTTCGTTTCTTATATAAGTAAGAAAATATAGCCTGTATTATTCCATTAGCAAACGCACAATGGGACATCAAAATAGAATGTAAAATAACACATAGAAGTAATAATAATGTATTTTAATCATAATAACGAATCGTAAAGTTCTAAAACATATGCCCTATTCTTCGTTGTTTGTTCTGGCTCCGCTTCTTGTTCTCTTTGTCGATGTCTTCAGTTATGAATCTCTTCACATGTCTGGCTTTTCTGATGTTCCTGGCTTTCCTGATGTTCCTGGCTTTCCTGATGTTGCTGTTGGTTGCTGTTTAAGGACACTGTGTCATAACAAATATATTAAGCCTCGCCCTCCTCCTCTTTCTCAGGTTTGGGACTGGCACTTCCACAAGTACGGTAGTAGCGGACTTTAGCTCTATTACGAATGGTAACGAGTGCTTATAATATTGCACTCTTAATAATGCTTTGAAGTTAACTACGGAGAACAATATAATCAGTTAGGATCCAGAATTTAAAGGCATTTTAAAGCTTTAAAGCCAGAGTAAGTTAATATAGCTGTCGTGTCCTAAGCCTATATAGCACCGATTAACAACGTTTTATAATAATAATAATAATAATAATAATAATAATAATAATAATAATAATAATAATAATAATAATAATAATAATAATAATAATAATAATAATAATAATAATAATATTTTCTTTAATTGAGCGCCTGACAAACGCACTGCGCTGTACATTTACATGTTATGCAATTGAAACAATCTTAACTAGTTAACTACTAACAGAACAGACAGCCTGCAATACACGGCGCTAATAGCAGCCTACAAAGCATATTCGCCCTAACGGGGCTCGAACTCGCTACCTCTCGCACTCTACGCCAGATGTTATCCAACGCGCCACAGGACCCCATGGGTATTATATTATAGGTGTTTAATAAGAGAGCAGTAAGTTTGTGAAGCCAAAGCGCGTCAGAATATTTTAAAAACATGGCCTATATAATATATCTAATAGACACTCACGCCGTCACAAGTGTGGAGAAAGGAGGAGGGCAACGGTGAACGGCGCTATGTCATAACAAAATGAATACTGGAGCGTTGGTTTGCTTATACTTATACGGCGACTTTTACATTTAAAAGAGGTGTTAGAAAAGTTCTTTCCCCTCTATGGCATTTTACAACTTACTGTACGATAACAAATGAGATAACAGCATTCAGCATAAAATGCCATTTATAGCGTAGGCATAAATGGGTTTAAAGGTGTCGAAAAAGAGCACAGTAACCAATAATGGTTGCCATGTAGCAGAGTAACAGCTTTTCTAAGGTGAAAAAAGATCTTCAAACGATTCGATTTCTTCAGAATTTCAGATAGACAGGCAGACATACGTTTAAGTGGATCGGAAATCATGTGCATCAGCGAGATGGGTAAACGATTAATTGTGTCATTGGCCAGAGACCAACACATAATGCATTCATTTATAGAATTTTAACAGGATCTTATGGCTACAAAGACCGTTGACGTTTACAGAAATCATTCTGAACAGTTTCCACCGTTCGTTTGTCCGTAATCCCTTCGCGGGTGTCGGTTATTAGTTAGTTGCTGTTTTTACGACGTTGTGACATAACAAAGACGATTAGCGTCGCCCTCCTTCATTTCTCCAGGTTTGGACTGGCACTACTGCTTGTAGGGCAGTGGGGTATTTAACGGTTGATCCAGAGTTTAACGACTTCTTATGGCAACAAAGGCCGTTCAACAGTTCTCATCGTTCGGATACCTTTTCACCGAGTAACTAAATATATTGGCTGTGGTGTCATAGACCTATATAGTTTGGTTAACAACGTTGTAAAGGTGTTTAATAACAGCGTAAAAAGCTATCGACAACCATTTTTCACTAGTTCTCGCGCGGAACTCAAGACGTACAAGCCAACAAAGACATAGCAAGAGAAAAGGGAGAGAGAAAAGAGAGAGAGAGAGAGACAGACAGACAGAGACAGAGACAGAGACAGAGACAGACAGACAGACAGACAGAGAAAGAGAGCAATTGTGACTTCACTGCGGCGTGTAAGAAAGATACGTCACACTATCTCTAGTGCTTATAAATCTATCGCAATAATTTTCGACACCTTTTATTTAAACGTTTCTAAGAGGTTCTTTATAGGCTGAGGACGCGTAAAACGATTCATTTTGAATGCTAATTTCCTTTAATAATGCTGAAAACTGTTAAAATGTAACAGCGACTACCTAAGCCGATTATTTTTCAAGTTCGGTTTAGAAAAACATTTTTTTGGTTTTATGCTTCACGTACAGCGAGAACTGTTGAAAATTTGGCTATATCGACGTAGACTGCCCTTTCTTCCACGAGATGTCGTTAAACTGATGGATCCATCGAGTTGGTTTAACGCCACTACTACCTGTACTACGATAGTGCCAGTCCAAATCCTGGGGAAATATGAGGGCGACGCTAATGATCTTTGTTATAGACACAGTGCCGTTAAACTGAAAGTACCACTACTACTACTGCGATTGCGCACAGCGCCCTCTTTCGACACCTTTTAAACGTTGCAAAGACGCGCAATATATATGCTGGGCACGCTCAACACGATTGTGTTTCCTGAATATGATGACGTGTTCATACAACGCTAAACTTATATTGAGCTGTATTGAGCCAAAATAATTTCTGTGGATGTCAACGGCGTTTGTTTTCATACGATTTTGTTAAACCCTGACAAAATCCAACACTATTGATTTTAACTTCGCCATTGCCTCACCGTGCCTTATTGCCAGGCAGTGCCAGTCCAAAGCCTCAACAGAGGAGGAGGGCGACGCTATTGATCTTTGTTAACACACAATGTCGTTAAACTGAAACTACTGCAACTACGTTTGGTTATGAAGTTGTTCATGGAAAATCTACTTTACGAACGATGAAAACTGCTACAAAATTTTATATTTAACAGCAATTAGCCAAGCCGATTGGTTTTCAAGTTTGGTTTATTAAAAAATATATTTCGCTTAAAAATATCTCTACCTTACGTACGCGAGAACTGTTAAAAATCTGTCGACATGTATATCCACACAAGCGCCCTTGCTTCCATGATAATTATTTCGTTAAACTTTTGGATACAGCCGACTGGTTTAACTCCACCACTAGCTGTAATCTGGTAGCGTCAGTCCCAATCCTCAATGAAAGAGGAGGGCGTCTTTCCCTTTATTTCTGTGGCACAAACTGACGTTTTCAAATTCACTCGTTTAAATGGCGAAAGCAACAGTTCCTCTGACAATTTAAACTCATGTCGTCAGTTCTAACGGTTCTAACTCCCATTTTCTTTTTCGAAATTACGCGAATTTACACGATTTAACGCGATCACAATCAACGTTCTACCACTGAACTGGATACCAGAAATTTAATCCAATCGAAGCAGTGGTAGTTTAAATTTAACGACACTGTGTGATGACAAAGATCATTAACGTCCCCATCCTCCTTCAACCAGGCTTGGGATGGCGCTCCCAGCGTACGAGCTTGACATTTAATCTAAGTTAAAAATTAAATCGAAGCTATGGTTCGTGATTATATGTAGCTTAGGAGTTAGGATTAATACTTTTTGAAGGTGTCTAAGGTAGCTCGGTGTAATCCAGTGTTTAGCGGTATCTTACAAACTTACCGCTACTGCTAATCGCTTCTTGTATCTTCACAGGTCTTTCATTTTTATTGTGAAAAATCCTCATCCACGCATCCTATCCTGATTCATCCGCTTCTCATTAACACTCTCGACGTTCGAAGTCGAAATATCACACACCATAGCCGCCTGACTGTCTACCTGCATGACCATTGGATGTTGTATTGTATGATATGGAATGCCATTTTCGTTTGGTGCCAGTCCAAAGCCTGGAAAAGTTTGAGGACGATGCTAATTATCCTCGATATCACACACCTTTGTTCAATAGAAATTGCACATTCAGTAAGTTTGATATCAACGGCTCTGACGGCTAGAAGGTGTGGATAATGCAATTCTGTTGTTGACACCTTTGAAAACTATATAATGAAGCTATATAATAATCTATGTCATTATTAACGCGTTGTTTAATACTGGTTATCATATTACTATTATTCAACTTTGGTTCTTCAATATTAATATATATTACAAATGATGTGGTTTGGTTACTGTATCAGAGTAGCTACTATGTTGCATAATATTGCAGTACTGTGTTGCAATGCTGGTTATTGAATAAATATGTTATGCCATATTAATAAGAACCCCATGTTAGAAAATTGTAAGCATTACTTATTGCTTATTAAATATCCATGTTTCAATATTAATATCATTCAACTTTTTACTTCAATATTGCATGTGGTGTGGTTTGATTAATGTATTACAGTAGCTATTATGTCGCATAAGAACTCAGCATAGTCTTTTTTTGTGCAATAACAGATCTATAGTTTTAATTGAATCTATTCAAACCATACTTTAATCAATTATAATACATGTATGCTTTGTTGGTTAACAAAATTTTTATTATGGTGTGTTAGAAACATGAACAGTTTGAAAGAGTACTTTAAACAATTATAATACATGTATACTTTATTGGTTAATAAACATTTTTATTATAGTATTTTTGTTAGATACATGGACAGTTTAAATGAATACCTTAATCAATTGTAATACATGTATGCTTTGTTAGTTAATTAATTAAATTTGTCAGGACATAATAATCACAGACAGTATGAGATGAACTACTTTATGTTGCAAAATATTGAATATTAGTGAAATGTAAAGCTCTGTTTCGACATCTTTAATGGTGTCGTTCGGATGCTATAAGTTTCTGGTTCTGATTGTATTGTATATTTTCTGTATTGTCGTCAACGGCCTTTGATGTCATAAGACGACGTTAAACTGTGGTTAAATAAATAACGCGTTGTACTGAAACGTAATACAATCTACTGCATTACTCTTTAGCTATTATAAGGTTGTCTTATAATAATATTTTCGTTTATTGAAACAATCCGGCTGATAAACGGCAACCGGTTACAGTGTACAATTATGCAATTGAAACAATTCACCAGAACACAAACGACAGAAGACATAAATTATTATATCTTAACTACTAACAGAACAGACAGCCTGCAATTATACACGGCGCTAATAGCAGTCCACAAAGCATGTCCGCCCTACGGGATTCGAACTCGGTACCTCTCGTTCTCTATGCCAGTGTGTTATCCAATGCGCTATCGCCCCCAAATAAATTACTTTCGGTCAACGTCGACGGCCTTTCTTGCCATAAGATGTCGTTAAACTCTGGATCCTGTCAGAATTCCAAACATCTTTCTCTCAGGTAGCGCCTTCACAAAAACGTGTCAGACATGAAATCATGTTAACTACTCAACCGGGTTTTCTTGTATGAACCTCTATCCATTTCGTCCCTATGTAGGCTATTACATAAAAATAATAAGGTTGACCTTAGCTATTGTAATGTCGTTGCTACCGGCTCTGACAGTCACAAGATGTCACTAATCATGGAAACCGTGCATCTTTAGATACCTTTTAAACGGTTTCTCTGAGGCTACATATTCTTATGACGTATTTACCGTTTAGTCGTCCAAGACAATCTGCGATGTGTAACAACAACCACGAGAAAAGCAAACGAAACTGATGGACGCAAGTTATATGAAAATGAACTCCACTAATATCAATGAACCATAAAGAAGTAACACGCCTTTGTAGAGATAGGATTTCGTTAAACAATGGCTAACTACTACTTAGAGTTTAGTAACAACATAGCTTTTTTGCATGTACCAATCCGAAGTCTGGGTAAAACTCCACTAGTGCCCCTGCTCTCATAGTGTCCGTCCTAAGATTGATAATAGAGGAGGCTGCTATTCTTCATTGTTACGACACGTTAAGCGGAAAATACCTGAAGTAGGAAATGAATCTGACCATTTCTGCCTCACCGATCATATTTTATTTTGCGTCCTATGAATAAACTGGTTTCCATGAATTAAGTTTTATGAAAAAATCCATGGATTCCGATTACATTTTCACAGTGATCATAGAGACCGATATGAAGGGCAAAAGCTGCCGTTAAATGCTTATCTGAAAACGGACCGACGCGGAATTCATCGATTCATGCAAATAAAAACGTCGCCCTAAAGCCTTTTTGGGAATCTCCATTGTTCAAGCCTCGGACTTGCACTATCGGAATATGGGCAAAGGTAGCCTCGAGGTTTAGTTCTATAAAGTTGAAAACTTAAAACGAAATGTGGATAGCTGCCGTTCGATTACGGCACAGGACTGCAGCTTTAAGTAAGATAGCAATAATATCGCTGCACGTCAGGATTATTTATAGAACTGCAGTATCCTTAAAAGAGGTGTTTTAGGGTCCCTAGGCAAATGAAGCTTTGTACGTTCTGGCCCATCTAGTGTCTGATCTTTCCAGAAATAAGTGTGCACTGTGTGTCTGTGTACATATTGCTCTGTCTTTCTGCATCTTTCTCTGCCTCTGTATCTGTCTTCATACATTTCATTCCTATAAATTCATTTAATTTCTAAACTTTCTATTATTTACCATGTCCTGTTATTGTCTTGTCTTGTTTAAGGCATCTTTGATCGGAAGTTTGGCCGCACCTTGAACCAGTGTGATTCTTCTTACAGATTTCATTTTAGTTAAAGTTAAAGTTATAGTTAATGGTTTCTCATTTTAGTGGTTGTCAATGCCCCAGCTACGAATCTATAAGAAACATTACTACAATATGGCCATTTATATAGCGCCCTACCAGAACCTCACGAAGGCGCTAAGAACCTCAGGTACACACAGCGGCATATTTTATTAATACGTGGCATATGCATGAGGGTATAACACTAACAGCTTTGAATTAGGCTACTTCCAGACAGACATTGTAACTCCATCCTTTCTAAAGGCATAACATATTAATTATGACACAGCTTTAAGAATGCTGTGTCATAATTTCAGATGATTCCTCGCCCAGTTTCTTTCTTCTCATTGCTTTGGACTGGCAACACCCACAAAACAAAGTGTTTATCTTAAAAACTCGTGTCTATCAGTGTATAATAATTATTTTCAGCGATTAATTACTTCCACACCGCGTCACGCCCCCAAATTGTTATAATCACTCTTATAGGCCTAAGTAGCCTATATATCGCTATTACCTTCTGTCAAAGCATCAATCGATGGCGCTGAGCATTTGTGCATGGAGGGCTTGCTCAATGTTCTTCCACAGTAACTGTGTATTGAGTATCGAATCCGTTCTCTTCGCGTTACAAGCCGGGCTCTAACCAATCGCCTATTGTGTCCAACAATCGGTCTCATGTAACTGGACATTCATATACCCACACACAGAAGCAAGACTAAGTGCAGCTATAGACGTTTTTATATAGCAACCTTATAATGACCTGGACCCTGCTTATTTTACAGTGAATTGCTCGTGTTTCACGTTGAATGGACGCTTAACAATTTTATAACCATGCTTTCTCCTTAACCTCAGGCTACCAAGGGGGGTGGTGGTTGCCACCCCCCTACGTTTTTGTGCATAATTTTTTTTTCATATGGAATATAATTTTTGCATTTTAGGTAGCTGTAGCAGATTCATTGGCGCACATTTTGAGGTAAACATCATGGTGGTAGCCCACGCCATATATATCGCTGAGAAGAACCGTTTTAAAGGTGTCTTAAACGAGAGTATTGCAGTTGCATTAACATATGATTAACGATACCGTCTGGTTGTCAATGCCCCAGCTACGTAGCTAATAAGCAATACTACATTATGGCCATTTATATAGCGCCCTATAAGAACCTCACGAAGGCGCTAAGAACCTCAAGTACACACAGTGGCATAATATTTATGAATACGTGGTGTATGCATGAGGGTATAACACTAACAGCTTTTAATTATTTCCAGACAATTTCACTTCCTCCTTTCTAAAAGATTAAATTATTACACAGCTTTCAGAATGCTGTGTCATACTTTCAGATGATTCCTCGCCTAGATTCTCCCTTCACCTTGCTTTGGACAGGCATCACTCCAAAGCAAAGTATTTATCTTAAGAACTTGTGGCTATCAGCGTATAATAATTATTTTAAGCGATTAATTACTTCCCCACAGCGTCACGCCCCCAAATAATTATTCCCATCCCTCTAATCACCTTGTCACCTTGTGCCGTCAGGTGATTAGAGGGATGGGAATAATTTGGGGGCGTGACGCTTTGGGGAAGTAATTAATCGCTTAAAATAATTATTATACGCTGATAATAGACCTACGTATAAAGCGCTATTACCTTATGTCAAAGCAGCTGTGCATGAAAGGATTGCTCAATGTTCCTCAACAGTAACTGTGTAGCGAGTATCGAATCCGTAATCTTCGCGTTACAAGCCTCTGACCAATCGCGTAATGTGTCCCACAATCGGATACTGTGTCTCATGTAAGTGTGATTGGACGTTCATATACCCCACACAGAACCAAGATGTACACGTTTTTATATAGCGACCGTATATGACCTGGACCGTGCTCATTTACAGTGAATTGCTCGTGTTTTAGGGTGAATGGGCGCTTCATAATTTTGGACCTTTGATTTTTCGTTATATTTTCAATGGATGGATGGATCCACAGTTTAACGGCAGCTTATGACAACAAAGGCCGTAGCCGCCGACAAAGATTAGTTTTTGGCATAATACAGCTCATTTAAGTGTGTGATTTTTATATTTTCAATGCAACGCGTCTGCCTTACTTATAGGTTGAACATCACACTTTAAAAAGGTGTGTAATTATTTTTGAACTGTTCTTACAGTTTCTTTGGCGCAATGCAACTGGCAATGCAACATAACAGAAGGCAGCTCCTTTATTGCCAGACTGACTAGCTGACTAACTGACTGACTGAATAACTGACTGAATGTCTGACCGACTGACCGACTGACTGACTGACTGACTGACTGACTGACTGACTGACTGACTGACTGACTGACTGACTGACCGACTGACTGACTGACTGACTGACTGACTGACTGATTGACTGACTGACTGACCGACTGACCGACCAACCAGACTGACTGACTGACTGACTGACTGACTGACTGACCGACTGACCGACTGACCGACTGACCAGCAACCGACAACTGACAACTGACTGACTGGATGACTGGACTGACTGACTGACTGACTGACTGACTGACTGACCGACTGACCGACTGACTGACTGACTGACTGACTGACTGACTGACTGACTGACTGACCGACTGACCGACTGACCGACTGACCGACTGACTGACTGACTGACTGACTGACTGACTGACTGACTGACCGACTGACCGACTGACCGACTGACTGACTGACTGACTGACTGACTGACTGACTGACTGGATGACTGACTGACTGACTGACTGACTGACTGACTGACTGACTGACTGACTGACTGACTGACTGACTGACTGACTGACCAAAACGTGCGTTGACTTTGGCTTTTAATACACGATGAGCGCGTTGGTTAGGTGGTGTATACGAGCAAACGTACAGCCCTACAGCGTCGCCCTCCTTCTTTGTCCAGGGCTGGGACTAGCACTGCCAGAGTACGATTAGTGGCTGTTGCTGGATGGATGTATCCACAGTGTAACGACAGCTTATGACAACATAGGCCGTTGACGTCGACATAAATATTTTGGTGTATTACAGCTCATTTATATCTGCAATTGCTGTTTGTTTATTGCTGCTTAACGACGACGTTACGAGTGTGTCCTAATATTGATGAATGGCATAGTCTTTCTCTTTTCTTAGAAAAAATCTGCTTGGTTTAAAAAATATCTTTACGTACGGCGAAAAGTGTTATAAGTTTGTCTCTATCGACTTAAACCGCTTTTGCTTCCACGAGATGTCGTTAAACTGTTTGATCCAGCCTTTGGCTTAACTCCAACACTACCCGTACTCTAGAAGTGCCAGTACCAATGCTCGATATAGTAGGAGGGCGACACTGATCATCTTAATTGAGAAACAGCCAGCCCAGGAATAATAAACTAGCAAAGCGGTTTGAACGGTCTCTTTAGACACCTTTAAAACGATGCTAACCGTTCCTATATAAACATGGGCACGGAAACCAATTAATACCATGCCAATCAAATAGGTAAAGACGACGTCAACGGCCCTGGCAGCCACAAGATGTTGTTAGACAATGGAAAATAACCAATTGGTTGTCACGGTAGCCGATTAGTTAGAGCGCTCGATTTGTAATGCGGACGGTAAGGGTTCAAGCATCTAATAACGAGACTGCGTTGGGACCTTTAATCACAGTTGCTCATCGCATCTCTTGCAGCGCCGTGTAGTAAAGACATTATAATAATGATAATGGTTTGACTAATAATTATATCAACAGGCTTCAAGTGTCTACCACATCTGTCTATCTTTGCAATCTATAATAAGTTATGTACTAATTCTACCAGAGACTATGGCGAGCCTAGAACGATCGCAGCAATAGACTGTCAAAGTACATTCATTGGCTGCGGCCTCAACGCAGTAGTTTCCAGTTACTGCATAAGATTAATAATTTATTAGCTTAAATTTTGAACATAGTTGAGGAATATATAGCATTGGCTCAACACGTTTTAAAGGTGTGCAAAGAGGACGTCGTATCATGCAGTGTTTCAACGAAATCACTTGGCATCAAAATTTCTTGACGTTAATAAGAAACGATGCTAAAACAGTCCCTTACCAGTTCGCATGAGTTATGAGATAGTTGACGTGAATCCAAAGCTTAAGGACAGCTTCTGGCAACGAAGGACGTTGGCGTTTCCGAAAATTATTTTAGGATAGGTCTAATTCAACTTTTTAATAGCAAGTAGAATGTTTTGACGGGTCCTCTCTATACAGACCGAAGAGTTGAATCTTAATCACGTCACTTTATTAACTGTACCTTTGTGAGGTTAGCATTGCATGTAAGGCCCATCATTATAGTAGAGTTCAATGTACGCAATCTTGAGTTTATGAATATTAATAAGTTCAACAAGTGTCTTATTGAATACAATTATATTATAATGTCATAGCTGTATTAATATACTCTTCAAAGATCAGTAGTTCATTAATAACAATAGACTGTTAACCTTGCCTAGAACCAGCGTCGTTGTTATCATAAAATTACGTTTTTATAATAGGCTATAATCTATCCTCCCCAAAAAACTCTTTGAGATGAAATGTTCATAGTCAATTAAATCGGTGCTCGGCGTAGATGGTTACTGTCGAGCGATGCTAATCTTCATTTTGGCAAGATTGGCTTCCTCCATGCTGCTGAAGTGGTTCTGTTCGAAGTTTTCTTCTTGCAGTATTCGTCAATCTTTCCAGCTTACTTCTAGCTAGAACTTGATGAATCGATCACCAAAGCAAGAGTTCGTACAAATCGGAAAAACATTCTGCGTTGAAGTTATAAATCGTACGTTTAAGGCAACGGTCCATTTGGGTCAACTTTCCCCTAGTTATAGGCCTATGTCAGTAGTGATAATCAGTACCCGTGTCTTTCAGATTTTTCATTAAAAAACTCTTTATTTCTGCCTTACAACCGCCTCACCCTTAACACAGGTTTACGGGACTCTTGGTGCCGCAACTCACAGGTTGGGAACACAAGCTTATGGCTTCAAAGGCCGTTGGCGTCGACAGCAAAAAATTTGTTTAGTTCTCGCTAGGAAGCAGCTGTTATAGGCAGTAGGCTGAAAACTGGTACGGTATGGAATTACTACGGTAGCGAATTCGACACTAATATAGAGCTGATGGAAGCCATTAAACGGTGTCTAAAATGGCCGCTGCATCAGTGACAGCTTATGGGTACTTGTAACGGTTTCACCTCCTATTATCTCTCTCACACCTACTTGCACTCAGACATTCATATTTGCATATCTCTTGGTTTTTCATATTTTGTTCTCTCTGCGTGGCACGGTGGTTAGTGGGACACTGTAGTCGATTGGTTATAGAGCGGTCTTTTAAACATTTCAAAGAGGCTTTGTCCTCTAGAAAATTATATGCTATTATAGGGAGCCAAAAAAACCGACTTGTTTGAAGTTGTCTACAGAAATATCTACTTTACGAACGATGAAAACTGTTCAAATTGCGCATCGGTTTGTGAGAAACCCGTACTTGCTTTGCCTCTGATTAAGCTTAAGTCATTGTTTTATTATAAATGTACCGGTTCTTCAGCGCACAATTTGTTGTTGTTTGGAATTTTTAACGACTAGCTGTATGGTAACAAAGACCCTTAGCGTCGCCCTCCTCCTTTTTCCAGGCTTGGGACTGGCACTGAGACTGGCACAAAGCACGGAGGTGCAATGCACGAACGTTCAGTGGCGGAGGTAACTTTGCCCTTGCGTACTTGGTCACCGATCCTCGTCTCCGCTTGGCCAGGAGTCAGACCGGGCTGAAGCTCATCTTCCCTGGCTGGCCAGATGTCAGGATCGGCTGAAGCCCCCTCGCCCCGTCAAGGCGTACGCATCGGACATCCACGCCGTCGAGTGAACTTCTGAGGCATTTGTTCGAACGGCGCTCCGAGGGCAGCGCACAATAATTTTGGCAAACGAATATTTCTTATAGATATGGCTGATTACGCTTTAAAGGTGTCTAAAAAGAGCGTTCTAATCAATGGTGCAATATGTCCCACAATCGGTTACTGTGTTTCATGTAATTGTTGTTGGACGTTTACATAGCGCCAAACACTAAACAAGATAATAATTATTGGAGACATTCTCTGCTTGACCATAATTATGTATTGTTGAATGTCATAAAGAGTTACAGGAAGGATAACGTCAGTGTATTACGGGTTCAACAACATCTTATTGTAAGAAAGACCTTTTTGACGACCGCAAGAATTATTTTTGACAAATTCTCACCGTTCTAAGGACATGATACCGATTGCCATTCAGTTCTCAATACACGAGGGCTCGTCTGTTTTTACTTCTATGGCTAATATCACACTGACAATGTGCAATAATTTTAAAACCGTTTTAAGGTTTCTATGACATTATAACAACAAGTTATGTTAGATTGCATCCGTTACCATAACAATACTATTTATAGCGGCGGAATTAAAGCATTTTAAGGTGTCTAAAGAGAATTCTCTAACCTAATACCAGCCGACTATCATAAAATATACGAGGATTTCGGTGGTGTTCGGTTATTAGGAAGAAACTGGAATCTCTTTGACTATAAGGTGCAGGCTCATAAGTTACCGAAGGCAAACTTAGGCTTGGGGATTGCTCAGGTAAAAGTTATTAGATTCCAGAGTGGCAAGGTTGGTTTCAAAAATGTGTATAATGGGGAGTTCAGTTGGCACATCATTGGAAAGAGAGGCAAAAAGATTAACTCTCTTCAAAACACACCCCTTGCATTAGAGAGTTCGGTGAAGCCAGCAAAAGCTTCTGATGTTGCTAAGCTCCTGGTTTCAGCTGGTGTGCTTTTGTCTTCAAGACAAGATATTCAGTCTTTTTACGCTTCGGTATCAAGTGCAGTTTCTGTCGATGCCAGTCCTGACATTGGAAATGATGATGATGCCGACATATTGGAAGAGTTTGATAGTTGTGAAGCGGAGTTTCTCTTAAAGTTATTGATGTTTGGTTATGTGCAGTGCAATGTCATGTTTTCGTTATTGTAGTTTTAAGCATATTAAAGCGAAATGAACACTCCATGTTACTCGTTCATAAGTTTATTGCCATATTTGAACGTCAAAACCAGTTAAGTCCGAACAAAACTTACTATATCACTTCTTAATAACAAGCATGATTTCATTAATGAACAGTAAATATAGTGTTTCGTAATGGGCTATGTCCATAAAAAAATTTGAACCAATTAAATTATCAATTACCATAAAAAACACAAAAATCACTTTTCCCAAAAAAGTCAAAAATGGACTTAACCGTTTTTGGAATTAAGCCCTTCAATTGGCAACCCTGTCTCACAGAACAGCTTTTCTCAGTCAAAAGCACTTTGTAAATTATCGGTTTTCGTCAGCATTTCAGACAAACAGACAGACAGAAAGACAGACAGAAAGATTAAATGTTTGTCTGTGTGTATGTATTTGCATGTTTCTTTGCATGTATGTTTGTGTGCATGTACGTATTCCTGTGTATGTAGGCATGTATGCATGTTTTATGATTGCTTGTATGTCTGCATATGCATAAAAAATATAGACGTGCATATGTGTAGCAAGATATGACCGGGTATAAAACCCCATAAGAGGTCGTTGGATTTGGAATTGGATCCACAGTTTAACGGCAGCTTATGACAACATAGGCATTTGCCGCCGACAAAGATTATTTTTGGCATATTCGGTATATTCATTCAAGTATTTATATAGAACCTCTTTAACCCTCGGGCTACCAAGGGGGGTGGTTGCCACCCCCCCTACGTTTTTATGCATAATTTTTTTCCATATGGAATATAATTTTGGCATTTTAGGTAGCTGTAGCAGATTCATTGGCGCAAATTTTGAGGTAAACATCATGGTGGTAGCCCACGCCATTCAAAAGTTATACCTGATATACCCGAGGCACCAGAGGGGTGGATACCACCCCCCTAGTTTTACGACTATAGCTTATTAACTATTCTTCCTAGAAGAGAAACAAAGATACCAATTCTTTAGAGGGAATGTAGGGCTTCATTTGCATACCTACATCTTTGTCTTTTGAATACCGGAAGTGATCAAAATAAATAATAATACGCGTAATCTGTGTGAAAATGGCTGAATACAGCATTACAACGTAAACCGATATATATGTATGGATATATATGTATGGATGTACATTTATACTATATAAACATGTGTAGGGATGATTATTTGTATCTTTTATACATAGATTAGTTTCAAAACACACATAATCTTATATTTGTTTATCCAAAAAGTACAAAATGTACGCAATAATATAAAATATTGCTAATTAATGGGTTCCGTTGTTAAAAGTGATGTAATTTCGAGGTGCATTCACATAATGTACAACTAAATATACCATTCTGTGCAGAAATGAATGCTGAATCCATTGCTATATTACAAGTTATGATATGTGAAACCAAACACGAAATCCAGGGGGGTGGTAACCACCCCACCCCCTTGGTAGCCAGTGTTACAAGAAAGCTTGGTAGCCCTAGGGTTAAGGAAACTACTCACAGGTCTTTGGATTAAACGAACTCCTTAAATATGTACTATATGTGACGCCAGGGGTCAAAACCCGTCGCTTGTCGCTTCCTAGATGCTGAGCTAAAAGCTTAAATAGGCGAGAGGGGTAGAAATTATAGAATATTCTTCAATTTAGCCATAATTTGCAAAATAGTAATCCGATTTTGATGCCGTTTGCTTTATTTGAAACAGAATATAGCCCTGTATTGCCCGGCAAAGTTGCAGAATAATCAAGTAATGGTTTCTGAGGACTTTGATGACAGAAATATTCCGCAACGTTTTATTAGAATTTTTCACTCAATACCAATGAAGGAATCAAACGCACATAACTTCAGTTAGAAAAAAGATATTTTTATTCTGTAAAAAGTATTTTTAAGCAAATTAACAGTGGTATATGAATGAATAAAAAGGTCGGAAACGGCTATGCAATTGGTTTTGACGCTGGCATCACGTATATATAGCATTGGTTATTATCTTCTTAAAGGTGTCTAATAACAGTAATTTCATAAATCATAAATTACCAGCCGCTAATAGTTTTAACTGCAGCATAGGTACAATTCATAATAATTCAAGTGTGGTTGGTGAGTTGCAGTTTAATGACTATGTTTCATAACAAAGATCTTTAACGTCGCCCTCCTCCTTTATAGAGGCTTTGTACTGGCACTACAAATGTATGGGCTGTGGCGGAGTTTTATCCATGCCTATTAATTTCCAGTGTTTAACAAACATCTTGTTACTGTCGTTTGCTCTCCTCCCTAATGCAGGATTGGAAATGGCAAGAACAGAGAGTACGGGCAGTGGCAGATTTAGACAACTAGATGGGATTGGATCCACAGTTTAACGACATCTTATGACAACAACGTTGATGTTGATTGTAATTTGTTTTTACAAATTCTCATGGATCCTACTGCATAATAATGGAACATTAACACATACTTAAATTGGATGGATCCCAAGTTTAACTGGAGCTTATGATAACATAGGCCGTTTCTGCCGACAAAGATTTTTTTTGCATATTACAGCTCTAAACTTGCGGAGTTGTATGGTGATTTGCTATTTCAAAAAATTATAGCATTCCATAATCGCTTTAAAGAGGTGTGTAAAAAAGCGTCGTATTATCCAGTGTTAACGAAATTTAATGGCATCAAAGTTCAAAAGCCGTTGACTTCAATAAGAATACTTGTTTCGTATGGTATCATGTGGGCAAGTCCTCAAGCTATGAGATACGTGACAGTAGCAGATTCCAGTGTTTAACGACATCTTTTGGCTGACCTTGCAATACGCTGGACGGGAGTTGATATAACATCGCTTTTAAGTATAGCTCAGACTATTACAGTTGTATTAACATGACATAGTGTTTAACAATATCCTCTGGTTGCCAACTACGAAACAACAATTTTACGTATGTAGTTTGTATTTCAACGACGCTGAGTCACACAACACAGGTGATTAATGTCGCTTAATACTCGCCTAACTCCGTTATCCAGGTTGTGAAAATTTCCAGTTTAAGAATGCTGGGTCATAATGGAAATTATTCCTCGCCATTCTTCTCTCCTATATATCTAATAGACTCACTCCCAGTCCCAAGTCTGGAGGAAAGAGGAGGGCAGAGCTAATCATCGTTGTTATGACACAGTTTCGTTGAACAGCAACTAACTTAACCTAAGACGCAATGGGACACGGTAGCCCAAGATAATTATGTTAACCCTCATCCGAACAAGGGGGGCTGGCCCAGACCCCCTGACAATATTTGTTGCATAACTTTTTAAATATTATATTTTCTCAAATCGGTTATATGACTTTGTTGCTATATTGTTGAGCAGCAATGAGCATATCTAAACGACCAAAAAGGTTGAGTGCTTAGGAGACCCTGAAGATAATACCGGCTGAGTCTGTCAAACGTCAGGCTAGAAATGGCCAGTTTGCTTCTTCAATGTCGTTGACATTTCGGCAATCAGTGTAATGATCATCTGGATATTGAACAACCCAGAATGGGAGATGAATAAGCGCTTCAAACGGCGCCCTTGAACCGGCTTGCCAGATCTCTCACAGTGCCGTGGATCACTCACTACCAGAGCAAGCAAGCCACGGTCAGAAGCAGTGCAGCGTGAAATCTTGACCGCCAGATTTCAGATTGTTACTCAACAGAAGCAGGAAGAGGAGGGTACAAAACGACGATGCTACCTGTGTGGCAAGAAGGACAGATAACACAGTACAGATGCCGCACATGCTACAAACCAGTGTCTGCTGCGCTGTAGGCCTACACATGTGATCGAAGCAAACAAGAGCAAAATCTCGACCTCATAGAGTAGGGATGTAGCCTCAGAGGTGGGAGCAATGAGTTCAACACATGGTCCATATCAAAGCAGGACATCCCTTTGCGAGTGTTGCAAGTCCTATGCCTGGATAAAGGAAGAGGGCGACGCTAATTATCCTTGTCATAAAACAGCGTTTTAAAACAGAAAATGCACATTTAGTAAGTTTCTTATCAACGACTCTCACAGCTAGAAGATGCACATTTAAAACGCACATTTAAAACGCACATTTCAAACGATTAATAATGAACCTATATAAAATTCAATCGCGCTTTATAATGTATATTTTATACAAATTATATATGACATTTGATGTCATAAGACGACGTTAAACCTTTGAATAATAAAGAAGTCAATAATCTCGTAACTTATACTGATCTCTCTGAACACCTTTAAAACGCGTTCGGCCTATCCTATATTTTCATCAGCCACGCAAACTCTTAAGTAGAACACTTCCTAGCCATTTTCGTATGCAATCCGTTTTATCCATGTAAACTAACATTGACGCTATCGTTAAACTGTTGGAATGTAAGCATCAACACGTCGTGATTTATGGCAGTGCAATAGTTCGTTGAATTGCGCTGTGAGTAGTAAGGACGTATATTTTAAAGATTCCCACACGTCCGTTACAGGCGAAGGTAATGTCAAATTCAACGGCCATGGAAGCGATAGGAAGTCGTTAAGCATTGGAAATTACTAATATCAAACAATAACCTTACCAGAATACTAAATAAATACTACAAGATAGCCTTTGATGATATAAGCTGCCGTAAAACCATTGGAATCGCCCCTCCCTGTCCTAAGTCGGGATTTATGAGCAGTGCTATGCTAATCATCTAATCAGTTATGACGCAACGCCGATAACACGTTGAGCTTGTCTGTAGTTGTGAGGAAGATATCATTTCTGTTTCTCGCGCCATTTGCTATTATCTGCCGTTAAACTGTTGGAATACATTAAGTATAATTATGCAGTCCGAAGCCTACATCAGGGAGGAATGCGGCTCTAGTAATCTAATCAGTTACGACAGAACGTCGTTAAATCGGAATCTAGATAACCGCGTTTTCTTCGTATGAGTCATCCGTTCTTCTAGCCATTTCGTCTCTTACTAACTGCCTATATATCTGCATAACATAAAATAAGGTTGACCTCAATTATTGTAACGTCGTTGTCAGCGGCTCTGGTTGTCACAAGATGTCACTAAATATTGGAAATATTAATTCTCCTTTAGAAACCTTTAAAACGGTTTCTTTCAGGCTACATATATTTATGATGCGTGATACGATTCAGGTATTGAGGAAACTCCGCCACTGTTTGTTTTCTGACAGTGCCAGTCCCAAGCCTGGATAAAGGAGGAGGGCGACGCTAATGGTCTTTGTTACCACACAGTGGTCGTTAAACAGTAAACAAGCAAAAGCACGATTCAGGTTTTTTCTGCCTGTGATTGAGTATACTGTTTGCATTGCTGTATGAAACTTGATGTTGCACTGTTTGTCAAGGATTTAGCTATCACTAATTCAGATTTCTGAAATGTTGTTTTAGGTGTCCCTAGTTAGCGGGATCTTGATCCCTTTTGGGACTCCTCTTGCGGCCAATCCTGATATTTTATGTTGAAATGTTATGTGATTTTATTTGACATGGCTTCAATACAAGTTTTGATTGATTGATTGATTGATTGATACTATAATATATGCACTGAATCTAAGCTTACTTCAAACAAGAACTGTACCGGTTACTCTACATTTACAATTTAATCTTTTCGTATCCAAATCAGTTCCGCCACTGCTTGTACTCTATAGACGCTAATCATCTTTGTTTTAGACAGCAACTAACTTAACATAAGCTACATAAGAATGGGATACGGTAGATTAAGATACGTTTTAAATCACTTCGTGACTATCAAGGCTGCTGAGTCGACCTTACATCGCACGATGCATTAGGAAACTAAATACGAGGTAGTTTCTGTTTAGCGGTCCAATGACATAATACAGATGGTTAGCGTCGCCCTTCTGCTTTTATTCAAGCTTTGGACTGGCACTTCTTGAAGTTCTTTAGGGTGAAAACTTCAGTGTTAAGGTTTGACGTTCGATTTTAGAGTGAACTGAAATATGTTGCCGTTACATTTCAGAATTATTTAAAAGAAAAATGTAATCTTAAAAGAGGTGTTAAAAAGTTCCTATGAAAATAAAGTTCTGCTTTCTCAGCCTCTGTCTCTGTCCTTATTAATTTAATTCCAATAAATTCATTCAATTTCTATGCTTTCAATTAATTATCCTTCCTTGTGTATGCAGCTGGGAATAAACGCTTGGCTGCCGTTCCGTAGGGAAATAATTATATTCTTTGTGGAACAATTTTATATCTAATTAAAATATGTTGTTTATGCTGTTTATATATTTTACGCTGTTTATGTTTTATGACTTACTAGCAGTTTTTACCCGGCGTTCGCCCGGGTTTTCCTCAGCGCCCGTGCATTTGAATTTAGCGACATCTTCGTCAGCGCCCGTGAATTTGAATTTAACGATGTGCACATTTTTCGTGTATCCCTCTGGCGAATTTACGCGCTGGCTTGAAATTGGTTAAAAATCAATCCTACGTAATATATACTCCTGCATAGCTAGATTTCAGTAGCATTGAAACAGACTATGACCACATCGAAACTTAAAATGTCCAAATATCGGAATTTAAAGGTAAATTTTGAGTTGAAATAAAGTTGGGTTGAGATCTATAGAAATTCAAATGAAAACGTTCGTTAAAAATTTCGTATCCCTAAAGTGTTGCATTGGCGAATTTTTAAGTCCGATGACCTATAAATTCAGCCGTGGGCGTGACCACTTCTGATTTGAAATCAACGGTCATCGTGATTGGTTGCGAATGAGAGCGTTGACCTAGATGCTACATGTGACGTAAGATTGCATATTAATTTAAGCCTTCGTGACGTAGACAAATGGCCATACTGTGGCCGGTATTGAAATAGTCTCGTCGAAAAGTTGGAAATTTAAAATGGCCATATATCGGCGTTTAAATAAAATTGCGATCTGAAAATAGTCGCGTTGACATTAAACGCGGCGTAATAATCTGTTGTAAATTTTTTCAAATCGCTAAAGCGTTCCGTTTCGGAGCCTTTAGCCGGATGGACAAACATACGGAAGGACAGAATAATCCGACTTTGGATTATAATATAGATAAGGTGACTCGATCAAAGAACGATCAATTACGCGTCTCAGTTGTGAGTCGGTGTAAGTCACTGACGAGGCTATTTTTCACGTTGTTTGTGAATCTGAGCTTTGCATGTGGAAGACGTTCGTATTCCAAACTGAATGCGCACCTGTCTATTTTCTGGAGTCAGTTTCTTAGAGAAATAATTTATCTCTTTTGTCCAGAGCCAATGAGAACGCGTCGTAAATAGGATTTTAATCACCGAATTCGACGTTGGAGCGTCGTCGACAGTGGTGAAGTTAAACGGTCTTACCGTAAAGTACGTATTTTTAATTTGCTTTTTAAATTTCCTGCTCTTTATAAAGCGCTATCATCTTCTGTCAAAGCAGCAATCGATGGCGCTGAGCAATTGTGTATGAAGGGCCTGCACAATGTTTGCCTACACAGTAACTGTGTGGGGGATCGAATCCGTTTTCTTCGCCTTTTTTACAGGCCGACCGCTCTAACCAATCGTCTAACATGTCCCACAATCGGTTGCTCTGTCTCATAATTATAATTGTTACTAGACGGTTCTATAACGCCACATAAAAGGAAGATTAAACAGAGTCGTTCTCTGCTCTAGTCTATGTTAGGCTTATTGGTAAAATGTCAGGAAATGTCGGAGGGAATTATTGTATCGTTGTTACACAGCATTTATAGCATTGGTATAAAAGGTTTTAAAGGTGTCTAAGAAGAGCGCTATAATCAATTGACTGCTGTGTTTTGTGCACATATAACATTTGTTGACAACACTTTAAAGGTGTCTAAACAGAGTGCTCTAACCAATTGGCTAGATGTCGTAAAAGAACAGCATTTTTCAAGGAAGAGTATCTTTAAATTATCCGATTTCTTCAGAATAACAGACATGTAGACAGACAGACAGGCAGACAGACAGACTTGCGTTTAAGTAGATCTCTGGATCGGAAGCCTTGTTCATCACAGAACGTGATAGACACACGGTTAATTCGACATCCTAACAAAGAGAATTTATTCAAATTAAACAATATTATTATGCAGCAATTGTTCCACAAAAGAAATTTACGAAGTACTCTTTCAAACTGTTCATGTATCTAATACACTATAATTAAAATTTCATTTACCAACAAAGTATAAATGTAATATAATTTAAAGTTTAGTTTCAATAGATTCAAATTATAATCATAGAACTCATTACTGCAACACAGTAATGCAGTATTAGACAACATAGTAGCTACTCTTATACAGTAATAAAACCAAACCATATGTAATATTGAAGAAACAAAATTGAATAATAATAATACCATGGCAATATAGATATTCATTAACCAATATTTAATATTTATAATTATATAGTATCAGTTGGCTTAACAGTTCCCCTTATAGTGTTGGAGTATAAGGTTTTAAAGGTGTTGAGATAGAGCATTCTAACCAACTGACTTCCGTATCGTAGGGTTACAGCTTTTCTAAAGCGAAAAACGATCTTCAAATAAGTCGATTTCTTCGGAGTTCCAGACAGACAGCCAGACATACGTTCAAGTGGATCAAATGTCATGTGCATCGGCGAGAGGGGAAAAACGATTAACTGTGTTATTTGTCAGAGGCCAACACTTTCGTTTATAGAATTTGCTGGATGGATACAGAGTCTAACGGGATCTTATGGCTACAAAGGCCGCTGATGTGAATAGAAATCATTCTTAACAGTTTTCACCGTTCATTTGGTATAATAATTCCCTCGCGGGTGTATATGTAGTTGAGTTGCCGTTTAACAATACAGTGTCAGCGACATTACAAAGATGACTAGCGTCGCCCTACTACTTTCTCCAGGCTTGGGAATAGCACTGCTACTTATAGGAGAGCAGCCGCATTAACGGTGGATTGAAAACAGTTATTTGTTCCTGATAACCACCATTTTAGCTGATAATTGGTTACAAAACTATAGATAAGCTCACAATAATTAACGTTATGTAGTTGATATTGCAAGTACAGAAATAGGCCTATGTATTGGGGTACCGGTATGTCATACCCCACCTCACCTCAAACGTTCCAATGCTTCACCTCACTTCCAAAGGGTTAACGACCAGTTACTGTCTCCAGAGATGGCGCGTTCTTCACACTTTTCCATGCAGTTGGTCCTGAGACAGAGAAGGAACAATCGCAAAGCCTTTTCAGAAATAACTGTTTATGCAGTGACTGTGTACAGATTGCTCCGTCTTTTTAAATCTTTCTTTGCCTCACGAATGAATTCATATCTATCTGATTAGGCCATGACGCTCGCTCGCATTTATCGATGTTAATTTTAGTCTTGGTAACGTAAGGTTAATGTTAGTTTTTGTAATGTAAGGTACGGTACTCACTTTGCGTAAGCTATTCTTACGTTGCATTACCTTGCCATACAATGCGTTGCTTCATCTTATTTTGCCTTTCTAACGTAAGGCGCCATAATATCGCTATTTACCCCTCTCTATGTCTGTCAGCCGGTGGCGTGGTAGCAGTCATTTATTAAGATTTCTTAATAAGACGGAGGGCACAACGAGTTCTCACCGCGGGACTTCTGGTGCGATGGAAGAAAGTCTGTATATGCTCATACGAGCTCAGGTCATCACCTACACACCGACACACAAACAGACGAAAGCTTATTTATGCAAATGACTTCATGAATATTGATAGAAAACGCTCGGTCAAATCAGGCACTTCACTGCTTACAATGAGATTCTGCTCAATTAAACCGTTTTAACTTCTATTTAAAAGAACAGGCCCTAAGGGTCTACCACCTTTGTTTATCCTTGCACTCTAAAAAGTAATGTCTAATTCTGACAGCCACTATAATGAGGCTACATGTCGTACAATTAATATTATGATAACGACCTTTCCTAAGTTAGATAGCCTTCTATTGAGTTGATGAACGTTATTATTATTATTCCACAGTTTTACGTCGTCTTATGACATCAAAGGCCGTTGACGACAATAATATACAGACAATATACAATTCAATAAGTACAAGAACCTTAGAGCGTCCGAACAACACTATTCAAGGTGTCGAAACGGAGCTTTACAATTTCACTAATATTCAATATTTTTCAATATAAAGTAGTTCATCTCATTGTCTATAAGTTCCATATCCTAACAAAGAGAATTTATTCAAATTAAACAATATTATTATGCAGCAATTGTTCCACAAAAGAAATTTACGAAGTACTCTTTCAAACTGTTCATGTATCTAATACACTATAATTAAAATGTCATTTACCAACAAAGCATAAATGTAATATAATTTAAAGTTTAGTTTCAATAGATTCAAATTATAATCATAGAACTCATTACTGCAACACAGTAATGCAGTATTATACAACATAGTAGCTACTCTTATACAGTAATAAAACCAAACCATATGTAATATTGAAGAAAGTAGTTCATCTCATTGTCTATAAGTTCCATATCCTAACAAAGAGAATTTATTCAAATTAAACAATATTATTATGCAGCAATTGTTCCACAAAAGAAATTTACGAAGTACTCTTTCAAACTGTTCATGTATCTAATACACTATAATTAAAATGTCATTTACCAACAAAGCATAAATGTAATATAATTTAAAGTTTAGTTTCAATAGATTCAAATTATAATCATAGAACTCATTACTGCAACACAGTAATGCAGTATTATACAACATAGTAGCTACTCTTATACAGTAATAAAACCAAACCATATGTAATATTGAAGAAACGAAATTGAATAATAATAATAATATGGCAATATAGATATTCATTAACCAATAATTAATATTTATAATTTTCCAACATCAGAACTTTATTATAAATGTTATATAACATAGCATCTTTAAAAATTAACAATAAAAAAGATGTTATCTATGGGTGTTTCAGTAACCAAAATGTACACATACAACCGAAAATGAAGTATAGTAATCCAGTTACAACTTGTGTTTTACAATAATGCACTATTTACTTCAAAAATGTGAAAATGTATTAATAAAAGACTACTTAAATAACTAAGAAATAAAACTATTCACAGGAACAGACTTAAAATATCCAATTACAAAATTTTACCTTTATTGATTATCTTAACTAACCTATACACTTCATTCTGAAATAAATTTACTGTCAAAAGGGTTTTAATGGAAATTTCGTGTTTATATAATTGACATTTATTTCTAAGTAACTCTGAGATATCTTCTTTTACACAGTCAAGCAAGAGGTGATCTATTGTCTCCCTGACCTGGCAGGCCTCACATAAACCGTTAGAATGCCTTTTTATAACAAATAGTCTTTGATTAGTATTGGCCACTCCTAGACGTAATCTAGAAATTTGGACTTCCTTATGCCTAAAAGGTTCAAAATATTTTATATCTGTACTAACAATTGGACAAATCGATTTATAAAAATGACCTCTATTATCATTACTATATTCTAATTGCCATTTATTTACTACATAAAGATTTATTAAAGTAAACATTTCCTGAAATTCAAGATAATTAGAAGAATTTATGTGATCAATAGTTAGACCTTCTTTAGCCAAAGTATCTGCTCTATCATTGCCTGACAGATCAATGTGACTTGGGATCCAAATAAATCTTATTTGATTAGTATTCAGTTTGCTAATGTGATAAAGTAAATCATTTAATAAAGTAGGTCTAGATTGACAGTAAGACCTCTTAATTGACGTAAGCGCACTCAATGAATCAGAGAAAATCGCAAACTTACAATTATTATAACATTCACTGTTTAATATCCATAGAACAGTTTCAATAATTGCAGTTAATTCAGCTGTAAAAACACTAGAATTATTACACAATCTAAATTTCTTATCTACATTTAAACTTGGTACCGTGAAAGCAGCAGCAACAACGTCATCTACTTTTGACCCATCAGTATATATATGTATAAAAGAATCATATCTAGAAATTAATTCTAAAGCATATTGTTTTAGAATTTCAGGATTATCAGCTTTCTTATTAACACTTTTCTTCAATGTCAAGTCAACTTCTATTTCTTTATTACACCAAGGAGGAGTAGAAGGGAAGGAGGGGCCAATAAATGATGTATCAAGTGAAGAGAAGAATTCAGAGGTACGAGTATAGATTGAATGTTCCCTACTATCAGATGTCCTAAAAACATTTGTCCAGTGGTTTTCCATGACTCTAGTAAGGGGGTGAAATTTACTACCCATAATTTTAACTCCAAATTTTATTGAATTTTGGAGTCGCCTTAAATGAAGTGGCAATTCTCCACATTCATTTTGAAGTGCTGATGCTGCAGTACCCTTTGGAACTCCACAACATAATCTAAGAGCCTCAGTTTGAATACATGTTAGTTTATCCAAGTAAGACTTGCAGGCTGAAGAATAGGCAACATCACCATAATCAAAAATAGACCTGATTAATGCTCTATATATGGTTAGGAGTGTTTTTTTACAAGCTCCCCAACCATAGCCACTTATGGCTCTTAAAAGGTTTAACCTCTTTTTACATTTTTCAACAATATAATCAATGTGTGGTTTCCAACTCATTTTACTATCAAAAATTACACCCAAGAATTTTACTTTATTTTCTATCTTAATATGCTTTTGATCAATTTTTATAGTAATCCTTGATAATTTTTTTCTCTTTGAAAAGAGGACTCCAGTCGTTTTATTCATAGATATTCTAAAACCATTTTTATTGCACCAATTTTGTATTAAATTGATCGATAATTGAATTTTATTTTCTAACGTTTTAATATTTCTATGTCCTAAGTAAATAGCACTATCATCAGCAAAAAGGGACATTTCTACACCATCCACACCTGTGGGAATATCATTTATCATTATTAAGAATAAAAGAGGAGAAATTATTGAACCTTGAGGAGTACCATTCTGTTGTACAAATTTATCAGAAAGTTCTGCCCCAACCTTGACTTGAAAAGTTCTATCAGAAAGAAAGTTTTCAACCCATTTAAATATATTGCCCATTATTCCGAATTCTTTAAATTTCTTTAAAAGGGTAGGGACATGCAACATATCATATGCTCTTTCAAAGTCGATAAAAATGGCTAAAACATGTTCTTTATTTTTAAATTTTTTAAGAATAGTATCCTGAAGTTTAAGAATTTGATCATGTGTACTTTTATATTTTCGAAAGCCAGATTGATTTTTTGAAAAAAGGTTATTTTTTTCCAAAAACCACTGAAGACGTTTAGATATCATTGTTTCCATTACTTTGCATATGGTAGGGGTCAAAGATATAGGTCGATAAGATTCTGGGTTTGATGCTTCCTTATTAGGTTTTAATAAGGGTAGAATTATGGCATGATGCCAGTCAGTAGGCAATTTCCCTTCCTCCCAGATCTCATTATAAAAGAATAATAAAATTTTAAGAGCATTCGTATGAAGATGTTTTAATAACTCATAAGGTAGTTTATCATCACCGGGTGATTTATTATTTTTAGCTGATCTAATAGCCTGTTTTAATTCATTAAGATTAAACCTTTCATTTAGGATTTCCATTTCATCAGCAGAATTATTGTAAATCTGATTAGGGTTATTTTTCAAATTATTATTGTTTATATAATTTAAGAATTTTTCACTATAATTTTGAGTGTTACTAGTATTCGCATAATTCCTAGCTAAAATATTTGCTTTTTCCAAGTTTGTTTCAGCTATCAATCCATTATAATTCAATGTAGGAATGGAACTATAAGTTGCAATACCATTCATTCTTCTTGCCCAACTCCAAACAGAACCCAATTTCGTTTGATTTGTAAGTTCAGAGCAATATGCTTGCCAACAAGTTTTTGCTTCTGTTTTAAGGGTCTGCTTAACAATGGCTTCTTGCTTTTTATATTCTAAGTAATCAGTTAATTCTCTTGTTTTAGTCATTTTATTCCTATACTGATTTCTCTTATAAATGACTTCACTACACTTATCATTCCAATAGGGTAGAGGTCTAAACTTCTTATTTTTATTCTTTCTATTTTTAAGATTTTTACTAGGTATTGATTGGTTGGCTATAGATGTAATGCAATCTACCAAATTACTGAAAGTATCGTCACAATTTTTATCAACCAAAATATCTTTTGTTAATGAAAATTTACTTATTTCTTTATACTTTTTCCAATCTGCCTTTTTTAATTTCCAGAGATGCATACTTAAGCTATTTTCTGTTATGACTTCTTCATTGACAGTAGTAATAGTAGCATAATGATCAGAGCCCATATTGCTGTTAGTGACATTATGCCTAGCATTTAGAGCTATATCTTGTGAACTTATGCTTAAATCTATAACGGAATGGGAATTTGATTGGTTTGATGTAATATGGGTAGCTTGACCTGTATTAAGTACTACTAAATTATTTTCAGTTAATATTTCTTCTATGATTTTTCCTCTTTTGTTTGTTTCAGAACAACCCCATAGTTTATTATGAGCATTAAAATCTCCAACAAGAATTGATCTTTTATGAGGAAAAATATCTTGAATATCCTCTTTATTAAATTTATATGAAGGTGTCATATAGGAATTAAAAATCTTTAAATGGCCATTTAAAGTATTAATTTCAATACCTTGAATTTCAATGTTTGGAATTTCTGCTATATCTAATACATTAAAATTTAGCCCCACCTTTATGTAAATAGCCAAACCTCCCCTTTCATTACTTAGACAATCCTTACGTATAATATTATAGCCATCTAATTTTGGGGATTCATTTTGATTTTTTAAAAAGGTCTCCTCCACACATATTACATCCGGTGGAATGCATGCTTTCAAGATATAATTTTTAAGCTGATCTTTATTACCACGTAAACCACGTGCATTCCACTGAAAAATGGTCAAAGCCATAATGGACAAAAGGAAATTTATAAGAATCTACTGTTTTAAATTTACCAATCTTTGTATCTAAATTCTATTTCCTTATTAAAAAGGATTTCAGATGCTGCATGGCAAATTTCAAACTGTGCATGTTTCCTAGATTTAGCCTTCTCAATAGTTGCCAACACACCAAGAACAAATGATAACTTTATTTGCGTAATTGGATCATAATCTAACACTACATCACTTTCTGGTTTGGAAGTGTTTATCGCCTTGTAATCCTGTTTATCAAAGGACAAAAACCTTTTGACCAAATCACTAGGAGAGATTTCATGATTAGAATCGATTTGCACGGTTGGTATTTTATTTTGTAAGGCTACTGAAGTATTTTTTATTTCTGTTTGATTTTCTATTCCAGATTTCACTTTTGAGGCATAGGTTACGTTACTTGTTTTCAGAGCAATATTAACATTTTGATTTTCAATGTCATCAACTTTAGCCATCGCCTCAGCAAAAGAAACATTCTGTTCTGCTCTGATCCTAAGTGCAGCCTGTGTTTTGATGTAAACTGGACATCCCTTATGAGCAGCACTGTGAGCCTGTCCACAATTAGCACATCTTAATTTAGTTGTATCTGGGCAGTCAACATAAGAATGGTTACGACTACACCTGCTGCACACAACATCTCTAGTACAAGAAACCGTTCTATGACCATAAAATTGACATCTATCACATCTCAAAGGTTTAGGTATGTAGAGATGAATTTTATACCTTCTGCCATCCACGTCCAAGAACTCTGGTAAAATAGTCCCTTTGGGATAAGCAATCAGTGATGCTTTACTAAAATCGGGATTACCCAATCTACTGATATGATGGGCTCCAACCTCTAGAGCAATTTCATTCAAATTCTCTTCATTTTCAAACAATCCAAAAACAACCCCTTTAACGAAGTACTCATTTTCCTGTTTTTTAACAGGAGATGGTTTGTTGTTAGACAGAGGTGATGTGTATGTCAAAGAAAAAGGAATGCTAGTCCTCACAGGTTTATCATTCAGAGTCTGTATTTTAAGAAGTTGGTTCTTCTGTGCCTCATCCTTAGCAATAATCTTAAGTACACCCTGTTGGGTAATAAAAATCTTGTCAACCTCACCCCTAGTTTTGTCAATTATTTCTTTATTGAGCTGACGTGGCATGTGTTTAAAATATTTACGGATTTCATCTTTATGTCCATCTATAAAAACAGTTCGTGACTGAACCTCCCTTATGCGCTTCTTTTGCTCCTCTGTCAAAGGAGGGCGGGATTGACTGTTCGTTTTGCGTTCAACAACCTGTTTACTCAATGTTTCATTTACTTCATTTATAACCCTATTGGGTTTCAACGTCGGTTTATCAATGGCAATGACCTCCTCTTGCCTTACCACATTTGCATTTGACATATCAATCATTTTCATTTCATTTAAAAACTGAAAATTCAAGTCTTTTTGACTTGTGACAGATTCCTTTACATTTTTCTGATTATCACATACCTTTCTCAACACATTTCTCAGAAAGATTCACGCATTTCATAGATTCCTTCACAACCAGAGACGATTTAACACTATCAAAGATTGGGCTCTTATAAATACTCGTTTTACATTTTTTCTTCGGGTGTGCAATTTGTTTACCTCCATTGCTGTCACTTCCACACCGCTGCACTTCAAGTGTTCGAGGAGCGACCACTTTGAGAAAGTCCTTCTGAAGCAATGTTTTTCTTTTCGTAAAGAGAGAAGATGTAGATTCATTCTTCATCTGCCCCGGCCGGCTATCCAGTGACTGCGATCTTCGTTTTGCCAATGACTCAAAGTACGATTCAAAGCATTTTTCCTCCGTAAACTTTGAAGTGCAAAGATTGACAGCAGAATTGCAGGAAAAATTTGAAGCATCGTCATCCGAATCAGAAACAGAAATTTCGTTACCTTCATCCCTCAAAGAAACAGTCCCACAGGCAGTAGGCTGAATTTCTTTATTTCCATGTTGTGACAATGCTTTCTGTGTAACGTCCGATTTCTCCTCTTCTGCAATGCTCTTGTGTATCGACAGATCGCCCAAATTCGATGAACAGGATGAAGTATCAAGTGATCGCTTTCGTTTGTAAATCTTTTTTCCCATTACGAATTAATTTGCGGAATTTTGTCAGACAGTTTCGATTTTCTATAGAATTCCCGCCTAAAGCCGCGAAAAATCCGTCTCACTAGTACAAACAGGTTACAATTTCGCACTTTGTACTATCTACCTGCGCAAAATTCTGCCTGATATATACTAATCCATGAAGTTCGCAAAACCAGCAAAGTATCCAAAACTCATTTTTCTAAAGACAACTGACGATTTAAAACGATTTTTGACAATTTTAAAACTGACGATCCTACGAGCTACTAGCTACGAGCTCCGCCATCTAGCGAAAATGTATATATAGCTACTGGAAAAAACGTTTTACAGGTGTGTAAAGAGGACATTATTTTCAGTGATTTACGATCTCCAGGCTTAGGACTGTCATTAACTGGCAAATAGTTGACTTTCCGCATGCTGAGAAAACTGTCTCATAAGAAAGATAACTGATGTCGCCCTCCTCGTTTATCCAGGTTTTGGACTGGCACTAAGATATCGTTAAACTGATTGACCCAGAATATGTAGGCCTATTAAATTCGTTCAGTTTCATAACTACCACTGCAAGCTAGGAGATTACACAGTAGTTACTGTAGTGTTAGTATACTAGAAATAATTATAATTGTAATTTTAATCGAACATTTGTAAAAGCGAAAATCTGCGATTCAGAGGCAACAACGTTAAAACCGCTGTTATCTACCATCTTACTCACTTACGTAAGCTTTCTCTAATTTGGCTTAAATCTTTTCTATCAACACACTTTTCTACATCTAACCCGCAGACCTATCTGGAAATATTGCATATTAGCCACGGAGAAGATGTGCGTGAGGGTGTGGGTAGCTGTAAATCCCAGGTGAGCAATATGGCTTCTTCTTATAGCTGCTCAGGCTGAAGAACAGCAATTGTCAGAGACACTGGTAGGACTTTAGAAGTAACACTTAACAACCATAACGATACAACAAGAACATCATTAGGCGTTGTCGTTGTTGATGATGACGACGACAACGACGACGACGACGACGACGACGATGATGATGATGATGATGATGATGATGATGATGATGATGATGATGATGATGATGATGATGATTATGATTATGATTATGATGATGATGATTACAATAATTATAGGCCTATGATTGATTATAATACAAAATAGCAGTTAAAGCATATTATAAATAATGGTTCATTTGGAAGCGCAGAGTCTGTAATCTTACGATTGCGGCTTTTTGCTTGCTGACCTAACCCCGTGTAATGACGTTGGACAAATTGTTCCCGTACACACCTGTCTCAAACCTTTGGACTCCTGACTTTCTAATAAATAAACAAACATTAAATCGAATTAAATTGGTTTAACACTATATTGGTAAAAACCGGGTCTAAGTGTCCGCAACCTTGTTTTCCATCTGCACTCTGGGAAGTAATTTCTAACTATAGACGACACTATGACATGGCTAGAAGACTCGCACTGAACGAACTGTGGAAGCGCATTCGGCGTAACCAGCCTTCTTGCAGTTGGCGCCAATTGTTTCATAAGATTGCAATGAAGCCTGGATATTACCACATTGACCGTGGTCTTCTACCAGACAGTTTGTGTCGATAAGTGTTCTGGTTGCACTGAGTAGTTTATAAGGGTTTAACGACATCTTACGGCTGCCAAGACCGTTGACGACAACTTTACCTTACCTTCCAACGCTATGTGACTAGGGCCTACAGCACAAATCGTAGAAGCAAAGGTTAACGAAATCTTGACAATTGACGCCAATTATAGGAAATGTTCACAACGTGTACCATTTGCTTCCTTACTTCTCACAGCGCACATTAACCAACTAATACATTACTTTAATTAATTCTTAAATATTCAACAGGTTTCTAATGGCATCAAAGGCCGTTGACGTCGTTGTTTTGATAAGTTCTCACCGTTCCCTTGCACGCACAATACTAGCATTGACCTAAAAAATTTAAGCGGTTATGACTTAGTGTCGTAAAACAGCAATTAGAACTGAACCTAAGCAACAAAGGAATGGGTTAGCTTAAGATATTATGCTTAAAATTATTTCGTGAATATCAGGCTGTTGAAGTCGACGATTCATTAGGAAACTAAGAAAAGGTTATCTATGATATATTTCGTTCATAAATTGCTAAGCCCAGAGCCTAACGGTACGCCAAGTGTCTGGCGATCTGTGGATGCGATCAAACTGGCGCTTGATAAATGGTCTCTGAACCAAATATGTCTCTTCCCAGCCTCTGGACCTCGGCTTGTGCTTAATTTGCTCTGTGATTGGCGCTATATAAATGTAATTACAATTACGGAGTGTCTTAGCGCTGATCTGGCTGCCCATGATTCGTTCTTCACAACGTCTTATGTAGGTGTGTGCAGCAGGATTTGACGTTCGTTAGACTGACAATCAGTTTCGCGTTAGTCGAACCAACGTTGACATTTTGTCAATAGTTTTTACGACTTTGTTTTCATTCGACGTTGTTGCTATTGTTTCCCATTAAGCCAGAAAACACCGTAAGGTCGCATTCTATGATGAAATCTAAGAATTTACGTGGTTAAGGAATATATAGCATTGACTGGACGAGTTTTAAAGGTGTGCAAAGAGTCTTTATGTAGGTATGCAATATGCATAGCAAGATATGACGTTCGGGAGACTGAAAATTAATGTTTCGTGTTAAGCGAACGATCGTTGACTTTTTGTCAATAGTTTTGTCAATAGATTTAGTTTTCATTCGACGTTGTTGCTCTTTTATCCCATTGAGACAGAAACCACTTCGTCTGAGAAACACTTTGAATTTCCTTTCGTATTTATGACAGTTGATGACGCAATGAGATCGGGTGGGAAAGAGAAGGATGTTCGTCCGTATTCATCGACGGTGCTGACGACATTAACCATCGCAACTGAAAACTTGTATACTGTATATGTGTATTTATCTGTGTGTATGAATACGCATGTATGTATGTTTGTATGTTTCTTTGTGAGTATGTTTTTGCGCATGCATGTATGTGCATCTACGTGTGTCTGTATAATATAAGTGCATTTGTTTGATGAAGTCTTTCATTACACTTTTGAAAGAGATAATTATATGTATTACAAGTTGAGGGACCTTTCACAGCAAATGCTCGGCTTTGATCCAAGCCAGACCTAACACGATGGACAAAGAGATCCGAACGCTCAATAGAGCGAACAGAGGTTGTAGAGAAAGATGTACGCATAAAGTCAGAGAGATATTTAGAAGGCAATGCCTAGTTGAGATTTGGAGACCAGACGGAGGATCTTATATTGGATACGTGAGGTGATCTGGAGCCAGTGTAAGAATTCGGCCAAATGTGATTAAACCAAGGATGCCTACCGTGAGCCTATTAGCAGCGTTTAAAGCCGTTCTGGAATTCAAATTGGCAATTGGCTGACTTACTCGAGACCTACTGACATTTATTAGAATTTAAAACTGTTCAATTTTGTGAGCAAAGTTCAATTGCTGATTTAATTAGTATTTCTCTCTTTCGTTTAAGTTCTCAAGTTCTTCAGATTCTCATGTTTCCAACGACATTTCTTTAAGTTTTTAACTTAACCAATTGAACGCAGTTTTTGTATAAATAGCGTCGGTGGAAAACATTTTAAAGGTGTTTATAGAGGACCAATTTATTAATTAGCGATCTCCATGTTTGGGACTGGCACAATCATGTAGGTTGCTTCTCCATTATCTGACAACGCTGTGTCATAGAAAATTGACGTCACCCTCCTCCTTTATCCAGGCTTGAGAATGGCACTAACTGAAGGATCCAAAATGTGCGATTAACCAATTCAATTTCATAACGCCCACTTGAATCTTAGAGAATGGTTATTGGTATATTATTAGTAGTAATTATATTAATGCGTCACTTATCGGTTCAGTGTCGCTTCCAACTAAAATCAATGCTATTGGCGTAATTACTAACTAACTCCTGCTACCAGACAATTCGTGTCGATAGGTGTTCCGCTTGCACTCAGTTGATGCAAATTGTTTAACGACATAATGACCGTTGACGACAACATCACCTTACCTTCCAGCGGAAGGAGACTACAGCACCACCAGACGAAGAACAGTTGAGCGAAATCAGTGTCGCTTCCAACTAAAATCAATGCTATTGGCGTAATTACTAACTAACTCCTGCTACCAGACAATTCGTGTCGATAGGTGTTCCGCTTGCACTCAGTTGATGCAAATTGTTTAACGACATAATGACCGTTGACGACAACATCACCTTACCTTCCAGCGGAAGGAGACTACAGCACCACCAGACGAAGAACAGTTGAGCGAAATCAGTGTCGCTTCCAACTAAAATCAATGCTATTGGCGTAATTACTAACTAACTCCTGCTACCAGACAATTCGTGTCGATAGGTGTTCCGCTTGCACTCAGTTGCTGACTTGCTGTTTCATCTGTTTCATAACAAAGGTAACTAACGTCACCCTCCTTATGCAGGCTTCGAACTGTTACTACCAAAGTGCGGGAAATTGCAGTTTCGTCTTTAATTTCTATAGAAATGAAAGCCTAAAACGAAGTGTTGACATTGGTCTTTCGAATACACTGTCATTTGTTTGTCTAGTAATTTTTTAATCATCAGTTTAGCGACGTCTCCTGGCAACATCGGCCGCTGACGTCGTATCAAACATCGTTCATTTATAGTTTTATAAACAGCACATTCAACTATAAGCTACAAGTAGCTGACATGATTTCTATTTAAAATGTTCAGGTAGTTAATATATTTTTTTTATCTCTGTCTCGTTTACTAGCAATGTATATAATAAGAATCATTTTTGGCTGTGTCAACATTTTGTAACAGAAATTCAAGTTAAATTTGTGAACGATATTCAACAGTCCTAGACACAAAACATTAATTAGCAAGAATTGTAGTAACACGCACATACACACACACGCATGCACGCACACGCACACACACGGTGGATATTGCGTGAATAAAATTTTATGTATGCGTGTGTGTGTGTGTTTCATAACGACTAGCTGTGTGGTAACAAAGACCATTAGCGTCGCCCTCCTCTTTTATCCAGGCTTGGGACTGGCACTGTCAGAAAGCGAACAGTGGCGGAGTCTAATGTATGCATGCGATAGGACGACTCTCAATGACTTACAGTATAACCACTGGAGATAGTTTATTGCATCGGCTGCGTATGATGTATTTTATATAACATAGGTAAATACTCTTTTAAAGGTGTCTAAGGAGAGCTTCTCAGTATTTAACGACATCTTGAGGCTGCCTGTGCCTTTGGCGTCGCTTTGCTTTACTTTTCACTGCGTTTAATTATTCAAAACTTTCGTGGTTGATTGGAGCGATGGTCACGAGGCTCTGACTTCTTAATGGCTCTGGGTTCAACAGGATTTCGTTCGTCTGACCAAATAAAACGCATGATGTATGGAATAGTTCTGTGTCATAAGAAAGATGGTTAGCGTTGCAATCCTCCTGTATGGTTTCCCCCAAAGCTTCTAACTCGTAACACCACAACAACAGAGACAGTCATTACGTATAACCAACGGTTTCCAAAAGTTTAAACGACGTTTTATGGCATCAAATGCCGTTGACAACGATTGGAAAAATGCTTTAGCAGGTCTGAGTAATCGTATTACATTTTACAATCAAATACAATCGGAGTAACTTCAAACTGGTATCATCTTAGTAAGACTCAGCGTTTGACGAAATCTAATGCCAGGAATCTAAACACTAATTTGGACGGGTGTTGATCATAGAACGAGTATGCGCATATTACGAATATTAAGATTTTTAGAAATTTACGAATATTGACGAATATTAAAATGGCCAACGAATATTAAAAATTCAAGTTCCTTTAATTCTTAATTCTTCAAAATCCTTACTCATAAATGACATCTTTTGACGGAAGTGACCAACGTGTGTTTTTCCGGAATTTGCCGCCCCTTAACCTTCGCAGGACCAAAACATTTTACGATACGTCGAGGTCCAAGCGGGGTAATTTTTTACCCCACCAAAATTTTTAATATCTCAGCTCACAGGTAAGCTACAATAACAAATGAAGTATCGAATTTAATAGTGTCAAGGTCAAGGAATCCATTTCTTGTAGTGCCAATAGGGTGCAAGTGTTACTTTCCAAGATGGCGGCCAATATGGCCGCCAAAACACACAAAAATGTATATCTCAGCTCATAGTTAAGTTACCATAACAAATTGAGTGTCTAATTAAATAGATTCAAGGTCACCAAATCGATTTATTGCAGTGCCAATAGTGTGCGAGTGTTACTTTCCAAGATGGCGGCCAATATGGCCGCCATAAAACACAAAATGCATATCTCAGCTCATAGGCAAGCTACAGCAACAAATGAAGTGTCGAATTTAATAGTTTCAAGGCCAAGGATACCATTTTTCGTAGGGCTAATAGTGTGGGAGTGTTATTTTCCAAGATGGCGGCCAATATGGCCGCTTAAACAAATGAATGTCTATCTCAGCTTATAGGTAGGCTACCATAACAAATAGAGTGTCTAATTAAATAGATTCAAGGTCACCGAATCGATTTATTGCAGTGCCAATAGTGTGCGAGTGTTATTTTCCAAGATGGCGGCCAATATAGCCGCCATAACACACAAAATGCATATCTCAGCTCATAGGCAAGCTACAGTAACAAATGAAGCGTCGAATTTAATCATTTTAAGGTCAGTCAATCGATTTGTCATAGTAGCAATAGTTACAGTAGGAATGCTACTATCCAAGATGGCGGACAATATGGCCGCCAAAACAAAAAAATTGTATATCTCAGATCAAAATAAGCTACAATAACAAATGAAGGATCAAATTTAATAGTTTCAAGATCAAGAAATCGATTTCTCGTAGTTGCAATAGTGTTAGATTGATACTATCCAAAATGGCGGCCAATATGGCCGCCAAAACAAAATATTTATGTCTCACCTCATAGGTAAGCTACCGTAAGAAATGAAGTGTCGAATTTAATAGTTTCAAGATCAAGGAATCCATTTCTCGTAGTGCCAATAGTGTGCGAGTGTTTCTTTCCAAGATGGCGGCCAATATGGCCCCCAAAACACAGATATAAATATCTTAGCTGATAGGTAAGCTAGGATAGCAAATGAAGTGTCAAATTTTATAATTTCAAGGTCAAACAGTCGTTTTTTTCGCAGTAGCAAAAGTGTCGGGATGATACTATCCAAGATGGCGACCAATGTGGCCGCAGAAACAAAACATGCATATTTCAGCTGTAAGTTTAGCTAAAATAACAAAGAAGTGTCACATTTAATACATTCAAGATCAACTTATCGATTTCTCGTAGTGGCAATAGTATGGGAGCGTTACTATCAAGATGGCGTCCATTATGGCCGCCAAAAGCAACATATGAGCTGAGATATACAAATGTCTGTGTTTTGGCGCCATATTGACCGCCATCTTGAAAAGTAACACTCACACACTATTGCCACTACGATAAGTCAATTTCTTGACCTTGAATATACTAAATTTGACAATTCATTTGTTAATGTATCTTACCTGTGAGCTGAGATACAAATATTTTTGTGTTTTAGCGGCCATATTGGCCGCCATCTTGGAAACTAACACTTTCGTACTATTGCCGTTACGACAGATCGAATCCCTGACCTTGAAAATACTAAATTCGACACTTCGCTTTGTTATTTTAGCTTGTCTATGAGCTGGGATATGCATATTTTTGTGTTTTGGCGGCCATATTGGCCGCCATCTTGGAAAGTAGACTCTCCACAATTATGCTACTATCAAAACTTAATTCTTTTGGTAGATTCAACACTTTATTTATGATTTTAAGTAACTTCTGAGCTCAGATATTTAAAAAATATTTTTTTTCTATGTTCGAAAAAATAACGACGTCGAGGACCAAGCGGGGTAAATATTTACCCCATGACACTTTGGACTCAAATATCTTTTCCCCACAACATGACATCAAGGTGGTTATGGTGTCAGAATATGTCTGGGGTATTAACTTGTAAACACATGAAACGTCAAATTATAACTCCCCACAGTTGCTCCGCAATCAACATCCAAATACCCCTGGGGTAATTATTTACCCCGCTTGGTCCTGCGAAGGTTAAAAATGCCGTCTTTAATTAAGCAGCCGCCTATTATCTCCTATACCTAAGGCTGGCACTGAGCGTCGTAGCTATTTGATATTTGGACCTAGGCTAGACGAGTGACATCAATATTAAACAACATCCAGCGACATTATGCGTCAGCCTAATTCCTTATCAGTCAACCGCCTCTGACTTATAAGGCAAGCGCTAAGCTGAAGGCATCATTCGAACTAATTGAAACGAATCTTCTTCATAATACTGGCATTACCTATAGGCCTACTGAGTGTGGGGTTTTCGGAGAGAGATACAGACACAGACAGACAGACAGACGGACAAAGACTGAGAGTGAGTGACAGTGAGTGTGTGTGTGTGTGTGTGTGTGTGTGTGTGAGAGAGAGAGAGAGAGAGAGAGAGAGAGAGAGAGAGAGAGAGAGAGAGAGAGAGAGAGACTTTGATTCGGGTCAGATCATTTGCCCTCAGCTTGGCTTGGAACATTATACACAAGGTGTCTCATTCCCTTGGTTCTGTCTCACAAACACAAAGGCTATATTGTTATGCATGAAACAGTTTAGCGCGCAAATGATATTTACCACAAAGCCAAAACTTGTGTGAGATTCGTCACCTTTGGCTCTATGGTATAGATTCCCGGGCCTCTGGTCATGGTCGGCTTTTTTTTACAGAGTACCTCAAGGGTAGGGTAAGATTTGGCTAAGAGTATACCAGCTTACGGACCACAGCACTTAGTATAGCGCCGCATAACCACTGCACATGTTCTTAATTAGTAGTCTCAAATAAGTTCGTAAACAAAAGGAAAACAGTGACGTCTCATCAACGAATATTTACGAATATTTACGAATATTAAAAATAACCTAATATTCACGAATATTTACGAATATTAAAGCCTGTAGTCACGAATTCTCGTTCTATGGTGTTGCTGTGACGGTTACAAAGTTTAACGACATCTTAAGGCAGCAGAGGCCGTTTTCGTCGACAGATATTAGTTTGAACAGTTCTCACCGTTCCTATGGCATAATACAACCTGGTTGAATGTGTAGAACTAATCTATGATTTTATACGAAACGACAAAGATATAGCGTCGAAAACCAGCGATTTAAAGGTGTTTAAAAGAGCCTAACATAAATTTTCTTATATTCAGTGTTGGAAGACATATTGCGGCTCTCAGAAGCGTCAACCTAACCTTACATTACATAATTTTATTTGTTCTGCTAAATCGAGTGGATAGAGTTTAACGACATCTTATGGCAACAAAGGACGTTGACGGAAATTATTCTGAACAATTCTCACCGTTCCTACATCATAATACTGAACCGTTCTTCTGCTTTTACTAAGAAGACGAATATCACACGTAACAGATGTGTTAGAATTATTTTGAACAGTTCTAACCGTTCCTATGGTATAATACAGCCTATGAAGAAACATGCCTCTCTGTCTCTTACGGACTGATCTTCTGGATGTTGACCTGATTACGGATTGTTTTGATGCGCCATCGCTGTGTCATAACAAAGACGGTTAGCGTCGCCCACCTCCTCTCCAGAGTTGGGACTGGCACTGCCAGAGTACAGACAGCAGCAGAGCCATAGGACGTCGTTAAATTTTTGGAATAAATAAATTAAGTGGAATATTTTGAATTAGTCGAGGTCCTTTAATATATAATATTATATGAGTCAGAAAGAAAGAAAGGTAGGGTTAGAAGTAATGGTTTTGTATATGGTATGTAAATGGTATTCCATCCGTGGTCTCTATCTCTACCCTATTAAGGTATACTGGAATACCATTGACAAATGGTATTATGGGATACCACTTGGGAAGGTTTTCAGATGGTAATAAAAAGGTTTGTTACAAAACCAAAACCGTTATAATATGGTTTTAGTAAGGTATTCTACTAAATCATTGCATTGGGTTTTTAAATGGTAGTAATAGAGTTATGTTCAATACCTCATGAAATGATATTTTACCAGGTATTCAACTAGTGCCTTGTAAAACCATTGGAGAATTGAAAAGGTATTGTGATATACCATAACCAGTGGCGGTTCTAGGAATTTCGCTTTGGGGGGACTAAATCGGGGCTAGAAAAATATTGGGGGTCCTAAATTTTCCACGAAAATTCTGACGACCATATTAAAAGACATGACGGGTGTTTGACATTTTCGCGCCCACTCCACCCACTACTCTAGCCGCCAGGCCCTACACGGGTATATTACATTAACGTGTTACTTTTATAACGTGTTACTCCCATCATGCACCGGATAAAAAGTACTGTTATTCACAATATTGTATATTACATGAGCAACAGGTACATCAATATACACAATGCAATAATAATAATAGTGTCTCTGTTGAGAAAAATGTATAAAATAAATTGCATTATGGAACCAAAAAGCAGTATGAGTTCAGAAATAATAATGCTAGTGTTCAGAACTTGAAAATTAGCCGTCGAAGTTGAAGGACTACGCAGAAAAAGGCATTAGTCGCAAGTCGGTCGGTAGGTATGTAGAAGAGGCAAAAGTAACCAATGGCGGAGGTTACTCCAATTGCCAGAGTCGGTCGTCCTCCACCGAAACCAAAACACTCGGCATATTTACTTAACAACTTTCTCCGCCAAATGTCTAACTACGCCTGGCACGGAAACCTTGCACCCCATGCAATACTTTTCGATGAAGAGGCAGGTGCGACTCATCGTCTCAGGATAACGGACTGAAAAAACCCAGAACACAGCGTACCAGGCTTCAAACGCCTTTGTGTACGAAGACGTAACGAGCAGTTCGATGTTGTCGAAGTGCAGAGTCCACTGCTGGCTGCCACTGACCGACACGATGGATGGTACTGGATTACTGGTGCCCTAAAAAATTCAAAAGCCACAACAACCTCAACAATGGGGAAAGGTTAATCTCTTTATAGTCTCAACACACCATGGGCCAGGCTTTTCTGCGCCACCAGTCGTGTACATGTAATACAATACAATCAGGTTGCAACTCCGCCACGAGGGGAACCTATCGCGCCGGTCCAAAGCCCGGGTAAAGGAGGAGGGTTGACCTGAGGAGAGTGGGCGTCTCCCAGGTCGTAAAAACCAACAAGGTCTGAAAATCCTATATCAGAAAAGAAAAGAGACAATCATGCAGAAGGCAATAAGGCGGAAAATGGGCCTGTTTGGACATATCGCTAGAATGAGTGACGACAGGAAACTCAAAGCAGTGGTGTTTGGAGTAATGGATGGGAAGAACAAGAGAGGAAGACCACGTAGAGAATGGACAGACGACATAGAAGACTGAGGTCAAGACACTCTGCAAAGACTGTATCATATGGCGCAGTACAGAGACGGATGGAGAAGGAGAATCAAACTGACACTGGAGGCCTATGAGCATGAAGCTCATGGTTCATGATGATGATGATGCATGGTTTTAGATGCATTTTTTGCATACTAACTTACAAAAAGTTAAAATTGCAACAAGCAACAGTGAGAATTACATTACCTGCATCGATAATTGTCCACATTGGACTCGCTATAACACGGATCCGGTACACTCGATATTATGTTATATATATATGTACTGTAATGGTTCAACATACCTTGGCACGCTCCAAGAAGATGGAGTCGGTCTTGTCCGCGAGGTAGAGGGCCAGGACTCTCACTCCCAGAATTACCGACAATCCTGTCAACAACAAGATAAAGTTACAGTTAATCACCCAATTTATATCCTGCAACAAATATCCTTTTAACTCGCAACATAATGTTCATTAATAATTTTAACGACCACAAAAAGGATGTAAGCCTGACTGAACCTTGGCCTAGTGGACGCCACCTGGATTGAACTAGGACCACATCTGTATGTGAAGCCACAGCTTAACTGCTACACTACATCACCTACAATTAGTATAACAACTGTACATAAAGAATGTGCTTAAGAATGTGTTTGTAACTATGAATAACAGCACACAGACAAAAAAGTATAGTAAATATTCAGCAGTGGCATTATAATCTACAATATAATCATAAACAAGGTCTTTACAATAAATAATATGGCAATTAGTGAGAAATAACCTTTGTGAGCTTCCTCATCAAGAGTCTCGTCCATCCTGCGACTGTGCTCACACAAGATAGACTGCAAGGAATCTGCCTCGGAGCCCCGACGGAACTTCTGCTTTGCAGCGATGACCAGAGCAGCGCTGAAGTCTCCGAGTCGTTTGACGGCTCGGACATCAACGTTGTAGAGGTTCATCGCGTCACCCACGAGCTGCAAAGTAATTTTCATACTTGCATTTTTAACATGTGCAGAATCCAGTAATTATTCTAGACACTTGCAGTTCAAACAGTACCAAATCTTGGATTTTGATGTGGCCTCGCATAACCACTTGGCCATCATGGAAAGCAAAACAGTTCCCTTAACAGCACTTTCAAACCATAAGTTGGGTCTCTCGTTTCCATAGCCTAGTTTACCAATGGACCGTATGCTGCAACGGGTCAACACAAAAGGTTTAAAATCAATAGCATGAGACCTTGACAAGAATGCACTAACATAATGATGTTGGCGGAGGCACGGAAATGACTCAAGCACTGCCGCGGTGGTCTGCTCTAGGCACATCTTCTGTCGATGACGTGCGGTCCTTTTCAATTTGTCAGTGAGCAACGCTTTGTCCGGCTGTGCCTTCCTACACTCACTGACAATAGCCGCAACGTTCTTGTCGATGGACCGCTGGTCCTCACCGGCGAGGGACAGCTCCACTTCCGAGACCTAGCACAAAACAGATGGACGGGCATGTTTAAAGCAGGCAATAGGTTGAAGAAAAAGGATCAACTGGCATTCAGTAACAAAGTAAGTGAAGTAACCAGGAAGCTCTTTTTTACCGTCAGCGAACATCTAAGTACTTGCTTACTTTGAAACGTGGGACTTTTGGTGAAGGGGCTGTATCAGAATCATCCAGGATGACCTCAGATTTCCTCTTTCGACCCGACACGCCACACCGGCCGTACTTCTCCCGCATAAACTGAACTGTCTTATCAGAGGTCAACTGCGGTCTCTGCAGCTTCATCTTGGCCTTGAGCGAGTTTCTCCAAGAGTTCTGCAAAAGTTGCACAGTCGACTTTCATCCGTTAACTCATTTTATAATATCATTTACTAATCCATAGGTAAAAGAACTAAATTTGGTGATAATGGAAACATAGAAGTCAATTCAAGTGGCTGCACCCAATTTTGTGTTTCATAGACGATGTCACAAAAGGAATCAAGCCGATTGCCAACAGCTTAATTTCACGAGACAAACCCCAGAGTTAGCGAAATAATGTGAAACGCACTGAACATTTCACTTCATATTTATAAATGCAATACAACAGTTAGGAAAATCCACAATAAATTGACACATACCGTTGTGCCATCCACATCCAACAGAAATGGATATTTAACACACAGCGTTGATACAACGATACTGTAGCTGCTTCTGGACGGATACCTTAACACAAAGCAAACCCACAATTATAAAACTGGGCAACCAGAAATGGTTCTGAAACTGATGTTGAGGTATCTGCAATTTAACAAATTTCCGGGGATCCCCGCTAGGAGGTGGGGCGGTTGGGGTTTAACAAGGGCGAGCAGAGGAGGGTAGGTGAGGTTGAGGGGCAAAGTCAAGTAATCTCCACTGAATTGGGGGATGGACGTCATTGGGCCATCAACAGAGTATGCAGAAAGGTTTTGGCCACACATCCTGCAAGATAGAATAGATTAATCATAGGTGCAATAACAAATGCATGAAATTCAAAATACAAATGCCACAAACCATATCTTTCTCCGGATGAGGTCATCCGCCAAGGTCTCCACGACATTTGCCCGGTTTGTGGTCCCTGGCAGAATTAAGGCCCGGTTCTTTTGTGCCAGGTAGACTCTCGTAGCCTCTGGTAATGCAGGCAGCAAGTATGTAGCCTGGTTTAACTGGAGGCTGGAAAAACACCCGAAGGTTAGAAATGCTAAAGGCGACACAAAATAATTTCAATTTTCACTACTTTGCTCAATTCACGCAGGACAGACTAAGCTTTGCTTCGTAAATAACTCTATCAATCTTAATGACTTGTACAATACAATTCTTTCTTCCCCTCCCACCTCCCCCGTTGCAGACCTCATTTATGGATGGCACCGAATGGCCTATCAGCCAAAGGGGATTCAGGGGGAAATAGGGACCAACTTTCCCCAAAATAGTCACATCAGATACAACTTGCTTACATAATGCTAGTGCAGGTCCAGCATTATGATCTCTGCACAACCATGTCAAACTTGTTTAACGGTAGAGACAGCAAAAAACTTACCCATTTTGTTCCTCAGCCATTGGTCGAATATCTACTGCTGTTGCTGCTAGAGTTGCAGTTGAGCTGGAAGCGAGAGCGATGGGCTGTGGCACCGGCACAACCAACGTCTTCTGCAATTCGATGAACTTCACCTGGAGCTTCATCTTTGGTAGAAGCTTCTCGACCATGTTCTCGGTCAGCTTCAGCAATGTGTTGCCATCAACCTCTTCCTCTGTACATGAATAATTACATACACATTGCAGCACAAAGAACCATACGAAGTAAATGGCAAACACAAAAATAACATACATGTATATGACATAATATAAAAAGTGTAAAACAACACCACTTTTTCAATATTTCACTGGCTATTTTCCAAACAGTAGGTATATTAGTAGTAACTATTTACTAGAACAATAGGCTACACGATAGGGGGTGTGTGGAATGCCTTTTTACTTTCAGTTCAATTTGTGAAAAGAATGCATTTTCCTCAAATCGAATTTCAATGCGGTTCGGATATAACATAAGTCCTTGTTAATTTGTTCTATTTGATATTTCATATGCATTTCAGATTCAAATTTATATGCATGGCTGTATATCTTACTAAGTTGAAAAAAATGTGAAATTTCTTAAACTACACACAAAATTTAAATATATGCACAAGTCCAAATTATTAGAATGCCGGAACCGACTGATCACGCGCTTCCGCACGCCCCTACTTCTCGAATCTAGGCACATGATATTTCGAGGTAATGAAATTGCACCCATCAACAACAAAGAAATGATGCAAGTTATAATCTGCCTCCTCGCCAGGATATGCCACTGCCCAGCGATCATCAACGTCAACTGAATATGCGTGTAGATGCCGATGAAGCCGCCTACCAAAACACAGTCTACCGCATAAAAGCCACATGTTATGAAAAAGTATTATATACTTTATGCGGAAGAACACCGGAATTTCTTCCTCTTCAACAATCTCAAGAATTAAACATCCATCAACTGTATAAGTAACGTGATCACGTTGCATTTGGTTCGTGGTAGTTACTTTATCCGTTACCGCAACTTCAACTTTAAGTCTGTCTGCAATGGCAAACCTCAAATCTGATGGTAAATGTGACATTTGCCAGACAACAGTTCTTGTCAGAGGACGTGGCTCACAACTAAGAAAATCAGTACTAGTGAACTCCCAACACTGTCGCATCTGATGACGACTTGCCATTGTTGCTGTCACATTGACATAGTTACCCAATGATGCAATGACGGACTTGAAATATTGGTGTTTGGCTTCGAACCTCATGCACCATAAATGACGTAATGGCCCATACATACCAATCATTCGTGGGTAATGGGTCATGTAGTGATGTTTTGGTGTTATTGCATTTGATCCAAATAATGACACATAATGTGTTAAAAATTGAAAGATCAAACCTTCAAGATATGACAATGATGATTTATTCACAACCGGCGACAACACGATATCTGTTACATCTCTCATGAGCAGGTAAGCTTCCCATGACTCATCACATTCGTCAATGTACTTACCAAGAACCTGAGGCAATAGTAAAAACAGCTGCCATTTCTGAGATGCTGAGCCAACAATTTTACCTGATGGGCCAACATTTTTTGCTGTCAAAGCATTTGGTTTGTCACTTACATGTCTACTTGCATCAGCTAGGTCAGCATTGAGCTGTTCAAGAGTGACAGTTTTGTCATGCACAGCTTTGTGTATTACCTTGTGTAGCAAGTGAGGAATAACCCCTTCAAGGAGATCATGCATGACATCAGGAACCAATGCAGTAGTAACATCAAAATAAGGTAAATCAAGCAGTGGACATCTATGCAGAACACCGTACACAGACCCGTTGGCTTTGCAAGCATCGAGTGCCTCCAAGTGGTAAGCATGTACCTCCTTATTTCGCAAAACAAATGTATCTTCTCTGAATGATGTTCCTATTTCATCATGGTTAGCCATGCAAAACCGACAAATCCTACCTGCATTGAAATGACGCTGAAACCCGCCTAAATCGTGAGCTGACAAATTATCACCCGAAACAGTTGCTAAGCCAGCTCGGAAATTATAAGTCACACCATCAGCTATAACATCTATACCTTCAGATGCTAAAGTTTCTAGCTCATCGATGAGGGGCTTCAACAGCTGAACAAGAAATGGATCAAACTGGCGCAAATGCTGGTACCGAACCAATACACAAAGATGAATGTATTTCATCTCTGACCAATATTTGCAATCCATATTACCAACAAAGTAATACACAGCCAGAACCTTGTGCTTACCCCTTTTGGATCCGATTGGATTACAAACCTCAAATTCATCGAGGTAGAAGTGCAATCTTATTGCATCGGGATGATCAGAAAAAAAGGATGGTTGGCATAAATACTCCCATCAACATAACTTGCCATGTGATAAGCGTCTTCGAAAACAGTCTTGCCTGACTGAATCTGTTGCCGCACATCAACGTTCGAGAGCATGAGCTTCAAAACTGAACTGACTGGTATGTAGTGAAATGATGGAGAGTTACCAGGACGTCTTGGTTCAAAGACAATTTCAATTGGCTTAGCAAATTGGAAATTGTCACAAATAAATCTGTTTAACTTGTAGTCAGTATTTATATGTTGGAAAATATCATCAAACATCGAGGTCTCATTTAGAAAAATATGTCCCATACCTGCTGATGGCGAAGTAATGCTTTGTTCTTCACAAACAGTTAAGAAAACTGACTTGTATGTGTCATGCAATTGTGAAACCAATAACTGCATTTCGTCAATAATATCTTGTTGTACACACACTGGCAGAATGTGTTTTTCTCTCAATTTAAGAATAGAGAAGGCCATGTGCTTTTCAAGGTCACTTACCGTCTGGTCAAGCGAGGCAAGTGTACATTTCTGATCATAAAGAATTTCCGTAGTACAAGCATGTGCACAACCTTCTTCAGTAGTAATTATTGCAACATTATCAAGACTTTCCACATCACTGGCGTCAATAACCGATTCAGACTCTGCAGTTTGAACATTCTTGTGCTTTGCCGCCACATGACGAACAAAATTCCTTACCTTATGGAACGTATCATTGCAACCTTCAATATTGCACGTGACATAGAAATGTGCAAATTTCTCGTGAAACAATCTTAAATGCTTACTGTACCGATACAGTGTTGTTTTGACAATGCCACAGTGCGTGCAAGTATACATCATCATGCAGTTCTGGTATGATCATAAGTGAAAAATTAACTAAATGAAATGTTGAGTAATGTTTAGCATTCACCTAAGAATTTGGGTTTGTAAGCACCAAAGCCGTGCTGGTCCAACCATACACCGACTTGCTCTTCCGTCCATGTCGATGCGTCCTCCATTTAAAAACACGCCTGCAAAGTCAACATAAAGTTACAAGGATTATTACTAATGACAGATATTAAATAATGGTCAGTGTTAGGATGAGATCGGCGATCTCATTTTATAACATGTTGGATAAAATGAGCTCGGCTATATTCAACCACCTACGGACAAAACTAACCCTAACACTAACCCTAAGACTAACCCTAACCCACCCTCACGACACTTAAACTAACCCTAAACGACCCTCGCCGTGCTTAAATTCTAGGTATAAAGTTTTTGATGCGGTAAGGTCGCCATTTCGAATACTGATGCTGTTGCGATGGACACGCGACGTGATTGGTCGACGTCGCCCGATCTCGTGTTAACACCGCTAAAATTAGATCGCCGATTTCGTTTTATAATTATTCATAAATAATACACGAGGAATACACAAAACAAATAGGGCCGGCGTTACTAAGCGCGCATCCTACTAAATTTCCGGCCGGCCGTTGCGGCCTTCAATCAAACCGTAATGGAGTAACAGGCTGAAACTCGGCTACCACTGTGGGCCTCCTGTCACATTAATCAAATTCCCGCCATTAGTAATAGTCGTCGTTACATGGTTCAGTTTATTAATATTTTGTGACAGAATATGAGGATAATGATAACCCGACTAAAATCAATGGGCACACAACACATGCATTGCAAAAAAATTTGGATTTAAAAAGATTAAAACATTAAAACGTACCTTCTCTCTCAGTGATCACAGACGAAAAGACAACTTCCGTTGCAAAAATAATTTACGAAAGCTACTCTTAAACAAGTAAGTAAAAATAAATTTCTATGACGCATCGCAGAGTGCCCTTATGCGCCGCATTTATATTATAACGCGCGTCAATATTGAAATATATACATAATATAAAAATCATAAAATTAAAATTATAATACTATGCTCTTATCCTTACCTCCGGCCTCCGTTAATTTTGTCTTGAAATAAAATTTACATTCCCTGTGCATCCAGAACTTTTCATCTGTTTTTAATCATATTAACAGTGGAATAATTAGCTTTAACTAGACGTTAATTCCTATAAACTCCAGCGTTCTTATATAGGGCCTAGCATAAATGTGTGCTCAACATATAATACAATAATGTTATTCAACGGTTGAATTGACTATATTTGGAGTCAAATTAAGTATATTCATTCATTCATATCGAACATTTATATAGCGCCCCTTCAAGAAAACTGCTCAGAGGCGCTCCCAACTCCAGCACGGCTAAAAAGAACAGTCTTAAGATGAGAAAAGAAAGTAAGAGAAAGGGTCCTGCATGGGGAAAAGGCGAAGCTCCGAGCGCGCATGCATGCATACATGCATGGTTGTGTAGAAATCTATAAAAACCAGTGGCATTTGTAATATAGAATTGCTTGGACAATCACCAGACATATATATAGCCGTAATGTCGACAGGACTCCACATTCGTAGGCCTATGCCCATTGCAAATGCCTCGTACATATGGAGAATCTGCGTGGCATAAACATCGAGGATGGTCCGTTAAGGTAATTTCAAGAACCATTTCAAATGGTTTAGAAACGGTTTACTGCTAACAAAAACCGGATAGGTATTCTATCAGCTGGAAAACCTTGAGTACTTTATAATACCATTAAAAAACTATTTAAAAAACCTCTACTTCTAACAGCCTGTCGTATCGATGATGTCCTAACTTCAGATAGGTTTTAGTTAGTTTCTGGGTTAATCAAACTGTGTCATAACAAACTATTGATGATTAGCGTTGCCTTTCTACTCTAAAGTATACCCTACGCTTCGGTCTCGTATCATCATAGCAGCAGAAACAGACATTTTATATCACCCAAGGTTACCAATGGTTGATGGTTGGGAACGACTGAAAACTTGGTTTAGCAGGTATGAGCATTTGTACGGCATAATAGGCCAATTAAATAGGAGTTACTTCAAACAGGTATCAAGTAGTTTCAACATTTTAACTGCATCTTATAGTTGCGAGGCCTTTGACATAAACTTTATCTATGGCTCCAAATTGTCTAACAAAACGTCAGCGATCTATTATATAGCAGTGGTAACAACGTCTTAAAGGTGTCTAAGAAGAGCGTCGCAGTATTTAACGACATCTTGTGGTTTCCTGAGCCGTTGACGTCGCCTTGCTTTACTTTTCACTGCGATAACTACTTTCAGCCATATAGTTTATGTCTAACGCCAATAGAGATCATTACCGACGACCTCCTCCATAACCCAGGCTACGGACTGGCAGTCTGGCAGCACCCGAATTAAGGCATAGCAGTGCTGGAGTTCATTATTGGCAGTTGACTGACAAACTCTAGGTTTAAGCCTTTACGGACATCTTGTAGCGTCTAAAGTCGTCAACGTCTTTAAAAACCAGTTCGCTTATTGATTTAATTAATATTTCTCTCTTTAGTTTCTGTTCGTCAGACGTCGCTTAAGTAATTTTGCAGCGACTCTCCCTAAGTTTAAGAAAATTTGTCGAAGAGAGGATTGGCACTTTTTATTTTTATTATTCCAATTTTTAACGTCGTCCTATGACATCAAAGGCTGTTGACAATACATAAGTATATACAATAGAATGAAAACTAGAAACTTATAGCTTCCGAAAGACACCATTATAAGGTGCCAAACGGAGGTTTACAATCTTACTATTATTCAGTTTTCAAGCAACATAACGTAGTTCATCTGACATTTTCTATGATACATATACCGTTACAAAAGGATTTTATACTAATTATTATTAAATTAGTAACATTATTCTTTGAGCGCAGATTCAATTTTATATATAGCTTTGTTCGTAAACTTTTTAAAGGTGTGTAAAGAGGGCATTTCAGTAATTTGCGTTCTACAGGCTCCGTACTGGCACTAGCAAGTAGGTAGTTATTTTTCTGCTTTCTGATAACGCTGATTCATAACAAAATAATGTAAGTGACTCGAACTACATCCTTATCTAGACTTAGGCCTGGCACTAGGTTATTACCAAACTTATGGATCCAGAATGTGATCTTCACTCACCTCCTACCTCAACTATACTCTCATTACTGCAGCTTACCATACCTTACCTCCTGCTTAAAACATATCCTAATTAACATAAACTTTCCGCAATGGTCAACATCTTTGTAAGGTGGCGCCCCTGTTGTTCGCCGGTCATAACGAGCGAAATAGCGTTGAATGTCTCCAGCATAAAACATCGGTTGACGTTTCACAACAACTCAGAACAAAGAACACGAGACGGAATTACGTGTTTACGTGTCAGTCCAAATGGAATGCAGTCATCAGTCCGAATGGAATGTCGTCTTCAATAATATGTTGGTTCCTGCGTCTTTGCTTTTTGGAGGCTGACGAGTTCTAGATAAAAAAGCTATGATTTCTTTAATTGATTTAATATTTTTATCTGAAGAGGCACAAATTTCCAATGTTACGCACAGTTCCACATAGTGATCCGTTTGTCTATTTCACATAAAGAGACCCGTTTTCGAATCTAAATGGATGGGGTGAAAGACGAATCATTAGCCAATCGGCCACCATTATTAAACTATGGTGTGTCCAACCATATTGAATGACATCAAAGGCTGTTAATATCGGCGGAAATTGCTTTGAACAGTTGTCCATTATATTATATTATAGTATTAGTAGTAGTTGCCAGTGTTTATGGATGCCAGTGCATTTGACGACTTCCTTACCACATCTGTACATGAAAGAATTATTTTATTTGTCCGTAGTTTAACGTCGTCTTATGACATCAAAGGCCGTTGACGACAATACAGAAAATATACAATACAATCAGAACAAGAAACTTATAGCATCCGAACAACACCACCAAAGGTGTCGAAACAGAGCTTTACAATTTCACCAATATTCAATATTTTTGCAGCATAAAGTATTTCATCTCATATTGTACGTGATCATTATGTCCTGACAAATTTCATTAACTAACAAAGCATACATGTATTACAATTGATTAAGGTATTCCTTTAAACTGTTCATGTACATTAACCAAGCCATATCATTATGCAATATTGAATAACTAAAATTGAATGATAGTAATATTGTAATATGAATATTCATTAACCAATAAGTAATGTTTATAATTTTCCAACATCGGGTTCTTATTATTATGACATAACATATTTTAAACAAAAATCAACAGTCGAAAATAAGTCATCTATGGATATTTCAGCAAACAGCACTGCAACACAGTACTGCAATGTTATTATATAACACAGCAGCCACTCCGACACAGCAACCAAACCAAACCATCCGTAATATGTAATACTGAAGAACCAAAGTTAAATAATAGTAACCAGCATTGTAACCAACATTGCAACAACATTGCATAATAGTAATATGGCAATATAGATATTCATTAACCAATAATTAACATTAATAATTTTCCAACATCAGAATTTTATTATAAATGTTATATGACATAACATATTTAAAAATTAACAATTGAAAAGATGTTATCTATGGGTGTTTTAGTAACTAAAAGGTACACATAGGCCTAAAACCTAAATTAAACTATAATAATCCAGTTACAACTTGTGAATCACAATAATGCGTTATTTACTTCAAAAATATAAAAGTGTATTAATAAAAGACTAATTAAATATTTACAATTATAACTAAGAAACAAAACTAAAACTAAACTATTCACAGGAACAAACTTAAAACTTAAAACATGAAAGAAGTCGCGGTCCATGAATATATGTAGCTTCAGAACAATGCTTTTCAAAGGTGTCTGAGAAATCCTCGTGTTTTCTCAATGTTTACAGAAATCAGAAAAACTTACCAGAACTCCAAGCCTTCTACAGTTTTTTTGCAGGTTTTTCATTTTAATGCTGAAAAATCCTCTTCCACAGATCCTATCCAGACTTTTCCTCTTCTCTTTAGTACTCTCGACCTTCGAAGTCCAATGCCATCCACCATAGCCGCCTCTCTGTATCCATACCTGGCCATTGGATATATACTGTCGTTTTCGGTTGGTGCTAGTCCGAAGCCTGGCAAAAGGGCGACGGTAATTATCCTCGTCATAACACACCGTTGTTAAACAATTTGTAAGTTTGATGTGAACGGCTCTGACAGCTGAAAGATGTGGACAATTTTATTAGGAATTTGGACACCTTTAAAATGTTACAAAAGTTTGATAAGCTGAAGTCATTGAAACCGGGTGACTCAATTAGCGTCAACGACCTTTGTTGTCATAAGACGTCGTTGAACCTTGGCAAATGAATAATGGTGACTCAATTGTTGAGCTGGCCGATGCTGCATGTAACTTAGGCGTTGCTTACAATTCTGTCCTGTCTCTCACTGGCCATGTAAACAGTATTTGTAAGTTATCATAATTATAATGTTACTTCGTGGAATATGCAGAACTAGACATTATGTGCCCATGTCTGCAAGGATATCTCTGGCAAATTCATTGGTTCCAATCGCCTGAATTACTGTAACTCGCATCTTATGGGTATCAATACGTCAAACATGCTGAAGCTGCAGAGAGTTCGAAACTCTTTGGCTAGAGCCATTACTGATATATCTAAATATGAACATAACCCCTGTGCTTAAATCTTTGCATTGGCTTCCTGTTCAGCAGAGAATTCGTTTCAAACTGGGCTCAAATTTTGTAAAACTTTGAACTCCGGCCAACCACAACATTTGAAATAAGTTCTTATTCCCCAGACTTATCATTATTCAATGAGATCATCTGATTGTCTGTGTCTGGTTATACCTATATCAAGAACTGTTCTTGGTGAGCGAGCTTTCTCGGTTGCTGGGCCTAATTTTTCAAACACTCTCCCTGCATTAGACACCGGCGCAATAGAAGCTGCTAATTACAAAAACAATTTGCCATAAGATGTCGTTAAACATTACTTCATGCAACAATCTTTACACACCTGTAAAATTGCTTTACACAGTATTACATATTCAAAAACGCAAGAAGTTCATTGTTCAACCCAACTTCTTAGATTGATATTATAAAGATAATTATGTACGCCGATGTCAACGGTCCTAACAGCCAGAAGCGGTAGTTAAAGACTGGAAACTGCTACTATCACCTATCGAAAGTCAATGGCAGCCAGACTCAGATCTTCATTTGGTAGCACTGGACAGTTGCCCCTCTGATGCAATGCAGCGCTCGTGAATAAGCTGGTGCCCTGCGCTCAGTTATATAGAGTAGCGGTTTGGAAATTTTGAGTTTGCGATTACGATTATGAGTGTGTCTAAGGAAGTGATATAATTACTGAAGTTCCATCTTTCTCGGATATATTAACCAGCTTTCTCTTCTGGTCGCATGGACCCAACAGATCTTGAATAATTCCATTCAATTAAAGGACAATCAATCCGCCAAAGAAGGGTTCCATATTGGTCAAGTGATGAGCAGCGGGAAAACAGGTCAAACTGCGGTCACGTGATTCGTGACGCCAAAATAGGTCAAATCATTGTAATGCGTCCAGATATTATGTAAAATGAGTTGTATTCTAATTTTAGAATTGTGTCTTTCTTAGAAGCGACCACCGTTTGATGTATTGTGTTCCATAATTACGACTCTACGTGTATATTAGTAAATTAGATTAGGTTAGGTTAAAATAGATTAGTTTAGATTGAATTGGACAGTGATGGATAATAAACTGTTTTTTTAGCTAAACTTGAATTCTTTTTCAACTAAAATAAAACAGTTTTACTTAAGTTTTCAACTGATTTTTAAATAAAAGTAAACTAGACTAGAAAAAGTTAGTTAAACTTTTTCCACTTTTTTGCAAACACTTTTTACAAACATTTTCACAATAACAGAGGTTATGTTAAATGTAATAATGCACAGCGTCAATTATAATAATTATTTCACTTTCAAACTATGTAATGTGTGCTAGACTAATAGTCCTATATGTAGGCCTACTACGGTTCTACCAGAAAATAATTAGAACAGTTGCTAATGCAAACGATGATGCAACATGCAATGCAATGCAGTTCACTTGACTTCAGTAATAAAACCAGTTACTCATGCTAAGATTGTTGCGTAATTGCTGAATTTTTAGTTAAACGTTTTAGCTAATAACTAAAAATTTTTTAGATAAACTTTGGTCTTAACTAAATTATTTTTTTTAGTAAGTAAGTAAGAATATTCTTTATTTGACTACCAGCAAACGCACAGTAGCTTACAGAAAAATAAATAATACAAACATTTATGCAAAGTCATATAACATTCTCATAATAAAACTTCTTTTAGCAAAGGCATCAATTCTAGGTAGGGTGAGATCATGTGGTCTGGGTCGCGTATTGTATGGAGTGACCTTACGGGGAGGGAGGAGGTCGTGAAGGACGTGACAAGGGTTTAAGAGAATTGAACGGAAAAGAGTAGAATCAGCTCTAGAACAGTGTTTGTCGAAACTAGGAAAATCGGCAGGGAGTAAGCCTGAACGGGTCAATTTCCTCAGAATACCGTTAAGTCGTTTACGCTCCCCTACAGTGGCAAATCCCCACCAAACAGGGGAGGCATAAAGTAGCCGTGCGAGGGTAGTAGCTCTAACAACGTCAAAGAGACGTTGTCCGTGGAGACCATGGGCGACCAAAACACGTAGCGCGAACATGGATTGTCGGGCTTTGCAGCATATTTTGTCAATGTGTGCCCCAAAGCCAATCCGATCAGAGATAGTGACACCCAAAATAACCATCTCCTGGACCCGCTCGATGCCAGGGATGGGGAAGGGAGGGCAATAGCTTTGGACCTCGGTCGTCTAACGACCATTTCTCTGGTCTTAGCATGGTTTAATTTAAGATTGCTAATGGCTGCCCATTGAGAGATATGATCAAGTTCAGAAAGAGTGCTGTCAATGCAGGAAGCAGGAATCAGCAAGTAGCTATCGTCGGCATATTTAGGAAGGCGGTTTCCACTGCATTTAGGTTTAAGGGTACAAATAGCTATGACAAAATCAGTAGGTCCAAGTAGTTCATCTTCATCCTTAACTAAAAATTTAGTTTAAAAGTTTTCAACTTTTTAGTTGACTTTCGTCCATCACAGGGATTGGATTACACTATTCCAAGAAATTGCATAATTTCGTCCGATATTTTAAAACCCTTAGAGATCAGCTTTTTCTCCAGCAAGCAACAATAGCAGCAATATATTCGAGTGAAAAGCAGGGTGGAGTCTGAGGAGGATATTTGAAACGTTGTTATTAGTAGTTTGGCTCAGGTCAAGGATTATGAAAAAGTCTGATAGCCAACACCGTTTAATTGTTGTAAGAAATCTGTCAGATGTGATGATGTTTCTGTGAAATGTATTGATGAGGATCTGTTATAGACCAGGGAGCTTGAAATCTAAGGAAACGGCCGTGTATGATACTTTTATATAGCATCGGTAAACGCCGTTCTAAAGGTGTCTAAGAAAAGCTTCGCAGGATTTAACGACATCTTGAGGCAGCCTACGTGACTTACATCGCCTTGCTTTACTTTTCACTACGCTTAACTAAGTGTAGATATGAAGAAGGTCTAGTTTCTGTCTAACGACACTGTGTGACAATAAAGATTACTAGCGTCGCCCTATAGTCATAATATTATAAGCCTCAATCATTAGCTTTGCTGCTTACATCTTGCAACTCAGTCTGCGATCTTCGGGTCTTTTGGTTCACCCTGGCGACTATTTGCCGATATATATATACATAATCCAATATTTAACGACATCCTATAGCTACAAAGGCTGTTGACGTCTTTAAAGTTGTTGATGTATTTCCGTTCATTTTCTTGTAATGTTCTCACAAATGTTCTTTCTCCTTTCTCGTCCTTGATTCCGTTTCTGATAAGATGCTGACGTATTTAAAGTTTCTGACGATTTAAGTTCATTTTCATATAATTTCTATCAACAGTTTTCTTTTTCTTTTCTTGGCTTTGATTCCGTTTCTGATAAGATGTAGACGTATTTAAAGTTTCTGACGGATTAAGTTCATTTCCGTATAATGTTAATAACTGTTTTCTCCTCAATCTTATTAACAATATTAACAATATTTGATAGATACATATTATTTGATTTGATACATATTAAAGTATTGTATCTCCGTTATGTTTGGCCCATTGGCTCTTTTATTGTAATTCTTTTTTAACATCTTTTTTTCCTTTTTTTTCCTTTTTCTCCTTTTGTTTCTTTTTTTGGTGGCTATTTCAGCTTTTGGCTATATCAGCTCTTTTTTTGGCTATATCAGCTCTTTTTTTTGGCTATTTTAGCTCTTTTCAAATATGTTTACAAAGTTATTAACAGTACTTCTTTAAGTTTTCTAAAATAACATGTAATGCTATTTGCAAACAGAAATTCAGCACAGATGTAATATATATACATGTATTATATACACATTTTATTTTAACATACATCTATTTACAAGAATGTATGTTAACAATTATTTACATGACAGAATACTTAATTAAACATTTCATTAAACATTTTCCTATGAAACAATGTAATATCATTAGAAAATGCAATGAAATAATGAAATGACCATTAATCACACATATTTTGTGTTTATTGGTATTTTAATCATATTTTATTGGTATTGTTAATCATATTTTAATCTATTTGCCGAATGAACGCAGTTTTATATATATAGACTCAGGAGAAAACGTATTAAAGGTGTTTAGATGGGACATTAAAATAATTTGGTTCATCGAGGCTTAGTATATAGGTACTACCAGGCAGGTATTTGTTTTCACGTTTTCTGACAACGCCGTGTTATGGCAAATATTACTGAGCAGACACCATAACGTGGCTATAGAAGGCTCGCAGTTATAAACTATTATCAGTTATTAGCCCAGTCGTCCCAGTTTTCGTTACAGATGATTTTATGTACTGTCACTACTGTGCAACATCCCATCAATGTTTAAATTATTATTATAACCACAGTTTAACGTCGTCTTATGACATCAAAGGCCGTTGACGACAATGCAGAAAATATACAATACAATCATAACCAGAAACTTATAGCATCCGAACGACACCATTAAAGGTTTCAGACGGAGCTTTACAATTTCACTAATATTCAATATTTTTGCAACATACAGTAGTTCATCTCATACTATCTATGATTATTTATGTACTGACAAATTTCATTAAATAACAAAGCATACATGTATTACAATTGATTAAGGTATTCTTTTTAAACTGTTCATGTATCTTACAAAAACACTATAATAAAAATGTTCATTAATCAAAGAAGTATACATGTATTATAATTGTTTAAAGTAGGCCTATTCTTTTTAAACTGTTCATGTATCTAACATACATAATAAAAATTCCATTAACCAACAAAGCATACATGTATTATAATTGTTAAAAGTACTCTTTTACATTGCAACACAGTATATAATTGCAAAATAACAATGTACTAGTAAAAGACCAATCAAATATTCACACATTTGAGTAAGAATCAATGTTTAAACGTGGTTGAGGATTGTATATATACCACTTCCTGAACATGTTTAAAAGGTGTGCAAAGCGAGCGTAGCATTATACAGTATTTCAGCGAAATCTCTTGGTATCAGAACCAGTTGACGTTAAAATTAATAAGAAACGTTGTTTCGAATAATTCTCATCGTTTCTAGTGAGTTATCAGATAGTTTGCGTTTATTTAATCATCAGTTAATGATATCTCATGACAACATCGGCCGCTGACGTCTTATCGAACATTGTACATTTGCAATCTTACAAGCAGTATGCACATTCACACTATACAAGTAGCTATCATTATTTATCTGTAAATTGTTCATCTAGCTAACATATTTGAGTCTCAGTTTTATTTAGTAGCAATGTGTAATCATAGAGCATGCAACAATCATTTGTGCTAATTTCAAACATTTCAAGCAGAAATTCAAGCAATAGACAAAATTCTAGATAAATCACTTATTATTATTATTATTATTATTCCGAAGTATAACGTCGTCTTATGACATCAAAGGTCGTTGACGACAATACAGAAAAAGGTACAATTCAATGAGTGCAATAAACTTATAGCGTCCGAATAACATCATTAAATGTGTGGAAACGGGGCTTTACAATTTCACCAATATTCAATATTTTTGCAACATGAAGTAGTTCATCTCACTCTGTCGATGATTCCTATATCTTTCGACACCTTTTAAACGTTTCAAGGAGGTGCTATATATGCTGGGGACAGCGGATTGGTGGACTGATAAATCTACTTTACGAATGATGAAAACAGTACCGTAGGTTATTGTTGAAATGTTTCCTGTATAACAGCAACGTAACCAAGTTCAGTTTAAAGAATAAATGTGTTTGGTTTAAGAAATATCTCTTCTTTACGTACTGTTAAAGATTTGTCTCTATCGATAAACCGTCTTTGCTTGTTCGAGATAGATGTCGTTAAACTGTCGTTAAACTGTGGATCCAGCCGATTGGTTAACTACACCACTGTCTGCACTCTGGTAGTGCCAGTCAATCAAGTCTCGATAAAGCAGGAGGGCGACGCTGATAATCCCATTTGAGCCACAGCGTTGTTAAAAAATAATAAAGCGACCAATTGGATCGAACACTTTGTTTAGACACCACTGAAACGTTGCTAACCATTACAATATAAGATGTGAACACGGTAGCCAATTAAAAGACTTGATACTCAAATGGGTAAGGTCGACGTCAACGCATCCTAGAAGCCACAAGACAATGGAAACAATCCAATTGTTTAGAGCGATTCTCTCGAAACACGGAAAGTAGTGGTTCGAGCCTCTGAGACGGTCACTGTATATAAACCTTGAACAAGACTGTCACTCACAATCTGTTCAGCTCATCAATTTCAAAATACATGTCATGTCTGTCTGCCTGTCTGCCTATGTGTATTAGTCTCTGTGGCTGTGCAACAATCAATAGTTTTAAATTAGTTTAATCCTTCGTTTCCAAGATCTCTATTCTCAATGCAATCCAATCGTGGCTTTAAACAGGAAGCCAACTTGCACCAAGTTCCGTTGTTAGAAGCGTCCTTGAATTCCTTCTGGTGTTGTCGGATAGATGTTCATTAGTGGTTCTCGTTCTTAAATGCGCTTCTCGGACAATGCGGTTTCGACTTCGTAATCGTGCCTTCCGTAATTCTAAATTGCCACTTGAAAGCTACGAGCAAAGCACCGGGCTCAGGAACAAGGACCCCATCAAGACAGATAGACAGACCAGACAGATCAGACAAACAGACAGATAGGGTAAACAGACAGAAGGACGGACAGACAGACGGCTTTTAGTGAAGAAATGTAAACGAAAGCGGTACTTTCCTGTTTATGCTGGTAGCTAGATAACAAATCGTTCAGTCGATCAATTTCTGAAGTCAATTCAGTCTAGTGAACAGTCAGTCAGTCAGTGGGTCGGTCAGTGAGTCAGTGGGTCGGATCCTAGTCCAGGTCGGAAAACAGTCAGTCATACTCCAGTCCGGTCATATCAGTAAGGTCAGTCCGGTCAGTCAGTCAACTCAGTCAGTCAGTTGATCAGTCAGTCAACTCAGTCAATATATCAGTTGATCCCAGTACAGTCAGTCAGTCAGTCGGTGGAGTGTCAGCCAGTCAGTCGGTCAGTCAGTCAAGTCAGTCGGTGGTCAGCTCAGTCAGTCAGTCGGTCAGTCGGTCAGTCAGTGTTTCTGCATATCGGTCGGTCAGTCCAGTCATTCGGAGGAGTCAGTCAGTCAGTCAATCCAAGTAAGTCAGTCAGTCAGAGGCGCTCAGTCAGTCTGACCAGTCAGTCAGTCAGTACATGTAAGTCAGTCAGTCGGTTAAACGTTGGTAACGACAATGTAAATATATATGCTGTGCCACTGGATTTTGTTATTGCACGCCTTTCCAACGTTCAGAAGTGCACTAACGACCATACGACAGAACATCGATGGCGTTGAGCAACTGTGGCAGCCTTACTCCAATGTCCGATACACAGTAATCGTCTCAGGGCAAGAGGAGGATGAACCACACTCTCATATATACTTTTCTCTTCTGCTTTGTACACCAGAAACGGATTTTGCAATCTAATAGTTCTAACGATATCTAATGATCTGCCTATGGCCCGTTGAGTCTTATCAATTCTGAGTATTTACCAAGAAGGCGGCCAAGATGGCTGCAAACTGCCTATATACCGTAGTGACTCTGTGTTAATAGGTGTGTTACAAGGATTTATGTATAACCAATGACATAGTGCCGAGGTCAATAAATCCATATAACATAGTAACATCAGTCTGACAATACCAGGTTCCAAGATGGTGTCTAAAATGGCCGCCATTTCACAGAAATATGCCTATTTCCGCTCATAGGTTATATACGATCGACATTTTAACCCTCCAATTTCATAAGTAAGTAGTCATGTTCTTTATTAACCTTCAGTGACAGAAGACATTTTGATACCACTTTCCAGGACAGGGGTAATTTTTTACGCCAAACACAATTTTATGCATATATCGGCTCATATGTAGGCTGCAATGACAAATGAAACGTACTTGCAGCTGGTATATTTCATTGACATATGTGATTAAATGCTACCCATCAATTTCCTTTAATGAGTTCTGGTCCAAGGAATCCATTTATCAGTAATGTCTTTGAAAGTCTGTCTAATACTAATGGATTCAAGATGGCCGAGGTATAAACAAAGCATATCGGCATATTTCGAGTCTCCATAATCGTCATGACCTACAGAGCTGTGACAAATGAACCCTTGTTCGAGCTCATAGATTCCGCTAGTCAGAGGAATCATACCCATGGCAAAGTGAGAAGAGTCTGTCAATACTAATTTCCAAGATGGCAGCCAATATGGCAAAAACACAAAAATATGCATATTTCAGCTCATAGGTATATGTACAATGATAAAACAGGCCTCCATTTCATGGTTCTCCGAGGTCAGTGAATCCATTTATCATGGTTAGAATAGTCTATAATACCACTTTCCAAGATGGCGGCCAAGATGGAAAGTCCAAACACCAGACTATTCTCACTACGATAAATGGATTCCTTTGACCTACGGAACTATGAAAAAGTGAGGGTCCATTTGTCATTGTAGCATACCTATGAGCTGAAATATGCATATTTCTGCGTTTGGTGGCCATCTTGGCTGCCATCTTGGAAATTAGTATTGACAGACTATTCTCACTACGATAAATGGATTCCTTGACTCGGAACTATGAAAGTGGAGGGTTCATTTGTCATTGTAGCATACCTATGAGCTGAAATATGCATATTTTTGTGTTTGGCGGCCATCTTGGCCGCCATCTTGGAAATTAGTATTGACAGACTATCGTTGGGACTGCGATAGTCGGATTCCTTGACCTCGGAACTATGAAAGTGGAGGGTTCGTTTGTCATTGTAGCATACCTTTGAGCTGAGATACACCTGTGTTTGGCGGATATCTTGGCCGCCATCTTGAAAATGATGACAGACTATTCTAACTACAATAAATGGATTCCTTGACCTCAGAACAGAAGTTCACAGACTCTTCTCACTGCAATACATGGATTCCATTACCTCGAAACTACGAAATTGGAGGGTTCATTTGTCATTGTAGCATACCTATGAGCTGAAATATGCATATTTCTGTGTTTGGCGGCCATCTTGGCCGCCATCTTGGAAAGTGCACTCCCAAAATTATTGCAACTATTGAAATCGAATTCCACGGTAGATTCAGTACTTTATTTCTGATTACAGGTTACTTATGAAAAATATCTTTGAAAAATGCATATTCACCATGAACGAATAATTAACGACGTCGAGGACGAAGAGGGGTAAATTTTTACCCCAGGACACTTTGAACTCAAAAATCTTCTTCCCCCAACATGACATTTTCCTGGCTTTGGTGTCAGAATATGTCAGAGGTATTAACTTGTAAACACATGGAACGTCAAATTATAACTGCCAACGGTTGCTCCGCAATCAGCATTCAAACACCCCTGGGGTAATTATTTACCCTCTCCGTCCTGCGAAGGTTAAGAATTATTTAAATCAGCTACAGACTGCATATAATATAGGAACCAGAACAGGAAAGACTTTGGCTGAGGCTCAGGATCTCATTTTGGCCAGTCACACTTTCTGCTCTGCTCAAGTCTTCTTCCCTCTGCACTGTGTAGTCGTATAAGACTCTCTCTACTAAATACTGTATTTTCATAAAAACAATCGAACTGCATCTGTGATTCTTCATCTGTTCTGGGGACTGACTGGTGAGCACCAGTTAAAGCCTCTCATAGAACAGGAAAGTCCCTTTGTCTACTTAACTACTATAAAGGCTCCACTTAACTAATCCCCATTATGTATGTTCTGCAACATTAAAGGGATGATAAAATACAATACAATATAATACAAGTGTTGTTTGATAATGCCCTCCTTACCATTTGGCAATTGCTCATTCAAGCTGGGCAACCAAAACATTCAGAAGTGTAAACAGAAGTTTTCAGTTTAGAACAAAAGGAAGTCTTCGAAGAGAGTTGCCAACGTGAGGAGCCTGAGGTTTCCAGATCATGGAGGGACCAGTTGTCGCCCAAAGACAAGATGTGTGCCAGGTAAACTTTCTGGCAGATGCTGGTTGAAGAGAGGATCGGCAGCCTTTAACAGAGCTACGGGATGTAACCATGGAAGATAAGTAGAATGGCAAATGAATCTGATAAGCAAGTGCTTCGTCTACATTAGAAGACTTTTCAGCTTGAAGCACACACACTCAGATACAGAGTCTTGTCAGAATGAGGACCTTGTGAATTTGATTTTTCACTGATCAATGCTGAATCCTTCTGATGTGGAACAATCAGGTTTGAGAAGTTGCAGAGCTCTGTCTGTGGTTTTCACAGAGTGTTGCATCAAGCAACTTATGGTTGCCACTTACTTATTACATCTCTGGGTAGCACATGCAACCTCATTTCTAAAGGCAGAGGTGTCCACAGAGCGGGCTATCATTGGCATAAAGGTAAATTTCTAATCCAAGTCGAGAGGTCATGGCTGACAGAGCAGAGGCAGAAACAGGATGAACAGCAGAGGGGCCGTAAGACAGAACGCTGTGGGAGAATGAAATAACATCAGGAAGACAATGTGAAGATACTAAAAGCGATTATCAGAGGTAACAGAAACACCAAGTGATCCTCAGGTATGTACCAGAAATGTTGATTATGCTAATGATAAATGCTGCTGCTGTTGATATGATAGATAACAGCTCAATGCATGCAGTGGAATGAGCAACTGTAGAGTAGTCCTAACACACATCAGAACTAAAAGAACGAAGACTTTGCCAACTGTTGTTCATCAACAGTACAACTAATTTCACGAATAGCACCATTACGAATTCTCTACACACTGGTATTTACCTCTGGCTTCTAAAGAAAACTTCACCTAAAGCAAGCCTTAAAATACGGAATTACACTAATAACACCTATAGATGTTGTGATCGTGAAGTGCTCATGGAATGATTAGCAACTGAAGATCGTCCATATCTGTGCCCGATATGTGCTCGGAATAAAATATGTTCTTACTGCTCGTGATACATAATCATTTACACGCATACATGATCTGTGAATAACACACTGATTATGTCAATGGCTGCGTACATGACCCTTTGACGACGGCAGAATTAGGGACATTACCCTGTTTGCTATTTCAATCTGATCACAGAAAGATAAAGCACCGAAATCAGCAGCATTTCTGTTTCTCTGCAACCTCGGCGTCCTTGCGCTCCAGCTGTTCAACACCAGACCGATATCCGACGGTGATTCCATCCCAGCCGTCTTCGACAGAAACCTTTCCAGCCTCCAACATGTCGTAGATGTCCTCGGCAATCGCCAGAAAGGCGTTCTCGATGTTCTGTCCCGTCACGGCAGACGTCTCAAAGAACCGAAAGCCGTGAACGTCTGCAAAGCGCTGAGCCTCAATGGCTGTCACCATTCGATCTTTGTTCGGTTTGTCCGCCTTGTGGCCGATCATCGTGTAGACGGTCAACTGTGGCTCAATGTTGAAACGTGCCTCCTCCAGCCAATCAGCTAAGTGATCGAAACTGGGACGATTTGTTATGTCGTATACAAGTAGAACACCGACGGAATTTCTGTAGTAGGACTTCGTGATCGATCTATAAACACCAGTCCATGTGTCACGACTGTACTTGTGAAATAACATAAATTATCTCTAGCAGAAGACATGTCTGTACATAATACATCTAGGCATTCTTTTTATGCAATACTCTCCGACGAACAACAGTGAATATATTAATCCTTAAAATCAGATGTGCTTCCGACCCAGACAAATGTTTCCACTGACAAAAAGAGGCTTCAGGCGCTTTTGGAACTGGTCAGAGGAAAGAGAAAGGAAGTCAGCCCTATGGGACTGAGGCAATGGGTTCCACTTCCAGCTGGAGAGGCCCACAGAAGCGAGACTCCTATAATGGGCCATAGAGGCACGCATTCGAGGGACAACCAAGTGGCCACGGTCCGACGACCGACGGGAGGAACAGAGTAGAAGCTGGAGCACAATAGGCTTTGAGATCGTGTGGTGCAAAGTTGGCAAGACAAGTTCGCATGAGGGAGCAGATCTTGAATTGGGTGCTAAGGAGCGCCCCATTTCAACGACAGCACTGTGAGCACAGAAAGTACAGTTAGCAGAAAAATCACAGTGAGCAGAAGAGAGAACTGTGAACAGAAGACAGCACAGTGAGCAGAAGAGAGCATAGTGAAGCAGTAGAGAGCACAGCAAGTAGAAGAGAGCACAGTGAGCAATAAAAGTATTTAGCGTCTTAGGACGGGCAAACAGCTAGTAATAA
>JACEVL010000088.1:145000-166596 GCA_020284085.1 Aporrectodea caliginosa | reverse complement strand
CTCAAGCATTACTTCGTTCAGTTACGTATTGCTCTGCATATGACCTACACGTATTGGTCCCCATATGGTAAAGACATACACTGTGTTTACAGGCTTACTTAATACAGTGGCGGCGCCAGGGGGGGGCTAGGGGTGCTTAGCCCCCAACTGTGGCTCAGCCCCCCCAAAAAGTGATCACTGCAAAGCACAGCGAGAGGGGACAAAGGGAAGGTTTTGAGCTTTAGCCCCAAACCTGAAATCCTAGCGCCGCCACTGCTTGCCATGGGAATACTTTCGTATGGACCCAATTAGCTACATTGGTTAGAGTGCACCCCACATGCCTCCGTGCAGATCGCGTTCGCTTCCGATGCTGGCTTATTTCAAGAAATTTAAATCTCAGACTAGCAAAGTCTGTATGTACAAAGGCAACCTTAAATAGCCTGACACCCATTCATATAGACAGCTTATAAGACAATTTCCCATGGCTAAGACCATTTCCCATGGCTAAGACCATTTCCAATGGCTAAGACCGTTTCCCATGGCTAAGACCATTTCCAATGGCTAAGACCATTTCCCATGGCTAAGACCATTTCCCATGGCTAAGACCATTTCCCATAGCTAAGACCATTTCCAATGGCTAAGACCGTTTCCCATGGCTAAGACCGTTTCCCATGACTAAGACCATTTCCAATGGCTAAGACCATTTCCCATGGCTAAGACCATTTCCAATGGCTAAGACCGTTTCCCATGGCTAAGACCATTTCCAATGGCTAAGACCATTTCCCATGGCTAAGACCATTTCCCATGGCTAAGACCATTTCCCATAGCTAAGACCATTTCCAATGGCTAAGACCGTTTCCCATGGCTAAGACCGTTTCCCATGACTAAGACCATTTCCAATGGCTAAGACCATTTCTCATGACTGAGACCATTTCCCATGGCTAGGACCATTCCCATGGCTAAGACCATTTCCCATGGCTAAGACCATTTCCCATGGCCAAGACCATTTCCCATGGCCAAGACCAATTCTCCTGGCTAAGACCGTTTCCCATGACTAAGACCGTTTCCCATGACTAAGACCATTTCCAATGGCTAAGACCATTTCCCATGGCTAAGACCATTTCCCATGGCTAAGACCATTTCCCATAGCTAAGACCATTTCCAATGGCTAAGACCGTTTCCCATGGCTAAGACCATTTCCAATGGCTAAGACCATTTCCCATGGATAAGACCATTTCCAATGGCTAAGACCATTTCCCATGGATAAGACCATTTCCCGTGGGTAAGACCATTATAGCTAAGACCATTTCCCATGGCTAAGACCATTTCCCATAGCTAAGACCATTTCCCATGGCTAAGACCATTTCCCATAGCTAAGACCATTTCCCATAGCTAAGACCATTTCCAATGGCTAAGACCGTTTTCCATGGATAAGACCATTTCCCATAGCTAAGACCATTTCCCATAGCTAAGACCATTTCCCATAGCTAAGACCATTTCCCATGGCTAAGACCATTTCCAATGGCTAAGACCGTTTCCCATGGATAAGACCATTTCCAATGGCTAAGACCATTTCCCATGGCTAAGACCATTTCCAATGGCTAAGACCGTTTCCCATGGATAAGACCATTTCCAATCGCTAAGGCTAAGACCATTTCCCGTGGCTAAGACCATTTCCAATCGCTAAGACCATTTCCCATGGCCAAGACCAATTCTCCTGGCCAAGACGGTTTCCCATGACTAAGACCATTTCCCATGGCTAAGACCATTACCCATGGCTAAGACCATTTCCAATGGCTAAGACCGTTTCCCATGACTAAGACCATTTCCCATGGCTAGGACCATTTCCCATGGCTAAGACCATTTCCCATGGCCAAGACCATTTCCCATGGCCAAGACCAATTCTCCTGGCTAAGACCGTTTCCCATGACTAAGACCATTTCCCATGGCTAAGACCATTTCCCATGGCCAAGACCAATTCTCCTGGCTAAGACCGTTTCCCATGGCTAAGACCATTTCCCATGGCTAGGACCATTTCCCATGGCTAGGACCATTCCCATGGCTAAGACCATTTCCCATGGCTAAGACCATTTCCCATAGCTAAGACCATTTCCCATAGCTAAGACCATTTCCCATAGCTAAGACCATTTCGAATGGCTAAGACCATTTCCCATGGCCAGGCTAAGACCATTTCCCATGGCTAAGACCATTTCCCATAGCTAAGACCATTTTCCATGGCTAAGACCATTTCCCATAGCTAAGACCATTTCCCATAGCTAAGACCATTTCCCATAGCTAAGACCATTTCCAATGGCTAAGACCATTTCCCATGGCTAAGACCATTTCCCATGGCCAAGACCAATTCTCCTGGCTAAGACCGTTTCCCATGACTAAGACCATTTCCCATGGCTAAGACCATTTCCCATGGCTAAGACCATTTCCAATGGCTAAGACCGTTTCCCATGGCTAAGACCATTTCCAATGGCTAAGACCATTTCCCATGGCTAAGACCATTTCCCATGGCTAAGACCATTTCCCATAGCTAAGACCATTTCCAATGGCTAAGACCGTTTCCCATGGCTAAGACCGTTTCCCATGACTAAGACCATTTCCAATGGCTAAGACCATTTCCCATGGCTAAGACCATTTCCAATGGCTAAGACCGTTTCCCATGGCTAAGACCATAAGACCATTTCCCATGGCTAAGACCATGGCTAAGACCATTTCCCATGGCTAAGACCATTTCCAATGGCTAAGACCGTTTCCCATGGCTAAGACCGTTTCCCATGACTAAGACCATTTCCAATGGCTAAGACCGTTTCTCATGACTGAGACCATTTCCCATGGCTAGGACCATTCCCATGGCTAAGACCATTTCCCATGGCTAAGACCATTTCCCATGGCCAAGACCATTTCCCATGGCCAAGACCAATTCTCCTGGCTAAGACCGTTTCCCATGACTAAGACCGTTTCCCATGACTAAGACCATTTCCAATGGCTAAGACCATTTCCCATGGCTAAGACCATTTCCCATGGCTAAGACCATTTCCCATAGCTAAGACCATTTCCAATGGCTAAGACCGTTTCCCATGGCTAAGACCATTTCCAATGGCTAAGACCATTTCCCATGGATAAGACCATTTCCAATGGCTAAGACCATTTCCCATGGATAAGACCATTTCCCGTGGGTAAGACTGTATTCCATGGCTAAGACCATTTCCCATAGCTAAGACCATTTCCCATGGCTAAGACCATTTCCCATAGCTAAGACCATTTCCAATGGCTAAGACCGTTTTCCATGGATAAGACCATTTCCCATAGCTAAGACCATTTCCCATAGCTAAGACCATTTCCCATAGCTAAGACCATTTCCCATGGCTAAGACCATTTCCAATGGCTAAGACCGTTTCCCATGGATAAGACCATTTCCAATGGCTAAGACCATTTCCCATGGCTAAGACCATTTCCAATGGCTAAGACCGTTTCCCATGGATAAGACCATTTCCAATGGCTAAGACCATTTCCCGTGGCTAAGACCATTTCCAATCGCTAAGACCATTTCCCATGGCCAAGACCAATTCCCCTGGCTAAGACCGTTTCCCATGACTAAGACCATTTCCCATGGCTAAGACCATTACCCATGGCTAAGACCATTTCCAATGGCTAAGACCGTTTCCCATGACTAAGACCATTTCCCATGGCTAGGACCATTTCCCATGGCTAAGACCATTTCCCATGGCCAAGACCATTTCCCATGGCCAAGACCAATTCTCCTGGCTAAGACCGTTTCCCATGACTAAGACCATTTCCCATGGCTAAGACCATTTCCCATGGCCAAGACCAATTCTCCTGGCTAAGACCGTTTCCCATGGCTAAGACCATTTCCCATGGCTAGGACCATTTCCCATGGCCAAGACCAATTCTCCTGGCTAAGACCGTTTCTCATGACTGAGACCATTTCCCATGGCTAGGACCATTTCCCATGGCTAGGACCATTTCCCATGGCTAAGACCATTTCCCATGGCTAAGACCATTTCCCATAGCTAAGACCATTTCCCATAGCTAAGACCATTTCCCATAGCTAAGACCATTTCGAATGGCTAAGACCATTTCCCATGGCCAAGACCATTTCCCATAGCTAAGACCATTTCCCATAGCTAAGACCATTTCCCATAGCTAAGACCATTTCCAATGGCTAAGACCATTTCCCATGGCTAGGACCATTCCCATGGCTAAGACCATTTCCCATGGCTAAGACCATTTCCCATAGCTAAGACCATTTCCCATAGCTAAGACCATTTTCCATGGCTAAGACCATTTCCCATAGCTAAGACCATTTCCCATAGCTAAGACCATTTCCCATAGCTAAGACCATTTCCAATGGCCAAGACCATTTCCCATGGCCAAGACCATTTCCCATGGCCAAGACCAATTCTCCTGGCTAAGACCGTTTCCCATGACTAAGACCATTTCCCATGGCTAAGACCATTTCCCATGGCCAAGACCAATTCTCCTGGCTAAGACCGTTTCTCATGACTGAGACCATTTCCCATGGCTAGGACCATTTCCCATGGCTAGGACCATTCCCATGGCTAAGACCATTTCCCATGGCTAAGACCATTTCCCATAGCTAAGACCATTTCCCATAGCTAAGACCATTTCCCATAGCTAAGACCATTTCCAATGGCTAAGACCATTTCCCATGGCTAAGACCATTTCCAATGGCTAAGACCATTTCCCATGGCCAAGACCATTTCCCATGGCCAAGACCATTTCCCATAGCTAAGACCATTTCCCATGGCTAAGACCATTTCCCATGGCTAAGACCATTTCCCATGGCTAAGACCATTTCCCATGGCCAAGACCATTTCCCATGGCCAAGACCATTTCCCATGGCCAAGACCAATTCCAATGGCTAAGACCGTTTCCCATGGCTAAGACCGTTTCCCATGACTAAGACCATTTCCAATGGCTAAGACCGTTTCTCATGACTGAGACCATTTCCCATGGCTAGGACCATTCCCATGGCTAAGACCATTTCCCATGGCTAAGACCATTTCCCATGGCCAAGACCATTTCCCATGGCCAAGACCAATTCTCCTGGCTAAGACCGTTTCCCATGACTAAGACCGTTTCCCATGACTAAGACCATTTCCAATGGCTAAGACCATTTCCCATGGCTAAGACCATTTCCCATGGCTAAGACCATTTCCCATAGCTAAGACCATTTCCAATGGCTAAGACCGTTTCCCATGGCTAAGACCATTTCCAATGGCTAAGACCATTTCCCATGGATAAGACCATTTCCAATGGCTAAGACCATTTCCCATGGATAAGACCATTTCCCGTGGGTAAGACTGTATTCCATGGCTAAGACCATTTCCCATAGCTAAGACCATTTCCCATGGCTAAGACCATTTCCCATAGCTAAGACCATTTCCCATAGCTAAGACCATTTCCAATGGCTAAGACCGTTTTCCATGGATAAGACCATTTCCCATAGCTAAGACCATTTCCCATAGCTAAGACCATTTCCCATAGCTAAGACCATTTCCCATGGCTAAGACCATTTCCAATGGCTAAGACCGTTTCCCATGGATAAGACCATTTCCAATGGCTAAGACCATTTCCCATGGCTAAGACCATTTCCAATGGCTAAGACCGTTTCCCATGGATAAGACCATTTCCAATGGCTAAGACCATTTCCCGTGGCTAAGACCATTTCCAATCGCTAAGACCATTTCCCATGGCCAAGACCAATTCTCCTGGCCAAGACGGTTTCCCATGACTAAGACCATTTCCCATGGCTAAGACCATTACCCATGGCTAAGACCATTTCCAATGGCTAAGACCGTTTCCCATGACTAAGACCATTTCCCATGGCTAAGACCGTTTCTCATGACTGAGACCATTTCCCATGGCTAGGACCATTTCCCATGGCTAAGACCATTTCCCATGGCCAAGACCATTTCCCATGGCCAAGACCAATTCTCCTGGCTAAGACCGTTTCCCATGACTAAGACCATTTCCCATGGCTAAGACCATTTCCCATGGCCAAGACCAATTCTCCTGGCTAAGACCGTTTCCCATGGCTAAGACCATTTCCCATGGCTAAGACCATTTCCCATGGCCAAGACCAATTCTCCTGGCTAAGACCGTTTCTCATGACTGAGACCATTTCCCATGGCTAGGACCATTTCCCATGGCTAGGACCATTTCCCATGGCTAAGACCATTTCCCATGGCTAAGACCATTTCCCATAGCTAAGACCATTTCCCATAGCTAAGACCATTTCCCATGGCTAAGACCATTTCCCATGGCTAAGACCATTTCCCATGGCTAAGACCATTTCCCATAGCTAAGACCATTTCCCATAGCTAAGACCATTTCCCATAGCTAAGACCATTTCCAATGGCTAAGACCATTTCCCATGGCTAGGACCATTCCCATGGCTAAGACCATTTCCCATGGCTAAGACCATTTCCCATAGCTAAGACCATTTCCCATAGCTAAGACCATTTTCCATGGCTAAGACCATTTCCCATAGCTAAGACCATTTCCCATAGCTAAGACCATTTCCCATAGCTAAGACCATTTCCAATGGCCAAGACCATTTCCCATGGCCAAGACCATTTCCCATGGCCAAGACCAATTCTCCTGGCTAAGACCGTTTCCCATGACTAAGACCATTTCCCATGGCTAAGACCATTTCCCATGGCCAAGACCAATTCTCCTGGCTAAGACCGTTTCTCATGACTGAGACCATTTCCCATGGCTAGGACCATTTCCCATGGCTAGGACCATTCCCATGGCTAAGACCATTTCCCATGGCTAAGACCATTTCCCATAGCTAAGACCATTTCCCATAGCTAAGACCATTTCCCATAGCTAAGACCATTTCCAATGGCTAAGACCATTTCCCATGGCTAAGACCATTTCCAATGGCTAAGACCATTTCCCATGGCCAAGACCATTTCCCATGGCCAAGACCATTTCCCATAGCTAAGACCATTTCCCATGGCTAAGACCATTTCCCATGGCTAAGACCATTTCCCATGGCTAAGACCATTTCCCATGGCCAAGACCATTTCCCATGGCCAAGACCATTTCCCATGGCCAAGACCAATTCTCCTGGCCAAGACCGTTTCCCATGACTAAGACCATTTCCCATGGCTAAGACCATTTCCCATGGCTAGGACCATTCCCATGGCTAAGACCATTTCCCATGGCTAAGACCATTTCCCATGGCCAAGACCGTTTCCCATGACTAAGACCATTTCCCATAGCTAAAACCATTTCCCATAGCTAAGACCATTTCCCATGGCTAAGCCCATTTCCCATAGTTAACACCATTTCGCATGGCTAAGACCATTTCCCGTGGCCAAGACCATTTCCCATGGCTAAGACCATGTTTCGATGTCATTAGGCTCCCTGCCGGGGCTTTTAAATAAATTACTTTGGGTGGCAACCCATCCCAGTTGCCGGGTGGGAGTTTACGCGTGTGTGTTGCTTTGCTTAAAGCGACTAACTGCATGCTTTACACAGATTATGACTATGAACCTGAATATCCTCTGCACTTGGCCAAGAATCATCATCCAGGTATTTTAGCTGCTTACAAATAACAATATTTAATTAAATTAAATTGCTTGTTTAATTAATATAAATTGCCTTGTTTAATTAACTTAAATTGCCTTGTTTAATTAGCATGATTTAATTTACATGTGTGTTCCTTGCTGATGAGTTTGCTGAAGGTTAGGCCTACCCCACAATTACCCAGAGAAGAACAGTGTTCTTTCTGCATGCTCCTTCTTCTATAGTCCCAAATAATGTATATACATATGTATATATGTTTGTAAGCATGTATGTATGTTTATGTATAATATGTATGTGCATATATATATGTATGCATGTATAACATGTATTGTATTTCTGTGTTTATGTAATTATGTATATATTATATACCTATGTGTATGCTGTGTCCATGTATGTATGTATGTATGTATGACATGAATGTATGTATGTATGTATGTATGTATGTATGTATGTATGTATGTATGTATGTATGTATGTAGGTATGTATGTAGGTATGTATGTATGTATGTATGTATGTATGTATGTATGACTGTATGTATGTATGTATGTATGTATGTGTGTGTGTGTGTGTGTATTTATGTGTGTATATGTGTATGTATGTTGTATCTGTGTGTGTATATGTATGTCTTAAAATACTTAATATAACGCCCTCTTACTCGCTCTCTTTCTATCTGACCCCTCAACACAGATGCAACTTATGGCTGAGGTCTAAACAAATCCTTCAGTGGCGCCACCTATCCATCACACTGAACCCAACCAACCCCCAGCGCAGGTGTGTGTGTGTCTGTAGTCATGGCAACCATTGTGTTTACAGTACACGGGCATCCCATCAATCAGGTAGGTAAAGATTGACAGCAATGTCTGCCCTGTGGGAACACTTGACCACCTCGGTCAAATGGTCTCTTCGACCGTAATCATCCCATAAAGTATTTAAAGGCGGACTGCCTAATGCACTGGGGCAATACTTCGGACCTTAGAAAGTACGGTGTTATAATTATGTGTATGCATGTGTGGGTTTATGTATGTATGTATGTATATATGTATGTATGTATGTATGTATGTCAGTGTGATTTTAGTTAACGATAACGATAACGAAAATGTTCGTTAACGAAAATAAAATGATTTCGTTAACGATAACTATAACTATAACTAAAAAAATATCATTAACTATAACTATAACTATAACGAAAATAACACTAACGAAAATTCATCTTTATTTTCGTTAATACAAAAATAAAAATAGGAAGTGCAATATGGACGATTCGACATAAATGAGAACGAAAATGCGAAATTTTTATTGTGAAATTTGTCAGTTACTTTGGAAACTCGTGTATTGATGAAGCTGAATGTACCCATGCTTCAAAGGTTTTCATAGCTCTGAGTAAATTGTGAAACAGCGTGGTAATACGTTTTGCTAATAGACTTAATTATTGTAACTAAGTAGTAACTAAAATTAACTAAAATAAAAATCCATTAACTATAACTATAACTATAACTAAAAAATAATACTAACTATAACTATAACTATAACTAAAATAAAAATCATTAACTATAACTATAACTATAACTAAAATAAAATCTGTAAGGAAAATCACACTGATGTATGTATGTATGTATGTATGTACTTGTGTATGTATATGTATGTAAATATGTATGTATGTGGTATATGTATGTGTATCATTGTTTGCATTTCTTTATATATGTATCTGTATGATCTATGTATGTTAAGGTATGTACATGTATGTATGCATGTATCTGTTGTGGGTACACATTATCTGAACATTTATTTAGCTCCTTTATTTATTAATTTTAAAAGTTAATTTAAAGGCTTAGATTGCTATAATATATGTACATGTGTATGTGTTATGTATGTGTGTATGTGCATATATGTATTTGTGTATGTTTATATTATGTATGTATGTATATGATGTCATTATATATATGCATATATACATATATGTATATATAACATATATAAACATATATGTATGTATTTCATATATATATACATGTCACAATATGTGTGTGTAACCTATGTGTTTGGATTAGATTCGATTGTCTAAGTAGAATTCATATCAAGCAAAGATCATAATTAACGTTAAGGTTAATTTAGTAACTTCTATAGCGCCGTTTTCTAATGCACAAGGCATCAACCGATGGCGCACGAAAACCAGGTCATAACAAGGTCAACATCCAGAAGATCACTCCATTAATTCCGATCTTCCGCATAATTAACTCCTATTGTGATTGGATTAAATTAGATCCTCATAGATTGTCGTCATCATCTTTACCCGGATCACATTCAGCTTCTGTATCCGGACAGATGTGAGGAAGATCGATATGTTTTGTACGGCGTCTTATCCCACATCAGACGAGCGAGCACTCGAAGACGCCACGGATTATTGCCGAAAATCTCCGCTTTCATCTCGTCCTCACCGCGACGAGCACACGACTATTCCGTTTCTAATTCATTTCGTAGTTCTTATTTATGGCGGGCGGTGGGTGTCTCCATCGTCCTCATACACTTCTGCGCTGTCGTAAAACCGTAATTTAATTTCTTTACGACCGTCCGGATTAGGAAGGAATACGCGACGGTTGCGAGCGGTTTTACGGTTGTGCGCGTATGCTGGGACGGTCGTTGTCTGGTGGGACAGCGAGCGCTCTGCTGCTACTGCTGCGGTAATATGATAAGCTGGTGGGTCGGTCAAATGGGACGAGGAGGGGCTTTGTGCGTTCGTTTAGGAATCGGTCGGTCTGCTTGTATCGTCTGACTGTCTGACTGTCCTTCTCTCTGACTGTCTGTCTGTCCTACTGACGCGCGTCTGATGTCCACCTCTCTGTGGGGGTCGCTTTCCTTGACGTAGTTCCGTGTCCGGCGTTGTCGTTCTCGGACGCTGTGTGTATGTATACGCTTTTATGTATTTGAACTTTCATTGGGCCTCCTTTGGGCACTGGGACACACGGGCAGCTGTGAGGAGGCGTGCGTCTTAGAAGAGGGTCGCGAATATATAATTCTGCTCTCATCACAGCTTAGCAAGCTCCTCCCATGGGCATTATGACGGTACCCATATCGGATTCATAAGGGTCCCATATGTAAACGTGGGTCCTATAGGGGCTCCATATCGGCATCCTGTTTGGGGAGGAGGGAGCCAGCGCAGCAGAGTTGTGTTGCTCTGACGTGACCTATACGTGTTTGTCGTTGGCAGACATTTCCGATCCGGGAAGTCGCGACATCAGAAGACTCGTCATCAACGGAAAGTCGTCGAGTCACATCGACATGAGCCTGCTCGTCATGACTCTTTGAGATCGGGTGGGAAAGAGAAGGATGTACGCATACGTGCAGTCCGTATTCATCGACGGTGCTGACGACATTAACCATCGAACCTGAAAACTTTTATATAATTATATGTATTTAGAATAATACCCAATGCAAACTCTCTATCTCGTAAAACATTTGTCACACGGATGCTTTATACTTAATTTTTTTTTTTATATTTGATGATCTTTGTACACCAAAACGCGGTTAGCAGTTGGTTTTTCAATAAAGGATATACTTACTTACTTACTTACTTACTTATTTGTCTGTGTGCATGAATACGCATGTATGTTTGTACGTTTCTTTGTGCGTATGTTTGTATGCATATATATGTATGTATGTGCATCTACGTGTGTCTCTATAATATAAGTACATTTTTGTTTGATGAAGTCTTTCATTGCGCTTTTGAAAGAGATATCTGCCGCCATTCCAAGTGAGAGGACCTTTCACAGCAAATGCTCGGCTTTGAGCCAAGTCAGACCTAACAAGATCGACAGAGATCTGAACACTCGGTACAGAGAAAGGTTTACGCAGAGAGAAAGGTTTACGCAGAGAGAAAGGTTTACGCAGAGAGAAAGGTTTACGCAAAGAGAAAGATGTGCGCATAAAGTCTTAGAGATATTTGGAGGGCAATGCCTAGATGAGATTTGGAGACCAGAAGGAGGATCTCATATTGGATATACGTGTTGTGATTGGGAGCCAGTGTAAGACTTCACCCATATTAGTCGAAATGTGAATAAACCGAGGAGACGTGCCAAGATCCTTTAGTAGCAACGTTTTAACCCATTAGCGCCCAATGATCCCTTTTGGGAACACGCGGATGAATTTCAGTATAAAATAAATGTATCGTGTTATTTAGTTACCGTGGGCAGCTTTTGACTGTTAAATAGTTCATTTAAGATATTTTAGCCTAATCTTGAGTTTGCAAAAATTTCTAGTGGGCGGCATCCATCTTTAAAATTTCGGGTTTTTTCAAAATTCGGCTGCTTTCGGTTTCTCGTCTGCATATGAGGTAAGAGAATTTAAATTTTAAAAGTGTTTATGTTATTTAAGTGTAACATTAAGTAGCTACTGCTATGCCAAATGTGTATTGAAAAATCAAATGTATTGCGGTAGAAATGTTTAGTAAATCTTTGATGTTCCCAAATGGGAACATTGGGCACAAATGTAGTCTGTTCCCATTTGGGAACATGATGGAGAAATTAATTGAATTATTGAAAGCTCCGCATCGCGTGCATTACTACTGTCCATATTTATAAAAGAATATGAGATAAATCAGAATTTTTAGTTTACACTAATAACAGCTATTACACCTTATATAGTGCCTTTTTCAGGTGTAAAGAAAGGTCTCCTTGTCTGAGTCGATCACCATTATAGAGTCTGATGCAGATGGAGACAATGATAAGACTGAGCAGCATGTTCACCTAGCACAGGCTTTCATGAGGTTTACTACGGCAACTTCTTCATAATTATGATAACTGTGAGATGGCACGACAACCAGCATGTGACTGTAGCTACCAATTTCATTGCAGTAGAGCAAACGCTGGAGCTCAGCAAAAAAGTATGTGGTTGATATAAATCAACCAGCTGTCATTAGAGAGCATACTCTTCACATGGGTGTTGTGGGCATTCTGGACTCCTTTATGTCTAACTATGACCCCGTATTTGGCTCCAAGAAGTGGTGGTGCCACTCTATATCAACGGTTTGAACTTGACTGTTGTTGCTGCCTGGCTTCTTCGCGTGGAAGTCTGTGGCTTGTCTAATCAACTGGAGTTCTGGCGGCAAATTGTGAACAATACTATACAACGGTTGGATAATCCTCCAACAGCTCTATCAGATAGCCACTCAGTCAGTGACATTCGCTACGTTTGAGTCGATCATCGTCTGGGTTCAGAGTGAAAGTCAAACAAGATGTCGAATTTGTAAGAAGAATACATGGCTGTACTGAGCATATAGTACATGGTTCTACTTCATCTGCACTACGAGCAGTAGTATCATATCATCGCATTTGAGACAGAATATTGTCAGTCGCCTGGAAGGCATTGTAGAGAAATTCCTGGAATATGTTGATGTGTACGATCGTTGTGTTCAATCGCAGAAAACTAGACAATGCTATCGTTGGCACTGCTTTTTATAACTTCTGAAAACTAGTTACATCAACACTGATGTGTGGTTTTATTGCTCTAGCAAAGCAGCCTATATGCTGTGCAATGCTTGTGCATAAAGTAAAACTAGTGTGGTAACTGAAAACTGCAAATTTAACAGATTATCTTCAATAAATTTGCATGGTGTTCCCAAATGGGAACAGACTCCATATGTGCCCAATGTTCCCAAATGGGAACAGCACGCCATCTAGCGGCTGATCGTGGAATCACATAAATACAAGCTCCAGGGACCTTACCCTAGCATCATTTCTTATATTCCCAAGTATCAAAAAGATTGGCTATTGGGGGAAAGTTTGGGCATTAATGGGTTAAAGCCGTTCCGGAATTCAAATTGGCAATTGACTGACATACTCGAGACCTACAGACATTTTTTAGAATTTAAAACCTTTCACCTTTGTAAACAAAGTTCAATTGTTGATTTAATTAATATTTCTCTCTTTCGTTTCAGTTCTTCGCATTTTCTTGTTGTTTAAGATATGTTTCCAACGACATTTCCTTAAGTTTTTAGAGCGCATTGATGCGCCAATTGGACGCAGTTTTTGAATAAATAGCGTCGATGGAAAACATTTTAAAGGTGTTTAAAGAGGAACAATTTATTAATAAGGGATCTCCATGTTTGGGACTGGCACTACCATGTAGGTTGCTTCTCCACTATCTGACAACGCTGTGTCATAGCAAATTGACGTCACCCTCCTCCTTTATCCAGACTTGAGAATAGCACTAACGTAACGTTAAACTGAATTACCCAGAATGTGCGATTAACCAATTCAATTTCATAACGCCCACTTGAATCTTAGAGTATTGGTATATTATTAGTAGTAATTATATTAATGCGTCACTTATCGGTTCAGAGTTGCTTCCCACTAAAATCAGTGCTATCGCTGAATTACTAACTAATTCCTGCTACCAGACATTTCGTGTTGATAGGTGTTCCGCTTGCACTGAGTTGATTCAAATTGTTTAACGACATATGGCTCCATGACCATTAGCATCACCTTACCTTCCAACGGAAGGAGACTACAACACCAACAGACGAAGAACAGTTGAGCGAAATCTTGGCCATTGATGTCGATATGAATATTTACAGTATATTCACTTCCATTAATTAATTTTGTCTGTAAAGCTATTTTAGTTAAGATTTTATAATCTTTTGTTAATGTGATTTTTAATGGATCCGTCTTATTTTATTTGGTCTTGTATGTTATTTGTTGTTTGATTTTTGAGTCTGCTTACTCTACTCTATGTGTAATTGACTGTCCTATCTGTATTTTTTGCATGTTTAGGTGTCCCTATTTAGCGGGATCCATGATACCTTCTGGGCCTCCTTGTAGCCAGTATAATGTCAAGCCGTTGCCTTACTGTTTCATTATTCGTTTTTTTTCTCTTCTGATGGTTACAGAAATAAATGATTGATTGATTGATTGATATGGATTGATGCATTGTTTCCATCAGTTTCTCATGGCATCCAAAGCCGTTGACATCGATCAATGAGTAGCAACTTAAAAATTTAACGCGGTTCAGCATTATATAGATTAGGTGAAGCATTTTATAGAGGTGTGTAAATAAGCCGTCGTTTTGTGCAATATTTTGCGAAATTTTATGTTGCCCACTCTTTAATTCAGGCTGTGAAAGTTTCTGTTTAAGAATGCTTTGTCATAATGCAGAAGATGACTAGCCTGGGTCCTTCTTTCCCCTGGCACCACCAGCGAACCGATATTTTTTGTATTTAGGATATATTTTAAATAAGTTCGTGACTATCAGGGCTGCTGAAGTGGATCTTATGTCGCAGGACACATTAGGAAACTATGTAGTTGCTGACTTACTGTTTAACGACACCGTTTTATAACAAAGGTAACTAGCGTCACCCTCCTCCTTATGCTGGATTTGGACTGGTACTATCAGAGTACGGGAAATGACAATTTCGTCTTTAATTTCTATGGAAATGAAAGACTAAAACGAAGTGTTGGCATTGGTCTTTCGAATACACTGTCGTTTGTTTGTCTAATAATTTTTTAATCATCAGTTTAGAGACATCTCCTGGCAACATTGGCCGCTGACGTCGTATCAAACATCGTTCATTAAGAGTTTTATAAACAGCACATTAAACTATAGCCTACAAGTAGCTGACATGATTTCTATTTAAAATATTCAGGTAGTTAATATATTTTTTTTATTTCTGTCTCGTTTACTAGCAAGGTATATAAGAATCATTTGTGGCTATGTCAACATTTGTAACACAAATTCAAGTTAAATATGTGAACGATATTCAACAATCCTAGACACAAAACATTAATTAGCAAGAATTGTAGAAACACGCACATACACACACGCGCATGCACGCATACACGCACGCACAAACGCACACGCACACGCACACACACGGTAGATATTGCGTGAATAAAATTTTATGTATGCGATAGAATGACTCTCAATGACTCACAGTATAGACTTTGCAGCTGGTTTATTGCATCGGCAGCGTATGATGTATTTTATATAACATAGGTGAACACTCTTTTAAAGGTGGTTAAGAAGAGTTTCGCAATATTTAACGACATCTTGTGACTGCCTATGCCGTTGACGTCACCTTGCTTTACTTTTCACTGGGTTTAATTATTCAAATCCTTCTTGGTTGATTGGAGCGATGGTTGAGGTCAAGAGACTCCGATTTCTTAGTCGGTCCGGGTTCAAGAGGATTTTGTTCGTCTGACCAAAGCAAACATCATCATATATTCGTTTAATGTGTTAACAACTGTTACAGACATAACGCTGTAGGTGTACATAGAAAAAAATACATCTAGATATTATATAGTATGAATCAATGATAGCTTAGTAAGAGTTCAGGAATAACATACGAGATATAAAATTTCGTGAGTCCTTGTCAGGAAGGTTAAAGTTATGTGGTCTGACCCTAAGAAAATAGGGAGTAAAATGTTGACTATAGAAACATGCATCTGAGTGAATGATTCTCATTTAAGAGGACGGCCTTAAAGTGAAGTGTCTCTGCGTTATTAGCAAGAACATTCGTAGAAGGGGAATCTGACTGAATAAAACCAGAGCGTTTTAATCTGTTATTCAGACGTTCTATGCGGGATTTGTCCTTTTCGCTCGCCAGACCCCACCAGGCGGGAGAAGCATACATTGTTCTGGCTATGATGGTTGCGCGGGTGATCAGTTGTTGAGAATCTGCAAATGCACCATGGTTTTTTGAGTGTTTTAAGAGCGAAGATTGAGGCAGAGCCACTTTTGACGACTTTGTTGATTTATTTTGTTTTTCATCAATGGTGACGCCTAGGGGCCGTTCATAAAGTACGTCACGCTATTTTTGACCATTTTACCCCCTCCCTCTGTCACAAACTGTCACAAAACTCGGCCCCCTAAAGTACGTCACACTTTCCGAAAGCAAGGCTAATACATAAACAAGGCTTCGCAACAGCATTATTACTAGCGCTCCTAGCGAAAGGAATCGTGAAAAACACATTCAGGAGATATGCATTTCATGCTATTTTGACATAAAACTAATTAAAATGTTTCAGAAAATTTTTGAAAATTATTTTTAAAGCTATGAAATTCTACTAAAAAAATAAAAAATAAATTATAAATAAAATATAAAAAAAATAAATGTGTGACGTCACACATGGCCTGACCCCCTCCCCCTGTCACAAACTGTCACATTTTCTTAAACCCCCTCCCTCCTGGAGCGTGACGTACTTTATGGACGGCCCCTAGGGCTTTTATTGAGGTAGAGCGTGGAATACCGGTAATGGAGGGTTATGCTTGATGACTGCCATGTCACGGGTTTTGGAAGAGTTTATTTTTAGGTTCTTTTCCTCAGACCAGTTGTGGATATGTTGAAGTTCTGTTTCTGCGGTGTGAAGGGAGTTTGATCCGATGAAGAGGTAAGAATCGTCAGCGTATTTGGAGAGACGATTTTGAGGATGAATGGGATGGAGGTCAGATATGCCAACAATGAAACCAGTTGGGCCGAATACTGAGCCTTGGATGACACTGGCGTTGATTGAAATTACTCTGGATTTTTGACCTTTGTAGATTGTGTAATGCTTTCTTCCGCTCAGGTAGTTGATTAGCCAGTTGTGGATGTAGTCCGGAAGGGAGAGAGATGCCAGGAATTGGGTTATTGCAGAGTGACTGATAGAGTCAAAAGCTTTAGAAAAGTCCATTGATATTATTACAACATGGTCGTTGGTTTTAAGAAGGTCAGTGGCATGCTGTATGATGGAAATGATAGCAGCATGATGTCCTGTATAGTTCCGTGTCATAAGAAAGATGTTTAGCGTCGCCCTCCTCCTTTATGGTTTACTCAAATTTTCTAACTCGTAACACCACAACAGCAGAGACAGTGATTACGTATAGCCCAGGGTTACACAACAGTAAACGACGTCTTGTGGCATCAAATGCCGTTGACAACGATTGGAAAAATGCGTTATCAGGTCACAGTGTTCGTACAGGATTTTACAACCCAATAAAATCGGAGTAACTTTAAACAGGTATCATATTATCACCTTAGTAGGCCTAGTTTCCAACGTTTGACGACATCTAATGGCTGCCAGGGCCATTGACGGGACCTTACATTAAGTTAGACGGGAGTTGAGGCGACAGAGTTTAACGAAATCCTAAGGCCGTTGACGTCGAGAGAAATTATTTTGAACAGTTCTCACAGTTCTTATGGCATAATACAGCCTTTTCCAATGGCAACAAAGGCCGTTGATGGTTGGTTGTTGTATCTAACGGGCTGTTTCATAACAAAGACGATTAGCGTCGACCTCCTTCTTTTTCGAGACTTAGGACTGGCATTGTCAGAGTACAGACAGCGGACGAGATACGAGCGGTGGCAGTAGTTGTTTCAGTTTAACGACACAATTTGATAACAAAGATCATTAGTGTCGCCCTCCTCCTTCACCAGGCTTGGGACTGGCACTGCTAGAGTTCGAGAAGTGGCGGAGTTTGAACACGATAAATAAATTCATTCAATTTCTAAGGTATTCCGTATAGCAACTGTTCATCGTGGAACATATAGCGGTATGTGCTGTCATTTTTTCTACACACATATTTTATATAATATATATATATATATACATGTACATAAACACATAGATATTTTAAATATACATACTATGCTCAAATAGATACATACATACATATATACACACATAAATGCATAAATACATACATACATGCCGCTGTTAAAAGTTTTCTGTCTGACTTTCGAGCTTTCAGTGCCTGTTTTAGTGCTTGTCGAATTAAGGCATAAAGTGTTTTCTGTTCAAGTATAACATATTAATTTATCATATTCCTAGTTAGTCGTTCTAATTTTTCTAGATACTTAAGGTGGACCACGAACCAACAGGTCCGCGTAAGCTTTGTTTCATTTAGGAAGTAGGCTACTATGTCCTGTCAAATGCCAGGTGCTAATGTACTTTGGAAATGCCTCGTTCGCAGTTTATTCGAACATTAAATGCTTTGGTGTCAGCAGCTGTTCGTTACGAGGGTGTGTTCAATTTGGCAACTGTGTCATATCCTTCCTCAGGCTCTACAATTGGAGAAATTTAATATCTAAACTCGCACACTTACCACAAAGCATAACCTCACTGTAGAGAGTGACATGGGGAGACAATCTCGTCCCCATCCCCGCCCCGCAACAAGTAAGTCGTCCCCATCCCCTGCCCCATCCCCGCAGGGTTTGTCCCCATCCCCACCCCATCCCCGCAGGTTTTCTCCCCATCCCCACCCCATCCCCGCAGGACGACATCGCATTCCCTGCAAAAGTTTACACCAATTAAAATTTAAAATAACATATTTTAGCTTACAAAGCTATTTGTATTGCTGACTGCATTCGTCTGTAATTATCTTATCGACAGTTTGTACTAACCAAGTCTTGACCATTTCTGACTAGAAGGCTTCAGGAAATAAGAAAATCTCCTTGTCAGTTCTCAAGTTCTTAGCATCACCCGGGTTTCTGGCCGGCTCATTCCCCATTACCGCGGTATTACCGCGAGTGTAAACCCCATTACCGCGGTATTACCGCAATTGTTGTCCCCATTACCGCGGTATTACCACAATTGTTGTCCCCATTACCGCGGGATTTACCGCGGTTACCGCGGTTTCCCCGCGGGGAAATTCCCCATGTCACTCTCTACCTCACCGATATATTGTATTATATGCAAATTAGTGGCCTGACTGATCATGACATGCATACGACCTGAAGAACACTACTTATGTTATTTACTCCACCTACAAAATCTTGTTGCCTAAGATATGTTATGAACGACAATTTCCTAAGTTATCCAAGTATTTTTTATTACATTATATGATGCAATTAGCAGCTGAACGCAGATTTTTAAATATATGGCGCCGGTAGAAAACGTGTTAAAGGTGTGGAGAGAGGACATTGTAAGTAATAAGCGTTCTCCAGTTTTGGGACTGGCAGAGTTGTTTTCCGTTCCTGACAGCGCTGTTTTATAAAAAAATAATTGATGTCACCCTCCTCCGTTATCCATGCTTAAGACTGGCACTAAGATATCGTTAAACTGAAGGATCCAGAATGTTCCTCCTAACTCTTTCCGTGTTGTTAACATAGTAAAACCACCACTCAGATAAGTGCAAACGCTAACAAATAACGGACTGTAGGCGTTTTCGAAATAGAGGAAGAGAAAGACTGAGGAGCTGAAGCCACAATTACCAAATCCTGCAGAAGACGGTCCCAAACAGTAGTAGACGTATAATTATTTTATAATAATAATAATAATAATAATAATAATAATAATAATAATAATAATAATAATAATAATAATAATAATAATAATAATAATAAAAAGAAGTCTCCAGTGTTTGGTGACATCTTGTGGCCGGTGCCGTTGACCAAAGTTGATTGATGCATATATATATATATATATATATATATTGTTTCATAAGATCAAAGTGAAGCCTGCATATTGCCACATTGACCATGCTCTGCTTCCAAACAGTTCGTCTCGGCAAGTGTTCTGGTAGAACTAAGTGGTTTCCAAAGTCTTTAACGACATCTTAAGGTTACCAACCTCACCTTACCTTCCCGTGTTAAGAGATGCAGCACCAGTTGACCGGCGAAGAATAGTTTAACGAAATCTTGGCCGTTGACGTCGATAGGAAATGTTCACAGTCTGTACGAAATACGTCCTTACATCTCAAAACGCACATCAATTAACTAATGCACTTTCATAAATTCTTAAATATTCCAACAGTTGCTTATGGCATCAAATGCCGTTGAAGTCGATAGTAAATTTGTTTCTACAAATTCTCATTGTTCCTTTTGCAGTAGAGGCCCGGATATCAGGAATCAACTTAAAAATTAAACGCGGTTGTGATATAATATAGAATTATTTCAGCGCTCTATGAAGGCGTGTAAAAAGTGCGCCGCCTTATACAGTTTTTAACGACATTTGTGGCATCAGAGACCGTTAACGTTTAATAACAAGACTTGTTTCAAATAGTCCTCACCGTTCGTGTGGCATAATGTAGACACTTAAGTTGTGAGATAGGTGACAGTAAGTTGCAGTCTCCAGCATATAACGACATCTTGTGGCTGCCAGAGCCGTTGAAGTCGTACTCCTGTTTCCATCATTGGGACTGGTACTCTCAGAGTACGGCTATCATGAACTTTAGCTAGGTGACAGAAATAGTTTCTGGTTTTTAACGCCATCCGATGGTTGCCAGCTAGGGCCGTTGCCGTTATCTTGCACTAAAGTGAACACGGAGTTAATGTGATGTGTGTGTGTCCACAGTTTAACGGCAGCTTATGACAACATAGGCCGTGGCCGCCGACAAAGATTAGTTTTGGCATATTACAGCTCTTAGAGTTAATGTGATAGTAGTAGTAGTTTCAGTTTAACGACACTGTGTGATAAACAAAGATCATTAGCGTCGCCCTCCTCCTTTATCCAGGCTTGGGACTGGCACTGACAGAAAGCGATCAGTGGCGGAGTTCAGTTAATGTGATGCGACGCTCTTAACATATATATATTTATGATAAAACCGTTTTAAAGGTGTCTCAAAGACAGCACTTTATTAACCCTCGGGTTACCAAGGGGGTGGTGGTTGCCACCCCTAAGTTTTTATGCATAATTTTTTTTCCCATATGGAATATAATTTTTTCATTTTAAGCAGCTGTAGCAGATTCATTGGCGCACATTTTGAGGCAAACATCATGGTGGTAGCCCACGCCATTCAAAAGTTATACCTGATATACCCGAGGCACCAGAGGAGGGAGTGGACACCACCACCCCTAGATTTTCGACTATAGCTTATTGACTACTCTTCCTAGAAGCGAAACAATTATACCATTCTTTAGAGGGAATGCAGGGCTTCATTTGCATACCTACATCTTTGTCTTATGAAAACCGGAAGTGATCAAAATAAATAATAATACGCGTAATATGCGTGAAAATGGCTGAATGGAAGCACTCCCCCTTAGTTTTTTGTCTGTAGCGTATTCATTTGTCTTCCTGGAAGAGAAACAATTATACCATTCTTTAGAGGGAATGTAGGG
>JACEVL010000088.1:47500-140000 GCA_020284085.1 Aporrectodea caliginosa | reverse complement strand
ATTAAAATAGGAAGTGCAATATGGACGATTCGACATACATGAGAATGAAAAATGCGATATTTTTATTATGCAATTTGTCAGTTACTTTGGAAACTCATGTATTCATGAAGCTGAATTCACCCATGCTTCAAAGGCTTTCAAAGCTCTGAGCAAATTGTGAAACAGCGTGTTAACCCCTTCAGTGCCTTACATGACGTCTTAAGACGTCATGCTGACTAGGTGCTCACTGTGCCTTGTAAGACGTCTTTAGACGTCAATTTTAGGTTGACTGCATTGAAAGCGTGGCACTGCGGGTATAGTACTGAAGTCGTGTGGATGGCACTGCAGGAACACATGTGATGCCTGTAGGCTACTTTGGGCTACAAAAATTTTTTTTCCCGCGGTATTTTCGGCCTGGCTGTGCTGTGTAGGGATGACGTTGGGTTTTTCCAGTGAGTTGATAAATTGTTATTTATTATTATTATTATTTGTTATTAAAGTAATTGTGCCAATGCACCGGTTGCACCTGTCTTTTCTGCTAAGACGGGTGTTTTGATTGATACAGTTGACTTTACGCCATTGGATTACTTTATGACGTATATTAGGCCTATATATTATATTATATATATTATATATTATATTATATATATTATATATTATATTATATATATTATATATTATATTACTTATATATTATATTACTTTATGACGTATATTATATATTATATATTATATTATATATATTATATATTATATTATATATATTATATATTATATTATATATATTATAGCCTGGCACAGGGGGTACCGGAAACCGCAAAAATACCTGGCAGCGAAAGGGTTAATACGCACAATTTTGCTTATAGCCTTAATTATTGTAATTAAGTAGTAACTAAAATTAACTAAAATAAAAATTCATTAACTATAACTATAACTATAACTAAAAATAATACTAACTATAACTATAACTATAACTAAAATAAAAAACCATTAACTATAACTGTAACTATAACTAAAATAAAACCTGTAAGGAGAATCACACTGACTCCATCACTTCCTGTACTCTGGTAGTGCCATTCCCCATCCTCGATAAAGTAGGAGGTCGACGCTGATCATTTTAGCTGAGGCACAGCGTCGTTAGAAAATCACAAACCAACCGATTGTTTTAGCTAGCGCATTGGATAACACACTGGCATAGAGAGCGAGAGGTGCTGAGTTCGAGTCCGTAGGGCGGACATGCTTTGTATAGGCTGCTATTAGCGCAGTGTATTGCAGGTTGTCTGTTCTGTTAGTAGTTAAGAGTTATGTCTTCTGTCATTTGTGTTCTTGTGAATTGTTTCAATTGCATAACATGTAAATGTACAGCGCAGCGTGTCACCAATTGACCGGCGAAGAACAGTTTAGCGAAATCTTATCCGTTGACGTCGATATAAATTTTTTGCAGTCTATACCAAATGCGTCCTTGCTTCTCACAGCGCACATCAGCGAACACTTCTATTAATAGTTTCTTATGGCATCAAAGGCCGTTGACATCGATAGCAAAATTTTGCCTATTCCATTTGTAGGCACGGAACCAACTTAAAAATTAAACGCGGTTGTGATATATGTATATATAGCATTCTTTCAACACTTTATAGAGGTGTGTAAAAAGAGCACCGTATTATACAGTGTTTAACGAAATTTTTGGTATCAGAGGCCGTTTACGTTAATAGCAATACATGTTTCGAATAGTTCTCACCGTTCGTGTGGCATATTGTAGTCACTTAAGTTGTGAGACAGGTGACAGTAGCAGTCTCCAATGTCTAACGACATCTTGTGGCTGCCAGAGCCGTTGAAGTCGCCCTCCTCCCGTTTCCATAATTGAGACTGGCATTATCAGAGTACAGTTATGGCGAACTTTAGCTATTTGTTTAACATTATGTGGCAGTCAGGGCCGTTGACGTTGAGCTCGAACTGAACTGGAAAGGAGCTTACATGACGCTATGCTCTTAACGAATATATATAGGTGATAGACATCGTTTTAAAGGTGTCTCAACGAGAGCAGTGCGGTTATAATTATTAACGTGCATTTTACGATATCCTCTGGTTGTCAGGTCCGTTGGCTACGAAACTACTAAAAATTATTTTTTTTAAATACGTAGTAGCCTAATCTGTGTAATCAGCAATTCTGACAGTCACAAAATCATGTTTTATTTCGCGTCCTATCAAAAAACTGCTTTCTACGAATTAGGATTTATGAACGCTGAACAAATCCAGGGAATCCGATTACATTTTCAGCGCCCTACTCTCTATCTTACCAGACGCAATGCGGCTGAATGCTTACAGTGTGTGCGCGCGGGAACACACGACGCTTGGGCAAGCGCAAACGCCTGCGCAATGAGGGATGGATGGAATAATGGAGGAATAATATAATGTAGTTAATGAGAGGCTGAGAGGCGTTCTCAGCGCCAGCCTATAATAATTATATTGTTTGATAGCATTAATAGTTACAAGCCAGATAATAATAGTGGATTCTCCGTTAAACGTTTTCTTAATGCTATACAAATGCGATGTGTTAATTATTTTTGAACCATTCTCTCGTTTCTATGGCATTTCACAGCATGCGATGACCTATGCCTATTCTTAGACGATGACCAATTAACATCAAATAGGCAACAATGTCCTTTATAGCGTCGGCTTAAAATGTTTAAAAGGTGTCTATCCAACTGACTGCCGTGTTGCAGAGTCACAGCTTTTCTAAAGCAAAAACCAATCTTCACCGAATTCGATTTCTTCAGAGTTCTTTCTAGACAGACATACGTTCAAGTGGATCGAATGTCTTGTGCATCAGCGAGAGGGGAAAACGATTAAGAGTGTCATTGGCCAGACGAAAACACTTAATGCCTTCATTTATAGAATTTTAACGGGATGGATAATGGGATCTTATGGCTACAAAGGCCGTTAACATTGACAGAAATCATTCTTCACAGTTTTCACCGTTCGTTTGGTTTTATAATACCCTCGCGGGTGTAGGCTAGTTGCCGTTTAACGATACAGTGACATAACCGAGATTTCTAGCGTCGCCCTCCTCCTTTCTCCAGGCTTGGGACTAGCACTGCTAGTTGTAGGACTGTGGCGGAATTAACGGTTGATCAGAGTTTAACGACATCTTATGACAACAAAGGCCGTCGACATAAATTGTTTTGGCTAAATACATAGAATAGAATCTTCGTTTATTCATAACACATTGTCAGAACGCAGCCCCATAACGTTGCTGCTGCTGTTTGCTGTTTTACGACAATGTGTCATAACAAAGATATTAAGCGTCGCCCTGCTCCTGCTCCAGGCTTGGGACTGGCACTTCCACAGGTAGGGTAGTAGCGGACTTTAGCTCTTTAACGAATATTAACCAATGTTTATTATAGGTCTCTTATTATGCTTTCAAGGTGACTACGGAGAACAGCGCTGACAGTAGACAGTTTTGTGAAGCGTTCTAGAAGTAGCTTGCTACCAGCAATGCTATATAAATCGTCGCAATTGCAATTACAACACTTTAATCAACTCGGATCCAGAGTTTAACGGCCTTTTAAAGTTTTTGTAAATTAATTTGGCTGTCTGTCCTAAGCTTATATAGTACCATTTAACAACGTTTCAAAGGTGTTTAATAAGAGCGCAATAAGCTTTCGACTACCGTTTTTCACTGGCCATCGTGCCGCATAACCAGACGAACAAGCTACACAAAGAGACAGAGACAGACACACAGAGACCCTGGGGCTGATGCGTGTGAAATAAGGCACGTTTGCTTAGTAAACCAAGCATCAGTTGCAAGATAATTATGTCTCAGTGGCGGAAGAATTACATGTAGTTTATGGTGGCGCTGCTGACGTGTAAACACCGCACGTGGCTGTCTAATTTCTTATCTCTTCGTGCTTAAACAATAATTATTCTTGTTCGTTCGGACTACGACTATGTGATTGTAGCCACGGATGGCTGATTTGATTTAGGAGTTTGTTCTCTAATTATTCAGTTAGTGACTATTCTGGATTGAATCGATCTGTGGATAAATACCCCAAGTGACTTTCTGAGTATATAGAAAGTACATGTACGCGTCGGACTACTTCCGCTAAACACCGCAGTGTCTATGCGTTAATATTATCTGATTTGATATCTGTCGTGCTCAAGCAATACTCTAGTACTTTCAGACTTACGATTTTATGACATTATCCATTTATGGTCAGTCTCTTTTAGGAGTCAGTTTTTAAATTGTTCAGTTTCGACAAATTTTGATTGAATTGATCTGTGGATATGCCCTTTGATTATATCTACACCTCAGATTACTTGCGCTCACTCAATGCTATGGATCTACGAGTTTCACGTTCAGTTAGGAAGTTGTTATTTACCTTCATTTCGAACCACCACCCGTGCTCGTCGGGTCGACTCGATTGCGGCGCCACGGATCTGGAGACTGGAATACTCTTCCACCATCTGTGCGTGCCACAAATGCTGAATGTGGCTACATTGTTTTCTCTCGACTCTTAAAGACGCACTTTTTCAGCTGTTTGATGGCCACGTGTTGAGCGCTTCTGCGAGACTCTTAAGTGGCGCTATATAAATGTCTTGTTACATTACATTACATTATGATCCCGTCTGAGATTTCGACCTAAAGATCACCCAGTGTTAACGAAATTTGAAGCACAACACATTGCTATTTATTTGACCATAGTTTAACGTCGTCCTATGACATTAAAGGCCGTTGACGACAATACAGAAAATATACAATACAATCAGAACAAGAAACTTATAGCATCCGAACAACACCATTAAAGGTGTCGAAACAGAGCTTTACAATTTCACTAATATTCAATACCTTTGCAACATAAAGTATTTCATCTCATACTGTCTGTGATCATTAAGTCTTGACAAATTTCATTAACTAGCAAAGCATACATGTATTATAATTGATTAAGGTATTCCTTTGAACTGTTCATGTACATTAACCAAGCCATACCATTATGCAATATTGAAGAACTAAAGTTGAATTATAGTAATATTGTAATATGAATATTCATTAACCAATAAGTAAAGTTTATAATTTTCTAACATCGGGTTATTATTTTTATGACACAACATATTTTAAACAAATATCAACAGTCGAAAAGAAGTCGTCCATGGATATTTCAGCAAACAGCATTGTAACACAGTACTGCAATATTATGCAACACAGCAGCCACTCCGATACAGCAACCAAACCAAACCATTTGTAATATATAATACTGAAGAACCAAAGTTGAATAATAGTAATCAGCATTGCAACCAACATTGCAACTAACATTGCTTAATAGTAATATGGCAATATAGATATTCATTAACCAATAATTAATATTAATAATTTTCCAACATCAGAATTTTATCATAAATGTTGACGACAATAATATATAGACAAGAACCTTAGAGCGTTCGAACAACACTATTCAAGGTGTCGAAACGGAGCTTTACAATTGCACTAATATTCAATATTTTTCAATATAAAGTAGTTCATCTCATTGTCTATGATTTCCATATCCTAACAAAGAGAATTTATGCAAATTAAACACTATTATTATACAACAATAATTGTTCCACAAAAGACATTTGCGAAGTACTCTTTCAAACATTTCATGTATCTAATACACTATAATTAAAATTTCATTAACCAACAAAGCATACATGTAATATAATTGTTTAAAGTTTAGTTTCAATAAATTCAAATTATAATCATAGAACTCTTACTGCAACACAGTAATGCAGCACAATGCAACATAGTAGCTACTCTTATATAGTAATAAAACCAAACCATATGTAATAATGAAGAACAAAAAGTTGAATAATAATAATATGGCAATATAGATATTCATTAATCAATAATTAATATTTATAATTTTCCAACATCAGAATTTTATTATAAATGTTATATGACATAACATACCTAAAAATTAACAATTGAAAAAATGCTATCTATGGGCGCCTCAGCAACCAAAATGTACACACACAACCGAAACTGAAGTACAACAATCCACTCACAACCTGTGTATCACAACAATGCACCACCTACCTCAAAAATACAAAAATGCACCAACAAAAGACCAATTAAATATATCTACAGTCATAACAAAGAAATAAAACTATTCACAGAAACAAACTCAAAATATCCAATTACAAAATTTTACCTTTATTGATTATCTTAACTAATCTACATGTATACACTTCATTTTGAAATAAATTTTCCGTCAACAGGGTTTTAATGGAAATTTCGTGTTTGTATAATTGACATTTATTTCTAAGTAACTCTGAAATATTTTCTTTTACACAGTCAAGCAAGAGGTGACAAATTGTCTCCCTGACCTGACAGGTATCACATAAACCGTTAGAATGCCTTTTCATAACGAATAGTCTTTGATTAGTATTGGCCACTCCTAGACGTAATCTAGAAATTTGGACTTCCTTATGCCGATAAGGTTCGAAAAATTTTATATCTGTACTAACAATTGGACAAATCGATTATAAAAATGACCTCTATTATCATTACTATATTCTAATTGCCATTTATTTACTACATAAAGATTTATTAAAGTAAACATTTCCTGAAATTCAAGATAATTAGAAGAATTTATGTGATCAATAGTTAGACCTTCTTTAGCCAAAGTATCTGCTCTATCATTGCCTGACAGATCAATGTGACTAGGGATCCAAATAAATCTTATTTGATCAGAATTTAGTTTGCTTATGTGATATAATAAATCATTTAATAAAGTAGGTCTAGACTGACAGTAAGACCTCTTAATTGATGTAAGCGTACTCAATGAATCAGAGAAAATCGCAAACTTACAATTATTATAACACTCACTGTTTAATATCCATAGAACAGTTTCAATAATTGCAGTTAATTCAGCTGCATAAACACTAGAATTATTACACAATCTAAATTTCTTATCTACATTTAAACTTGGTACCGTAAAAGCAGCAGCAACAAGATCATCTACTTTTGACCCATCAGTATATATATATATGTATAAAAGAATCATATTTAGAAATTAATTCTAAAGCATATTGTTTTAGAATTTCAGGATTATCAGCTTTCTTATTAACAGATTTCTTCAATGTCAAGTCAACTTCTATTTCTTTATTACACCAAAGAGGAGCAGAAGGGAATCAGGGACCAATAAATGATGTATCAAGTGAAGAGAAGAATTCAGAGGTACGAGTATAGATTGAATGTTCCCTACTACCAGATGTCCTAAAAACGTTTGTCCAGTGATTTTCCATGACTCTAGTAAGGGGCTGAAATTTACTACCCCTGATTTTAACTCCAAATTTTATTGAATTTTGGAGTCGCCTTAAATGAAGTGGTAATTCTCCACATTCATTTTGAAGTGCTGAAGCTGCAGTACCCTTTGGAACTCCACAACATAATCTAAGAGCCTCAGTTTGAATACATGTTAGTTTATCCAAGTAAGACTTGCAGGCTGAAGAATATGCAATATCACCATAATCAAAAATAGACCTTATTAATGCTCTATATATGGTTAAGAGTGTTTTTTTTACAACACATTGCTTGGCAAAACAATGCACTTTATTGCTTCAGCTGACCACGTTTTAAAGGTGTATAAAAGAGAGCAGAAAGACAGACAGACAGACAAACAGACAGATAGACAGGCAGACTGACAGAAAGAAAGACAGACAGACTGACTGACAGACTGACAGACAGACTGACTGACTGACTGACTGACTGACTGACTGACTGACTGACTGACTGACCGACCGACTGACTGACTGACCGACTGACTGGCTACAACGTCACCTTACTTTCCCGCGTTAAGAGGCTGCAGCACCAACCGTTGAAGTAAGTTCTTACAGTTTGAGGAAATCTTGGCAATAGGAAATTTCTCACAGTGTGTACCACATGCCTCCTTACTTCTTACAGCGCACATCAACGAATTAATACACTTTCATAAATTCTTAAATAGTCAGACAATTACTTATGCAACAAAAGCCGTTGACGTCGATAGTAACATTGTTTTGGCAACTTCTCAATGTTCGCATTGCATAGATAATCGAAGCATTCACTTAAAAATTTAACGCAGTTCAGGATTATATAGCGTTGCTAAACTGCTAAAGCATTTTATTGAGGTGTGTTAAAGGGGCGTCGTATCATACAGTGTTTAACGAAATCTGATGGCGTCAACATTCAATTGCCGTTGACGTTAAAAAGGCATAAATGCTTCGAATAGTTTAAACGACATACCAGACAGGGTTGTTGCCTTTTACTTCTTATAGAATCTGGGGCTGAAGGATATAGTGCGTAAGTTTACTGACTGTCGGTTAGGGTCAGGGTTAGGGTTAGTGTCGTAACTAGAAATCCTGGAAACGTCCGGCATACGTGCAGCATGCCCACAGATATTGCATAATCCTTCTGTTTTTGTATTTAATATTAAATGTTTAAAGCACGGCCTATATTTCTAATAGACAGACACCGTCCGAAGTCTTGAGAAAGAAGGAGGTCAACGTTGAACGGCGCTATTTCATAACAATGACAATTAGCGTTCTGCTTGTCCTTTATTCAATCTTTGGACTGGCACTTCCAGAGTATGAGCAATGGCAGCGTCGTCTTTAGCGAAAAAAGCTTTTGTAAAATTTGAACAGGATGAAAATAATATGTTGCCGCTGCACTTCTGCATTATTTAAAAGAAAGTTGTAATCTTAAAAGAGGTGTTTGTCATTCCCTATGCAAATGATGCTTTGGGCGTTCTGGCCTATTTACTGTCTGACTTTTCCAGACATATGTGTATTGTATTGTATTGTATTTGAACACTTGTTATAGCGCCGCTACCAGATTCCTATTCAGAGGCGCTCCCGACTACTGCGCGGACGCTGAGTCGGAGTTTCACGCCGAAGCGCATGAGCAATTGCGAGTGAAGGACTTGCCCAGGGTCCCTACGCGGCGGCTTTTGGGGTGGATTCGAACCCGCAACCCTCCAGCTGCCAGGCACCGAACATACCCCTACACCACCACGCCCCAGTTGTATTGTGTTGTATTGTATTGTATTGTATTGTGTGCACAGATGTAGTGTTTGTATTTGAGCGGGATGAAATATGTCTGTGTACAAATTGCTCAATGTTTTTTTAAATCTTTCTTGGACTCTTTCTATCAATTCATGAATTTCATTCCAATAAATTATAATTTACCCTAACTTGTTATACCCGGACTTGTTAAACTTCTGTGCGGTTCACGAGTACAATAAATGAAGAAACATTAGTTATTGTAATCGAATTAAATTGGTTTAACCTACGCATATCTAACAATCGGGTCTAAGTGTCTGCCACCTCGTTTTGTTTAACTACATGTACATAGGAAATTTTGACAGTCTGTTCTAAATACTTTCTAACTTCTCACAGCGCTCATAAACCAACTAATGCACTTCTGAAATATTCGATTTGTTAGTTTCTTTTGGTATCAAATGACGTTGACGTCGATAGGAAAATTGTTTTGAGAAATTCACTGTGTACGTACTAAATGACTTAAAAATTGGATGGATCCACAGTTTAACGGCAGCTTATGACAACAGAGGCCGTTTCCGCCGACAAAGATTAGTTTTGGGATATTTACTTAAAATTAAAAATTGTGTGTGTCCACAGTTTAACGGCAGCTTATGACAACATAGGTCGTTGCCGCCGACAAAGATTAGTTTTTGGCATATTACAGCTCATGTAAAAATTAAACGCGGTTGCGTAATATATAGCAATTTCAAACGCATTAAAGAGGTGTGTAAAAGGAGCATCGTCTTATCCAGCGTTTAACAAAATTTATGGAATCAAAACCATTTGACGTTAAAAGAATGCTTGTTTAGAATAGTTCTCACCTTTCGTGCGTCGTAATGTAGGGCAACTTAAGCTGCGAGATAGGTGACAGACGTAGTTTTAATTGTTCAACGACCGACATCTTATAGCTGATGAAGTCACCAATCTCCTTCATTTAGGCTTGGGACTGGCCCTACCAGATTACGAGCAGTGACGAAGGTTAACTAGGTGACAGGAATAGTTTCAGGTGCCTGACAATATCTTGTGGCAGTCAAGGCAGTTGAAGTCGCCCTCCTCTTTTTCCAGTCTTAGGACTGCCTCTACTAGAGTACGGGCATTGGCGAAGTTTAGATCGGTGACAGTAGTAGATTTTAGTGTTTAACGACATCTTACGGTCGTTGCCGTTGACCTAAAGTTGATGTGCACGGTAGCAAGGTGATGCAAAGGGATCCACAGTTTAACGGCAGCTTATGACTACATAGGCCGTTGCCGCCGACAAAGATTATTTGTTGGCATACTACAGGTGATGCAAAGCTCATAACGTGTTTATATATATTGCTGAGCAGCACCATTTTAAAGGTGTCTTAAATGAGAGTATTGCAGTTTGTATAACATGAGATTAGCGATATCTTCTGGCTGTCAATCCCCAGCTACGAAGCTAAGAGGCATTTCAACAATATGGCTATTTATGTAGCGCCCTACAAGAACCTCACGAAGGTCATAAGAACCTCATAAACAAACAGTGGCATATTTATGAATACGTGGCCGATGCATTAGAGTATAAGATTAACAGCAATTAACTGCTTCCAGACATTCCTTTCTAAAGGCTTAAATAATTATAACACAGCTTTAAGAACGCTGTGTCATACTTTCAGATGATTCCTCGCCTAGATTCTCCCTACTCCCTGCTTTTGGACTGGCATCACCCCAAAACAAAGTGTTTATCTTAAGATCTTGTGGCTATCAGCGTATAATACTTTCAGCAATTAATAACTTCCAGACTGCGCCACGCCCCCTAATACGTATAAAGCGTTTTTATCTCCTGTTAAAGCATCCATCGATGACGCTGAGCAGTTGTGCATGAAGGGCTTGCTCAATATCCTTACACAGCTACTGTGTGGAGAGGATCGATATCCGTTCTCTTCACTTCACAACTAATCGGCTAACGTGTCCCACATTCGGTTACTGTGTCTCGTGTAATTGTAATTGGACTTTTATATAGCGCCGCACAAAAGGAGGCCGATCAGAGACGTTAACCCTAGGGCTACCAAGCTTTTTTTGTAACACGGACTACCAAGGGGGGGTGGTTACCACCCCCCCTGGATTTCGTGTTTGGTTTTACATATCATAACTTTGTAATATAGCAATGGATTCAGCATTCATTTCTGCACAGAATGGTATATTTAGATGTACATTATGTGAATGCACCTCGAAATTACATCACTTTTAACAACGGAACCCCTTAATTAGCAATATTGTATATTATTGCGTACATTTTGTACTTTTGGATAAACAAATATAAGATTATGTGTGTTTTGAAACTAATCCATGTATAAAAGATACACAAAATCATCCCTACACATGTTTATATAGTGTAAATGTACATTCATACATATATATCCATACATATATATCGGTTTACGTTGTAATGCTGTATTCAGCCATTTTCACACAGATTACGCGTATTATTATTTATTTTGATCACTTCCGGTATTCAAAAGACAAAGATGTAGGTATGCAAATGAAGCCCTTCATTCCCTCTAAAGAATGGTATCTTTGTTTCTCTTCCAGGAAAACAAATGAATATGCTACAGAAAAAAAACTAAGGGGGGAGTCCTTCCATTCAGCCATTTTTCACTCATATTACGCGTATTATTATTTATTTTGAGCACTTCCGGTTGTCACAGGTCAACTCAGTGACCATAGAAATGTAGCCCCACATTCCCTCTATAGAATGGTATAATTTGCGTCTCTCAATATTAAATGACGGATAAGATATAGTCGAAAGTCTAGGGGGGGGTATCCACCCCCTGGTACCTCGGGTATATTGGCTATAACTTTTGAACGGTGTGAGATATCATCTCACATTTTACGTCAAAACGTGTGTAAATGAACCCCCTACAGCTACCTAAAAGGTCAAATTTTTATTCCATACGGAACAAGTTTGAAATGAATAAAACCTAGGGGGTGGCAACCACCCCCCCCTTGGTAGCCCGAGGGTTAAATGTCACAGAGTGCCCCTGGTACAATTACATCAGGAAGTAGCCAAATAAGTCTACTTTTACTTACAGGCTAATATCACACTGAAAACAGGTGTGTAATTATTTGTAACTAGTCTCACGTTCCTCTCGCACAACTTGGGATAGTTACTGTAGACCCTATAATTCATAAGATAACATAAATTATGGTAACAATACTTTTTATAGCATCGATATCAAAGACTTTAAGGGTGTCTAACCCATTGACTACCGTGTCGAACAGTAACGGCTTTTCTCCAGCAACAAGGATCTCTAAATAATCCAATTTCTTCGGTATTTGAGACAAACTCACAGACTTATACAATCGACTTGCTGACTGGCACATGCATTTAAGTAGACCTGAAGCCTTGTTTATCGGGGCCGTGGTCGGAGGTCAACACTTATTGCGATCTTTTACTAGTTTTCATTCCTTTTATTTTTACTTTTCCTTATTCCATCTCATATTTTGTACCCGGTTTCAGTTTGTCAACCCAATTAACGGCAAACGAATATAATTATGTATGTATGTATGTATGTATGTATGTATGTATGTATGTATGTATGTATGTATGTATGTATGTATGTATGTATGTATGTATGAATGAATGTATGTATGTATGTATGTATGTATGTATGTATGTATGTATGTATGTATGTAGGCATGTATGTATGTATGTATGTATGTATGTATGTATGTATGTATGTATGTATGTATGTATGAATGTATGTATGAATGCATGTATGAATGTATGTATGTATGCATGTATATATGTATTGAAACTATGTATATATGTATGTATGTATGTATGTATGTATTCGATCAGCTGGATGTACTCAGAGTTTAACGACATATTATAGCGTCGACAGGAAATATGTTCATCAGTTATTGCTGTTCGTATATTTTTGGCATAAAACAGCACTTAAACAGTTGCACATGATGATTAATTTTAAAAACAATTATCAAATCTGTTTCGTCGTAAGTATATAGCACCGTGCAAGAACGTTTTGGAGGTGTTTAAATAGAGCGCGTTAAATGTTAATAGTACTGTGCATTTACTAGTACTTCTCAATAAAGAATATACTTACTGACTTACTTACTTAAGCTCCCGACAACCCTTTCCATGCCTATTATAATGAACAATCAATGTAAGGTGTTTAAAGAGAGCGCTTCAGCATATCGTATTCCGTGTTGTGTCCACTAGCTAATTCCCCTCACAGCAAGTTAAACAAGAAACCATGAAAGATATAATTATATATAAAATTATATGCACACAGAGTATCACTTGGACTGACACTAAGGGGAGCAATAATCATTTTATAAGCGCCCTGAGTCTGTAAGATGTCGATTGTTGTTCTAACCTTGCGCGGGTCATAAATGCAATGCTACCATCTCTAACTGTCTATGAACTCTACAAAGTAATGTCTAATTCTAACAGTCACTGTAGCTAGGCTAGAACGTTCACAGTTATGAAATGTCAAAGTGCATTATTGTCTGCGGCATTAAAGTAGTCATTTACAGTTTCTGCGAAGGATAACAAGTCGTACACTACGCAACATTGATTTTTATTAATCCAATATTTAGCGACATCCTATAGCTACAAGGCTGTTGACGTCTTTAAGTTTTTGGTGTATTTCAGTTCATTTTATTGTAATGTTCTCATAAATTTTCTTTCTCTTTTGGCTTTGATTCAGTTTCTGATAGGATGTTGACGTAGGCTATTTAAAGTTTCTGACGGATTAAGTTCATTTTCGTACACTGTCTGTCATCAGTTTGCTTTCTCTTTTTCTTTTCTTGGCTTGGATTCCATTTCTGACAGGATGCTGCGATTTGACAGATGATTGTTGTCGATCTCTTATTCATATAAATAATTATATACTGTTTTCTCGTCAATCTTATTAACAATATTTTATAAAATATTACATTCATCTATCTAAATTACCATCAAACTATCAATATTACATTAACAGTAGATGCTCAATATTCATTATCCATCAGTCATAGTAGGCCTACATATAGATTCAATTATCAATTTCAACATGACAATCAAAGCATCAATATTATTCAATGTTGGTTTCATGTATTACAAAATTAGCTCTAAAATGAATCGTCTTCATCAACATACACAAACCAATTTTAAGCAATAACTAAGGAAAAAGAATATTAGAAATATTATTAAGCATCAGTTTTATCCAATACGAAAAAAAAATCACATTAGAAACGCATACATTTAACATTATGAACAAACCAATTAATATGCTATAAACAAGGAATATTATGCTATAAACAAGGAATATTATTCTAAAAAAAGTTATGATATTTTTTACTCAAATAACCGTTATGCAACTTTATTAAACCATTATTTATTGCCGTTACCTAGATTATGTACTTACTCACAGCACTTATGAATAGTATTTTCAGGTATAATTACTCTATTTATTTATAATCTCTACATGATTTTCCCATTAGTAATGTTCATGAGTATATCATATACTTTGAGACAAATATCTGGAATAGACAACACACTTTTAACAGTGCATTCCACTTTCTTCAACGCAAATTTTTCAAATATTAACTTTGATATGTCATGTTTTTTACAAGCAATTTATACATGCTCAATGGTTTCAGGGACCTGACATTCAGTACATAAGTTCGTTGGGCTTTTACCATTATGTTTCAACCACACATTAGTTAAGATATGTCCCATTCTAAGTCTGGTAATTTGAACTTCACGTTTCCTTAGACAGTCTATAAATTTTACATTTGTGGATACCAACGGCTGAATAGATTTATAAAATCTTCCTTTTGATTCAAGATTATATTCAATTTGCCATTTATTAATTACATAACTTCTTATTAAAGAATAGATTTCCTTTAATTCTAAATAATTTGTTGAATTAATCTCAGATATTTCCAGCCCCTTCTTTGCCAGCGTGTCTGCCATTTCATTTCCAGATAAACCGATATGGCTGGGGATCCATGCTACGAGAACAGAACTATGTTTTAATTTATTAATATTATCTATAAATTCAAGAAATAGATTAGGCCGTGAACAAGACCTAGTCTCTTTTATTGATGTGGCTACACTCAATGAATCAGTAAATATTATATATTTATTTGCGTTTTCATTTTCATTTTCAATAATCCATTTTATTGCTTCAATTATTGCTGTTAATTCAGCTGAATAAATCGAGGAGTCATTTGCTATTCTATAAATATTATGGATCTGCATAGAAGGTATACAGAAAGCTGCTGAAACTATATTTTCAAGTTTAGACCCATCTGTATATATGGATGTATAATCAAGATATTTATTAATTAATTCTAGTGACAAAGATGACATAATATCAGGGAAGTCTGTCTTTTTGTTGATATGCTTTTTTAAGGACAAATCGACTTTAATGATTTTATTAAGCCACGGAGCTGTTGACTGATAAAATGGTGATGCAAATGATTGAGTAATTAAGGAAAAAAAGTGTTCAGTTCTTTTAAAAATGGAATTTTGTTTAGCAGAAGATGCACGACAATAATTTGACCAATGATCTCGCATAGCTTCAGCTGCTGGGTGATCTTTTGAACTGATGATCTTAGATCCGATCTTGAGCGAGTTGTTCAAGCGACGTAGATGAAGTGGTAATTCACCACACTCATTTTGAAGGGCCATGATCGGGGTGCCTTTAGCTGATCCACACGCTAATCTCAAAGCCTCAGACTGAATATTTTGCAATTGTTTCAACTGGTTAGAGCTAGCTGTGCTATATGCCACATCTCCATAATCAAGAACTGATCTAATTATTGCTTTATAAATGGATTAAAGGGCTCGCTTGGATGCTCCCCATCCATATCCAGATACAGCTCTCATTATATTCATTCGTTTTTTACATTTAGTAACAATATAATCGATATGGGGGGTCCATTTTAATTTGGAATCAAAGATAACTCCCAAGAATTTGGCAGTATTTTCTATTTTAATTTCTTTGTTATTAAGAGTAATTCGTAATTTGGGTAATTTCCTCCTTTTTGTAAATACTACTCCAGTGGTTTTAGTTAAAGAAATTTTAAATCCGTTTTCATCACACCAGTCGTTAATTTTATTAATAGCTTTTTGGATTTTATCCTGAAGTAATTTTATGTTTCGACTAGCATAAAAAATTGCACTATCATCAGCAAATAATGATAGTGCAATTTTTTATGCTAGTCGAAACATAAAATTACTTCAGGATATTGTCGCATTTTTGATATATATATCACCAATGAGCAACATTTCAAAGGTGTCCAAGGAGATCATTATGCTTTGCTGGATTAGCCAGCGTTTAACGATAAGATGTGGTTGCCAGGACCTCTAACTTGGATCCTATCTTACCTTATTTCAATATTTGTGCATGATGTTTGTTTATATCGTAGCAGAAGTGTTTAATATACGTTCATGAGACTGATAATAATTAATCGGTTTTGTGTTAAGCGAACGAAAGCAGGCGTTTCATCAATAGTTTTTGAAGACAGTGTTTTCATGTGACATTGTTGCTATTGTATATCTCTCGTCGTCTGTCTGTCTGTGTGTGTGTCTCTCTCTCTCTCTCTCTCTCTCTCTCTCTCTCTCTCTCTCTCTCTCTCTCTCTCGCTAATAGAATTGTTAATAGGTGACTTCTTTCTAAACTTACCTTAACTTGACTTACCTTATTAAGATGGGCAACGTAATGAGCTTCTATGACACACGGACAAAAGCAACCGTCCGGAAACTCGCATTCAAACCTAAACTTGCGAAAATGACACTGAAACTCCAAAATGTACACAGGAAGCGTATTCGATTACTATCGAACAAATTCCACTTTCGGTCGAAATAACAAGCGGCGAAAACTCGGTCATATTATGGTAATCGGATATGTCTGCCAAATCGACTAATTACTTTCAATTATTATTATTATTACAAGCCTAAAGACTAACCTTTGCATGCAACCCACGTCCAAGCAAGGTCTTGATGTTTTGTAAAAAAATTCAAATCGGTAAAGCGTTCCCTTTCGGAGCCTTTAGTGGCACGGACAAAGAAACAAAGAAACAAAGAAGCGGAATGACAACATTTCAGAATTATTTATAAGATATATTTAAAGACTAAACTTTGCATGCAACCCACGTCTGCGCCTCTGAGTAGGTTATCTTGGAGGGGCGCTATATTAAATCCTCTGAATGAATGAATGGTGAGCACCGTTTTAAAGGTGTCCAAACAGAGCCATTGTACTTTGTTGAATTAAATGGCGTTTAACGATAAGTTGTGGTTGCCAGAGCCCTTTGCTTGGAACCTACCTTACGTTATTACAATGTGTGTGTATGAGGTGTGTATGTGTATGTTAGCTTTTTAACTGCGTTGTGTTATAACATAGGTGTTCAATGTCGCCACCCTCCTTTATCCAAACTGATAGTTTCTGTTTAAGAATGCTGTGTCGTAAATAGTATTATTATTCGTCTATATTCTCCGTTCGCCTGGCTTTGGACTGGCACCATCCGAAAATAGATGAAGTTTTAATTTTAATGGTAACTAATGTTATTTGTTGTTACACAGTGTCGTTAAACTGAAACTACTACTACTAATAGGCAATTGGACACGGTATCTGGTTGCTCTCTCTTACGACACCTTTTAAAAGACTCTAAGAGATGCTATTTAAACCTGTGACATGGAACCTGTTTAATTGACAGATGGTTTGGGCAATAATTATTATCTCAACTGTACGAACAGAGCACTGTTAAAAATAAATTCGTCTCTATCGACTTTGCTTCAATGAGATGTCGTTAAGCTGCTCGATCCAGCCGATTGGTTTAACTGCACCTCTGCCCGTACTTTGGCAGTGCCAGTCCAAATCCTGGCTAAAGGAGGAGGGCGACGCATATCGTCTTAAATATAACGCAGCTTTGCTAAAGAATAATAAACCGACCGATTGGTGTGAACACTCTCTTTAGACACGATTATAACTTTGGTATCCTTTACTACCTCATCTTACTTTCAAGCGCTAATATGCTACGACATCAGCCAATTGATCGGCGAAGAACAGTTTAAAGCAATCTTGGCCGTTGCTGTCGATAGGAGGAAATTTTTCCATTTCTACCATAATTATCATACGTCCTTACATCTCACATCGCACATCAACGAACTACTGCATTTCCTTCTATTTTTTCAACTTAAAAGTTCAACGCGATTGAGGCTTATATAGAATTACGTAAGCTCTTTATAGAGGTGTGTAAAGAGAGGGCGGTATTACACAGTATAACAAAATATATTTCTCACAGCGCACATCAACGAACTAATACACTTTCGTTTATTCTTAAATATTGAACATGCGTTGTTTAACATGCAAGGAATCCAACAGTTTCTTGTGGCATGATGGCATCAAAGGCCGTTAACGTCGAAAGGGAACACTTTTTCGCCTAACTGAAAAATTCAACACGGTTCAGACTTTTATAATATTATACGTGTGTAAGCGCTTTATAGAGGTGTGTAAGGAGAGGGAGATATTATACAGTGTTTAGCGAAATTAATTGCATCAAAACCATTTGATGTTAATAGGAATACTTGCTTCGAATAGTTCTCACCGCTCGTGTGGCATATTGTAGGCACATAAGCTGTGAGTTAGGTGACAGAAGTAGTTGCCAGTGTTTAGCGACATCTTGTGGCTGTTGAAGTCACCCTCCTCCTCCCTCTTTCAGGTGATGACAGCGACAATGAAGAAGAGCAAAGGGAGGACGAAGAACTGACGAAGATGATGATGATGATGATGATGATGATGACGACGACGACGATGATGATGATGATGGTGAGGACGACGAATACGACGACGAGAAATGCTTTGACAATTATTTTAACGACGAAGGTGCACTAAAAAGCGACCTGGAAACCAATGCAGCTCATCGTTAAATTGCTATAACTCACTATTCTTCACTGGCTTCGAAACATCTCGATATCTAACTTCTCATCACCTAGAGACTACTCATCACCTAGAGACTCCAGGCTACCAGAGTAGTAAACCTTTTAACTATCGTACATCTTATTGAGGTTTTATTACATTAAAAAAGTCTGTAGCAATTCTTTACGGCTGTCCCCGTTGTATAGAGTTCGAAATGAGAAACGTATTTATTCCATTGCTTTGCTACAACCGCTGTTGATGTCTTTAAAGTGTTCGAGGCATTTCAGTTCATTTTAATATAACATTCTTCCGTCAGATCTCTAGATATTACGATTACGATTACGAATTTACGATTTCATCTTTAGTTTATTTTTATTTGATGAGTCACGCGTATCTGTATCTGAAGAGATGGTCTCCAAGCTTACAGATAGTTCTACATTGTGATCCATTTGTCGATTTGACTTAAATAAACCCGGGTTGGAACCTAAATCGAAGGGGTGAAAGACGACACATTAGTCACTCGGCCATCATTAAAAAACTAGTGTGGGTCCAACAATTCAACGACTTCTTACGGCATCAAATTTTCAGCCTCCTATACTCTCTATCTTACCATAGGCAATGCGGCTTAACCCTCATCCACATTCCTGCGGTCCAGGTGGACCCCAGCCGTATTGGCATAGGTGTAACTTTTGTGTGCTATATGTCACAATCATATGATTTCATGTAATTGTCTTTCCTTCATCGACCAATAACTGCATGCATTTATAGATCGGCATATGATGTCAGACATATAAAAATTTCAAAATTTCAAATGGGGTCCGGAGAGACCCCTGGGGTCCAACTGGACCCCACACCTATATATTTATTAAAATTAACCTAAGAAAAATTATGTAGGCACAATTTTCTAGTAAAGTTGACTCACCTAAATAGAGTAACTGTCATAATAGACACTTTCCTACAAAAATGGCTCGGAGTAGTGCGAGATATAATTGCACGTTGGTAGACGCAGTTTCCAGATTTTCCATCTGCAAGACACTGCAAATGACCTGAGATCACGCAATGGTTCTTTGTGCATAGAATCCAACCAGCGTGGAACAGTTAAACAAAATCTTGGCCATTGATGCTGATTGGAATATTTACAGTTTGTACATGTTCCTTCCCCCCTCAAAGTCCGACTCACACCTCAACGTGGTGAGGGGGTGGCAACAGTCATTAGGGGAGTGCCTGCTGAGGCTATGCCATCAGTGGTGAAGGTCTTGAAGTACAACCTAGGGCGCTACGCGAGGTGGACAGGCTCAGCAGGAACCCTGAAAAGCTGGCAAACGTGGGCGGCATCGCCGCCTTTGATACCACAAGATAGTGGATATCAGAGCCAGTCCTAAGCCTGGAACTCTCTTTAAGGGAGAAGTGCGAAGGTCGAACGGATGGGTGCAGATACTCCGTTCGTAAAGAAAAAATACGTATAAAATCCAATGCACGCATTGGACTCCAACGGGCCTCGGCCCATGGATCTGATGCAAGCGTTGGACACCTACGGGCCCACGGCCCATGGATCCTGATGATGATGACATGTTCCATACACGTCCTTACTTCTCACAGCCCTTGTCAACAAACTAATAAATTTCCATTAATCCCTAAATATTGATGCACGGATTCCATCAGTTTCTTATGGCATCAAAGGCCGTTGATTTCGAACGAAAGCTACCAGTTGCAACCGAAAAATGTAACGCGGTTGTAGTTTATATAGTAGAAGTTAAGCAGTTTATAGAGGTGTATAAAAGACCGTCGTGTTGTGCAGTATTTACGAAATTTTATGTCGCCTTCCTACTTTATTCAGGCTGAAAGTTCTCTGTTTAAGAATCCTGTGTCGTAATGAAGATGATTCCTAGCCTAGATCCTCCTTTCTTCCGTCTTTGTACTGGCACCACCCGAAAACAGATAAAGTTTTGTATTTATGTTTTAACCATTTCTTGGACGCCGGGAAGTATACGTCCCACTTTTCTGGTTTTTATATTTAGGGTCATGGGAAACAATTTGCTCACTTTATCTGTGCTTTTACACATACACAAATACAAACAAACATATATAAATACATATATACATACATACATATATATACATACATACATACATATATACAAAAAACAATATTATGTATAATGTCGAATATACATATGTATACATAGATACGTAGATACATTCATATATACACAAACAAACATACATACACACATACGTACATAAATACGTACATACATACAAATATATATATATGCATACATACATACATTTATACAAACCTGAAAACAGACATAAATACAAACAAACAAATATGCATATATACATAAATATACAGATAATAACATTCATACATATATACATGCATTCATAGTTCATACATACATACATACAAACAAACATACATACAAACATATACAAACATACATGCATACACACAGGCAGTAATTGTAATTACGACAATTTCTATAACGTTGTCTGTAGCAAGCTGCTTCTAGGATGCTGCTTACACACTGTAAAAAAAGCAATGACAGAAACATACATACAAACATAGTTACATACATACATACATACATACATACATACATACATAAGTATAATCATACATGCAAACATACATACACATAAACAGACATATTATATATATATGCCAGGTTTTTGTCGTATTCCACCTTGAGAAACATTGTCATTTGCCAAATTAGATGAAAATCTGAATAGATTTAGAACTTGCGCAAAGCCCCGGAAGTATTATAACTTAGGAAACAATGTAATAGCCTACAATGCAATTTCCAAAGATCCAAACACATTTCAACACTTGAACATAAAATAAAAGGCAAAGGCAATACAAGAACCGTTAGTTATTTTTCTTCCGATTTCTACGTAATTGTAAAGCCTTCGAAATGCGAATATTATATCTGAAAAAATCGTCTTCAATTGGTAATGTAAACAGTTCTAAACCGGAATTTGTGATGTCATCGTCTAATTCGTCTGATTCTATAGTGATGACCTTGGTGAATCTGGCTACACCGGTGCGTAAGGAAGCAAAAGTATGGTATAGACAACCATTCAATGACAAATGGCTGAAAATCAATTAATTTAAACTTTGGCTTAAACCAGACCAGGAGATAAATACGCAGATGTAGCGTTTGTTCCAAACCACTTACTGGCGTTAACACGTCTGCACTAGTGTCTACAAAACACGTTAAAAACTACGAAACAAAACAAAGCACGATTAATATCAACAAGTTCTTTAATTAAGAAGCCTACCGCTCCACCATTGACTGTATGGTTGCTAAAGCGGAAATAGTTTTAACTGCATTTATTTTTTATTGTAACTTGTAAACATTGTAATTTGTTAATTCAATGTTATGCTTATCCAGTTCTTAGCTAGGCATTTTTGTCAATAATTGTGATTGTTGAAAGTTAAAACGCACTTCATATTATTTTCATCACAGCTTTTTCAGTAACTTGGGATTTTTGAGCAGTTTTAGTCAATCTTGGGATTTTTCTGGCAAGAGCTTGGGATTCCAGAAAATGGAGAGAGGTCGCACTGTATAAAGTTATTATAATTATGTATTTATGTACATTGCTTCACTCAGCCTACATCAACGCATTAATACACTTACATTAATGGTTTCTTGTGGCATCACAGGCCGTTGACGTCGATAGCAAAATTGTTTTGACAAATTCTCACTGTTGGCACTGCGTGAAGACTGGAAAGTCTTACTTAAAAAAGTAAACGCGGTTGAGGAATATATAACATTAGGTAAGCGCTTTATAGAGGTGTGTAAAGAGAGAGTCGTATTACCCAGCGGTTTAACGAAATTTTATGGCATCAAAACCAGTTGACGTTAATAAGAATACTTGTTTCGACTAGTTCTCAGCGTTCTTGTGTTATAATTTAGGCACTTAACCCTCAGAGGGTAACCTATAAAAAAATCACACATTGGATAACCTGGGGTGAATTTTTCACCCCTCACTATTTGAGGCATGTGATATAAAATTAAACCATGTTCGATCAACAATGGTAATTGTACCAAGTTCAACATAAAACTGCAAAACTAGGAAACATAACTAAAGTCAACTATCAGCACAATCATCGAGTCTACAGTCATCTACACACAACTCAAGTAACGCTTTGTTGCATGCGTTCCACAGACAAAGTTGCTACAAATATGACAGCGAATACTGGTTTTATTGTCCTTCTCTGGGCTGCATTTATGGCAACGACCTTTGCAATTGCTCAATGCTCATCTGCTGTGTGTCGCGTTTTGCTTTCTTGACCGGCTTTCCCTTTACATATTCCAGTGCTCTTTTCACATATGGCTGAAATGGCCACGGTATGACGTCAGTCACGTGACCATTCATCCAAAATAAGTAAGACAAAATATATGGAATTAAGCAAAAGTCATCTATGAACAGATACACAAAGGCGCAAGGCATAACTCCAAAGCTGTAAAAAAATTCAGCGCAAATACTGACAGTGGGGTGAAAAATTCACCCCAGGTTAGCCTCTGAGGGTTAAGCTGTGGCACAGGTGACAGTTTTAGTTTTTAGTGTTTAATGACTGAGCCGATGAAGTTGACCTTATGAGAAACGTACACAAGACTTGTTGATGTGACGATATTAATCGTGCTCTGTTTAGTTTCGTAATATATATTTATATCTAATGGAGATACAGATAGACAGACAGACAGAAAGACAGAGACAGAGGCAGAAAGTCAGAGAGTCAGAGAGACAGAGACAGACAGACAGACAGACAGACAGACAGAGTGAGTGAGTGAGTGAGTGAGTGAGTGAGTGAGTGAGTGAGTGAGTGAGTGAGTGAGTGAGTTAGTGAGTGAGTGAGTGAGTGAGTGAGTGAGTGAGTGAGTGAGTGGAGTGAGTGAGTGAGTGAGTGAGTGAGTGAGTGAGTGAGTGAGTGAGTGGGAGTGAGTGAGTGGAGTGAGTGAGTGAGTGAGTGAGTGAGTGAGTGAGTGAGTGAGTGAGTGAGTGAGTGAGTGAGTGAGTGAGTGAGTGAGTGAGTGAGTGAGTGAGTGAGTGAGTTGGAATGCATGCAAAAATCAATATTTAAGAATTGATGGAAGTGTATTGGGTCGATGATGTACAATGTGGACATATACAGACTTCATTGTGATCTTATGAAACAATTGGCTCCAGCTGCAAGAAGGCTGGCCACACTGAATGCGCTTTGACAATTCATAACTGCAAGTCTTCCACAGCTACGACTATTATTATAGTGTCTGCTAGAATTAGGCAATACTTGCTAGAGCGCGGAGACAGAACGAGGAGCAATGGAAAGCACTTACATGTTTTTTTTAGAAATATAGGTTAAAGCAATTTAATTTTATTTAATTAATAAATATTTGTTCATTTATTGCAAGGTCGGCATGCTCGAATACAAAAATATTATTATTTTTACTATTATAAATATTATTATTAATATTATTATTTATATTATCATTAATATTATTGCTATTGTCATCATCATCGTCATCATCATCATCATCATCGTCGTTTTCTGTATGGATACAGAGTTTAACGGGATCTTATGGCTACAAAGGTCGCTGATGTGAATAGAAATCATTCTTAACAGTTTTCACCGTTCATTTGGTATAATAATTTCCTAGCGGGTGTACATGTAGTTTAGTTGCCGTTTAACGATACAGTGTCAGCGACATTACAAAGATGACTAGCGTCGCCCTACTACTTTCTCCAGGCTTGGGACTAGCACTGCACGTAAATAGTGTCTCTCGTTCCTGCTTCTACTACCTACGCCAACTCCGTACCATCCGCCAATCACTACCACTGCACACTATCACGACTTTGGTCCATGCATTGATCTGTTCCAGGAATGATTATGGGAATGCGGTGTACATTGGTCTCTCCTCTACAAATACATCTAAACTTCAGTCCATTCTAAACGCTGCCGCCCGCCTCATAGGGGGCATTGCAAAGTTTGACCATATCTCCTATTTTATCCGTGACTCCCTTCACTGGCTCCCCATCCGCCAGCGCATCCAATTCAAGGTCTGTTCCCTCATGCGAAGCTGTCTTGCTGGGTCTGCTCCTCACTATCTTAGGGCCTTTTGTACCCCAGTATCTTCTCTGCAGAGTCGTTCCTCCCTTCGGTCCTCGGCCCGTGGTTACTTGGTTGTCCCGCGGGTGCGTACTTCTACGGCCCAGTCTAGGAGTTTCGCTATTGTTGGTCCGAATAGCTGGAACCAGTTACCTCAGTCCCTCAGGACTGACCTTTTTTCTATTTCTTTTGACCAGTTCCGCAAGCGCCTGAAAACCTCCCTTTACCAGTGAAGAGACTGGCTTGGTTCGGGAGGGCCTCTGTTTTGAGTGGCGCTATATACACGTGTAAATGTTTGATTACGATTACGATTACGATAACGTCTGTGTATTACGAGTTCTTATTGTAACAACCGCAAGAATTGACGACCGCAAGAACTATTTTTGAAAAATTCTCACCGCTCCGAGGACATGATACGGATTACCATTCAGTTCAGAATACATGATGTCTTGTCTGCTTTTACTTCCATGGCCAATATCGCACTGAATAATTATGTGCAATTATTTTTGAACGGTTCTGACGTTTCTATGAAATAACGTTATCAACCCATGTGATATTGCATCAGTTACCGTAACAATAGTAGGCCTATTTATAGCGTCAGTTTTAAAGGGTTTTAAGGTGTCTAAAGAGAACTCTAACCAAATGGCAACTATGTCTCACAGAACAGCTTTTCTCAGACAGAAGCAATTTTTAAATTATCGGTTTTCGTCAGCATTTCTGACAAACAGACATATAGACAGACATACAGACATACAGACAGACAGACAAACAGACAGACAGAAAGACAGATAGACTGACTCACTGACTTACTGAATAACATGCGTTTAAGTGTTTGTCTGTGTGTATGTACATGTATGTTTCTTTGCATGTATGTTTGTGTGCATGTACGTATTCCTGTGTATCTAGGCATGTATGTATGTTTTATGATTGCACGTATGTTGCATATATGCATATAAAATTTAATGTAGACGTGCATGTATGTAGAAAGATAGATGTGGTGATAAATCGAACTCCTAAAATATTAACTATATATATAGCATTGGTTAATATCTTTTTAAAGGTGTCTAAAAACAGTATTTCATTAACCATAAATTACCAGCCGCTAATAGTTTTAACTGCAGCATAGGTACAATCAATAAGTAATTCAAGTATGGTTGGGGAGTTGCAGTTTAATGACTTAATGACTATATTTCATAACAAAGATCTGTAGCGTCGCCCTCCTCCTGTATAGAGGCTTTGTACTGGCACTACGAAAGTACGGGCTGTGGCGCAGTTTTATCCATCCTAGTAATGCCCAGTGTTTAACAATACCACGTGACTGCCAGGGCTGTTGTCGTCGCTCTTCTCCTTTATGCAGGCTTCGAACTGGCAAGAACAGAGTACGGGCAGTGGCAGATTTAAACAACATAGTTTGAATGTTTCTTCTTACTTCAAACACAGTTTAATAACAACAACTCAACTCTTGCCTTAAAACAACCGTACTACACTGTATTGTTCAAATTCACTGTCATCAGCAGTTTCTAAGTTTGGCGCGCTAACTGCACGTGTAGAGAATCTACCGTCAGCCAATGTTTAGGCTACTTTAGGCCAAGCGCCCACGAGCCGACAGCGCAACTAAGGCCTAAGACTAAAACGCTTAACAATCGAATTATCGAATACACATTATATATATATCAACATAAGGAACACCTGTGCTCATTATATATGCAAAACATTAGTTCACATTACCTCCTTCCCTTTCTTTGGATTGAGCAAATTAAACTTAAAAATTTGCAAAATCATCATGTACTAAATTATGCAATAAACTTAATACTATACAAAACAGTAAAATAAACAATCTTATAATCTAGATAAACAATCTGCTACAACATTTAATCGTCCTTTCTTATAATTAACTTCTACATCAAAAGTTTGCAGTGCCAAAGCCCAACGCACCAATTTAGCAGACTTAGACATAGATTCAGTCAGATAAGTTAAAGGATTGTGATCGGTAAAGATGTGAACTTTAGATCCAATGATTATCTCTTTTAACTTATTTAGAGCCCAAACAATAGCATAGGCTTCTTTCTCCACAGTTGCCCATCTCTTCTGGGTGTCAGTCAACTTCTGACTTATAAATGACACAGGGCGTTCTATTCCCTTATCATCCATCTGCGTTAAAACAGCTCCTACTGCAAAATCACTACTATCGCAGTACAAATTAAATGGTTTTCCAACATCAAAAACATATAAAACAACTTTAGAGCGTACAGCATCTTTAAGTAAATTAAATGCCTGTTGATGTCTATCAGTCCAATCAATCTTATCTGAAACATGTTTGCTTGTCAAATCAGATAGAGGCTTCGCAATCTGTGCAAAATCTTTGATAAACTGTCGATAGTAACCAAAAAATCCCAGCAATTGCTTAACTTGTTTCTTCGTTTCTGGAGTTTTCAAATTAATTAAACTTTCAATTCTATCTGGATTCATTTGAATCGTTCCAGAACCAACCACATGACCGATGAACTTTACCTCACTCTTACCAAAAATACATTTCTTTAAGTTCAGAGTAATGTTATGCAGTCTCATTTGCATTAAATATGCATCTAAATGCTGTAAATGAATCTTCCAGTCATCTGAATGCACAGCAATGTCATCTACATAGGGCTCAGCAAATTCATTTATAGGCTGTAAAACCATGTTAATTGCTTTAACAAATGTTCTTCCTGAGTTGATCATTCCGAAAGGAACACGAGTAAACTCGTACAGTCCATTGTGAGTAACAAAAGCAGTTTTCCATTGATCAGTTTGCTTAACAGGACAAGTCCAGTAAGCACTTCGACAATCAAAAATCGAGATCACATTTGATTTTCCAACTTTGTGCAACACGTCTTTTACAATCGGCATCGGATATTTACAATCCACAGTGAACGAGTTAATGTATCTGTAGTCGCAGGCAAGTCTCAGAGAACCGTCTTTCTTTTTAACAATTACCAACGGACTTGCCATTCTGCTCGAAGATGGTTTTATAATGTTGGCTTGAAGCATTTCTTTAATTTGTCGTTCAACTTCTGCTCGATAGATGAGTGGAATTCGGTAAGCCATAAATTCTTTTTCACGAAATTCCGGTTTCAGTTCAATTTCATGTTCAACCAATGTACATAGTCCAGGCTTTTCAGAAAAGCGATCAGAATATTTGTTCAATACTTCCAGCAATTGTTTTTGTTGAGTCAATGTTAAATGGCTAATCTGATCAGGATCAAGATTCAGTGAATTCTTTTCATTTTGCCAGTCATTCTTCATCAGCAATTCAACCACTGAACCAAAGTCTTCATCTTCTTCAACGATTAGTCCACAACTCATTGCTCTTGTAATGTACTTTCTGATTTTATTTGCGTGAATTATCTTCCGACAATCGTCACCCATGTCAATCAAATAAGAGTACTTGGACCTTCGTTGTATAACAGTACATGGACCATGCCATCGTGAAATCAGTTTATTCGTTGAAGTCGGATATAACACAATGACTTTTTCACCCGGTTCAAATTCTTTATGTTTCGCTCTTTTGTTGTATTGATTCGTATACTGTAATTGCTTCTCTCGTGAATATGATTCTGCAAACAGTAATGCTTTTTCCATATTTGCTTTCATGTCTTTCAAGTACTTTTCTGGTTGGATTCCAATATGAGGTGGTAAATTAATTTCTCTTGTCCAACTTTCTTTTAGAATTGCCAGTGGTCCACGCGGAATCTTTCCATACACCAACATATAAGGAGCAATTCCAGTAGTTGCATTCGGTACTTCTCGTAATGCCCACACTGTAAACGGAATTACTTTGTGCCATTGCCTTGGATTGTCAACAATTACATGATGGATCATTTTCTTGAATGTTTGGTTCCATCTTTCTACTAATCCAGCTGCCTCTGGATGACCTGGCGTGTCAAATCTTGGACTACAACCCATTAAATTCAGAAATTCTCTTGTCAGACTCGCAGTAAAATTTGTTCCTTGGTCACTTGTGATCACTGAAGGTACACCAACGTTCATGAACAACTCCATCAAAGCATCACACACAGCTTTTGCAGTTAATGATTTCAACAGAAACACTGTAGGCCATCTGGTGCAAGAATCGACAATACATAAACAGTACTTGTGACCTGCAGCAGATGCTGGCTCGATTGGTCCTACACAATCCACCGTAATTCTTCTAAACGCCACATCTTCTCTTGGAATTGGAGTGATAGGAACCCTGTCCATCACCAAACTTCTTGCCTTTAATTGACATTTCTCACATGATTTGCAAAATTTCACTATATCTCTTCTCATCTTTGGCCACGTAAAAGACAACTTTATTCGTTCTCTAGTTTTCTCTTCTCCAAGATGTCCTCCAAATACTGATTCGTGAGCCAACTCCATCACTTTCATTCGTCGCTCTTTTGGTAACACCAATTGATATATCGTTTGCTCTAATATTCGATATCTCTTGTACAGTAAGCCATTTACCACGCAGAATTCAGATTCTTTATCTGGCGCTAACGTCCACCATGCTTTCAATGATTCATCTTGTCTCTGCTGTTCTTCGAATTTCTTTGCGTCTGCAATCTGCATCTGTTGTTCTTCGTCTTTCTCATTTTCTTGAAACAAATCTGCTATCGCCACATCACATTCATTATCCTCTTTCGTTTCATTTAGATTACCATTCTTGCATGCAGCCATCTCTTGTTCACTCATCTCTGCTGTTATACCGTCTTGCATTAAACTTTGTTGATCATCGCTTTCGTTTTCCTCTTCACTTGAACTTTCAGTTTCACTTTCCTCTTCGACTTCTATCACTTTCTTTCGCTGACTCTGCAATCTCGTCGTTACATTCGCTTGCACATCTCCTTGTATCATTTTCACTTGTGGCACGGCTTTAAGTTCTGCAATGATTTCTGGATGCAACAAGAATCTTTCTGTGCTTCCCATTTTTGCAATACTAGCACACATCAATGTCACATAAGGTGTAAGTGAACATTTGACTTTATGCGGAATTACCTCTTCTTCCACATCGTTACAACACAGCCTTACATCAACTTTCACTAACTTTGCAGGAATGGCATCTCCTGCCACGCATTGTAAGTTCACTTTTCCAATCTGCTCCACCTGCATGCCTTCCAGTAATTCTTCACTAATCACCGGAACCTCTGCTCCAGAATCAATCAGTGCTTTTACTTTCACTGGTTCTTTTCCTGCTGTTCCACGAATTTCTACCTCGACGTACTGTAATAACACTTTCTTCAATGTTGTACTTTCATCTTTTCCAGCCATTTCTTTCTGCATTCCATTGTGCAATAGAATTTCTTTCTGAATATCAGGTGAAAGGTGACATTTCATCACTGACTTTACTTCAGTTTCATTATTCTGATGTTCTGTGGCTTGACTTTCTGAATTGTCAACCACTTGAATTCGATTCACCCTCGAATTTTCTTGTTTTCCATAATTTGAGGTTGTAACAGGAACTGGACAGAATTTCATCAAATGCCTGTCTGATCCGCAGTTGTGACAACGTTTCACCACTGCACCTCGTTGTTCAATGCTTTCTTTTCTCTTATATGGAGTAAACGATGCATTGCCTTCTCTTGCGACAAACCTTGGTGGTGACTTGTTATATACCGGACGTTGTCTGGCCATCATCGATTCTCTATTCTCGTGAACAACCGGAGAATTTGGTTTCACTTCTGCACCTCTGAACTGATTTCCTGTTTCTTGATTGCTCTTCCAATGAAAACCAAAATTTGGAGTGGACTGTTGATTTCTTTTGCCATTGGGAACAAAACCAAAACTTGTCTTATTCGGAATTGCCAAACCAATTCGATTATTAACATGAATGTCTGCTAGGTCTGCCACAACACTAGCTTCGTAACAATCAGTTCCTTCCTTCGACAACACAAACTGTAGTGGACCTGGTGGTAGTGATTCTTTCAACTTATCCGCCACTAACAAATCAAACAGCTTCTCAAAATTCTTATCCACTTTGCGACTTTTCACATAATAGTTCAACAAGTTCTTCAGCCTTGCTGTAAACATTGTATATGTTTCTTCAGCTGTCTTCTTCGCATCAATAAACTTCGATCTGTACTCTCTCGGTGTCAACTTGAATTCTTTTAACAAGTGCTGTTTCACGATCTCATAATCATCTAAATCAGCGAATGACAATCTGTTTAGAACAGTTCTAGCTTTCGGAGTCATCAATGGCAATAGTAACTTCACCCAGAATTGTTCCTGCACGTTGAAACTACGAAACGCATTCTCAACCGTTTCGAAATATAATGGCACCTCCATCATATCGTTTGGCATTTTAGGTAACACATGTTTCATGGCATCACCAATTTTCTTTATTTTCGAAACCATCGTTTCACTTTCTTCTTGTTTCCTTTTCTCTTCTTCTCGTTCTTCTTTCCTTCTTTGTTCTTGTGCTTCTCTATTTCGCTTCTCCTCATTGAGTTGTGCTTCTTTTAATGCTATTTTTTGTTGTTCCAACTTTACACGTTCTTGTCTTTCCTCTTCCGCCTTCTCCATGCTTTCTTTCTGTAATTTCAGTTCTTCTTGTCTAACCTGTTCTGCTCGCTGCAACTCTGAAATTCGTACTTTTTCCTTTTCTTCTTCACGTAGTCTCTTCTCTTCAATCTGTTGCTGACGTATCTCTTCGTCACTTTTCCGCGCCTTTTCAAATTCAATCATCTGCTCTAATCTTCTCCTTTCAGCATCTTCTCTATCTTTTCTCAATTGCTCTAATTGAATTTCAAATTGCTGTCTTTGCAATTCTTCTTTCTCTCTCTGAAGACGTAATTCTTCCTGTCTTACATTTTCTGCTTTCTCTTCTTTTTCTCTCTGAAGACGTTCTGCCTTCTCTTCCTTTTCTCTCTGAAGACGTTCTGCCTTCTCTTCCTTTTCTCTCTGAAGACGTAATTCTTCCTGTCGCATTTCTTTCTCCTCTTGTCTCACACGCTCTGCTTCTTCTCTTCGTTTCTCCTCTCTTTCTTTCTCTTCTTGTCTTGTCATCATCATCCATTGCATCATCGTCTCCATAGACATAGGCCCAGGCGGTTTCTCAGTAACCTTTTCCACAGCACCGCCGACAGCACCTTCTTCTTCCTCTGCTTCTTCTTTAAGCCAGACTTCAGCTAACGCTTCTAGCATGTCTTCACGTGACATATCTTTCAGTTTCTCTTCTTCAAAACCAGCCTTTAACAAGCGCTGCTTTAATCTTTCAGAAGACATCTTCTTCAGTTCTGCTTGTTTCTTGACACTTAATTTCTCCATCTTACTTCTTTACTTCAGTGCTGTCCTTTCTGGAAAACACGAGTTTTCTTTTGTGTTTGAAGTATTGGGGATTGTTCTTTGTTTGATAACAACAAACTTTTATACCTTTGTCGTTGAGGCTTTCGTTGATTTACCAATGATTCGAGTGCGTATTCACCAGTCTACGTTGTTTCGAATCTCAGACGTTGTTTCGAATCCCAGACGTTGTTTCGAATCCCAGACGTTGTTTCGAATCCCAGACGTTGTTTCGAATCCCAGACGTTGTTTCGAATCCCACCGCTGCTGCCACCAAATATGTCACCAACTCTTTTCTTTCTTAGTTGTGACCTACCTCAAGAACTTTCCTTATCTCTACATATAAATTGCTCAACGTCTTCTAACTGTTTAAGAATTAAATTGACACAGTTCTTTGAATGTTTCTTCTTACTTCAAACACAGTTTAATAACAACAACTCAACTCTTGCCTTAAAACAACCGTACTACACTGTATTGTTCAAATTCACTGTCATCAGCAGTTTCTAAGTTTGGCGCGCTAACTGCACGTGTAGAGAAAATCTACCGTCAGCCAATGTTTAGGCTACTTTAGGCCAAGCGCCCACGAGCCGACAGCGCAACTAAGGCCTAAGACTAAAACGCTTAACAATCGAATTATCGAATACACATTATATATATATCAACATAAGGAACACCTGTGCTCTTCTAGTAGTTCTATTAGTTCCTTGCCAGGTCTTTTAGGGTGGAGATTCGATTTCAATGCTCTATTGCCTACTGCGATAGTTCTGTTTATGTTCATGCTAGTATATACGGTGGTTATGTCCCCCGTGACCAAGATGCACTTTTGGTCAATTACCTTATTCTTGATTTTATGAACGAAGTCATATGTGGCTTTTAAGTAGATCTGGTGTCTGGTAGCAAGAGGTTTTAAAAAGTCGATGTAGTCACTGACGCGTCGGGATTCAGTCCCGCAGTCCCGCACTATTGGTCCCCCTTCAGGCATTGATTTATTAGGCCATCTATGAGGAGGTTTATGGACCTTAGGCAATTAATAGATGCTGCGGTTGCGGTCAGAATCGTTAGCCTGTAAGAAATCAAACTGTTTGTCATTAATAAATTCATCTTCCAGTAGTTTTTCTAGGATGTTGTTGATTTTGTTACATGTAGGTCCTGTCAACTTACACTGCTAAAATCTTCAACTGATTGAATATATGCCGCTATGCGTCTGAATAATTTAAAAGAAAGTTGTAATCTTAAAAGAGGTATTTAACATTCCTATGCAACCGAAGCTTTGAGTGTTTTTGCCTGTTTAGTGTCTGATCTCTCCAGATTAAGTGTCTGCATTCAGTTTGCTGGTTTTAAAAATCTTTCTTGGCGTCTGTCACTGTCTTCATGAATTTTATTCCAATAAATTATTATTTACCCTGCGCTGTTTTACCCGGACGTAAACGCGTTGCATCTGTTCCTTTCTCCTGGCTTTGGACTGGCTCCACCCAAAGACAAATAAAGTTTTTATATTTAAGATATGCCTTATATTATTTCGTGATTACCAGTGCAGTTGAAGTCGACCTTATGTTGCACGATACATTACGAAACGAAACAGTTGTTGTTTAACGACGTGTCCTAAGTTCCTAACAAAGGTGACTAGCGTCGTCTTCCTCTTTGTGCAGGCTTTCGGACTTGTACTACCAGAGAACGGGCACTGGCAGTTTAGTTTCGTCTTTAATTTCTATAGAAATGAAAGCCTAAAACGAAGTGTTGTCATTGGCCTTTCGATTTGTCTAATAATTTTTAATAATCAGTTTAGCGACATCTTCTGGCAACATCGGCTGCGGACGTCATATCAAAGATCGTACATTAACAGTTTTACAAACAGCATGCACATCGAAATATACAGGTCGCTAACATGATTTTTCTGTGAGTCTCGGTCTCATATACTATCAAGGTATACAACATTTGTGGTTGTGTTAGCATATGCAGCAGAAATTCAAATTGAACGACATGCAGCAGTCCCTAGACACAAAGCATTAATTAGCAAGAATTGTAGTTACACACATACACACACACGCATACATGCACGCACACACAAACACACATACACACGCGGGAGCTTTAGCGTGTATATTTATGTCTTGTTGTTGTAGTGGTAGTAGTGGTAGTAGATGTAGATTAATCTAATAATAGCAATATTATACCATTCTGTTGTGGATGAATTGCCTCGGTAGCATATGACGTAATTTATATAACATCGGTAAACTCTCTTATAAAGGTGTCTAAAAAGAACTTCGCAATATTTAACGACATCTTGTGGCTGCCTGATCCGTTGGCGTCGCCTTGCATTACTCTTCACTGCGCTTAACTATTCAAATCCACCATGGTTGATTAGATTGTATTGTATTGTATTTTCGTTTATTCAAAACTATAGCTGTCATAACGCAGCCATGCAGCGACAAAAGTGCGTAACTTATGGTTATAATAAAGAAGCCTAGACTAATTATAGATATGGATATTGTTCATATCTATACTGGATAATGTATTGTTAATGTTTTGGATTGTTATACACTATATGGGATGGAAGGTTGGGGTCACACCGTCCCGAGTCTGGAGAAAGGAGGAGGGCAACGCTAATCATCTTTGCTATGACACCGCGTCGTTAAACAGTTACTAACCTAAGCTACATAAAAATGGACACGGTAGCTCAAGATATGTTTAAAATCATTTCGTGACTATTAAAGGCATTTAGGTCTACCTTGCGTTTCAAGATGCATTAACCCTCGGGCTACCAAGGGGTGGTGGTTTCCACACCCCCCCTACGTTTTTATGCATAAACATGTTTTTTTCATATGGAATATAATTTTTACATTTTAGGTAGCTGTAGCAGATTCATTGGCGCACATTTTGAGGTAAACATCATGGTGGTAGCCCACGCCATTCAAAAGTTATACCCGATATACCCGAGGCACCAGGGGTGGATACCACCCCCTTAGTTTTTCGACTAGTAGCGGAGTTCTTGGCTAGGGGTTTTATTGTAATGGTGTTCGCCAAGGCGTATCCTGCTGATTAGTTGTATGTGAGGCGCCCTTGTAGCGGTATGGCCGTGTTACGGCGCCATATAAATTGTCGTTATTATTATTATTATCGTTATTATTATTATTATTTTTTAAATATCCGGAATGGCCCTATTCGTCTGGAACTGTGAATTGTATAGTCTCCTCCGGACAATCTCCACTCTTCCGTAGCACGTGTCGAAATGAAACCACTCCGCCAAATTTGATCAATGCAGTGGACCCCCCTCTCCACCAGTCTAACACANNTTCCAGTGTTTAACGACATCTCACATCTTGTGGCTTCCAGGGCCTTTGCAGTTGACCTAAAGAGCATTCGGTCTGGAATTGGACTGATCCACCGCTCTTAACGAATATAATTATGTTGGTGATGAACACCGTTTTAAAGGTGTCTTAAATGAGCATTGCAGTTGTATTAGCGTGCGTTTAACGATGTCCTCTGGATATCAATGACCCAGCTATGAAACTGCGAAGCACTTTTACAATAATCGCCATTATATAGCGCCTTATAACAACCTCACAAAGACTAGGAACCTCACGAACGCAAAGTGGTATAATTTATGAATACATTGCGTAAACATGACATTGATGGGTATCTAATCGACTACGATTCATATGTACTAGATTATTTCAATATTTTATTACAATTATTACAGAACGCTCTCATTAGACGCCTTTTAAACGTAGTCAAACGATGCTGTAAGTATGGGCATCAGTAAAATATGAAATTATTTGTCTTCAACGTTGACACAGGTATCATCACTAGTCAGCAGGTTCCAGTAACTTTAAATATTGATATTTTAATTATACAATTTGTCATTTACTTTGGAAAGTCGTGTATTCATGAAGCTCAAATGCACACATGCTTCAAAAAGGCTTTCAAAGCTCTGAGCGAATTGTGAAACAGCATGTTAATACGCACAATTGTGCTAAATAGCCTTAATTATTGTAACTAAGTAGTAACTAAAATTAACTAAAATTAAAGTCCATTAACTATAACTATAACTATAACTAAAACATAATACTAACTATAACTATAACTATAAATAAAATGTATAAATATTAACTATAACTGTAAATATAACTAAAATAAAATCTGTAACAATAATCAAACTGAAGTTAAACGATATTTTTCAATTCAATTTCAATTCAATTTGTTTATTGGTCCCAATAACAAAAAGCAAAACAAGTAATATTTAACAGTAGTTAGACACAAAGCATAGTCATTTAATATACAATTATCACAGCATAAACAAGGGAGCAATAGGCTCACCCGAAGGGAATAATCCCGCTGAATGGGGGCCTAATTGCAAAATAATATCAACAAATCTTAGTAGTGACAAGTACTTAACACAGTGGCAGTAGCTTGGGAGCCCAGAAATAATTGCGTTGAGGTAGCTTCCCTCCGCCTTACGGTAAAACAAAAGACAATAAAACCAAAAAAAAGAACTGAATAATTGCAATGTTATTTAACATTTTTTATTTAACATTTCTTATTGTGTGTGCACGGATTTGAATTTTAAATGAGGCTAGACTCATGGCTGCGCGAACACATTCTGGTATGCTATTCCATATGAGGGGACCCTGGTATTTGATAGAAAACTTTCGGGTATTTGTTCTGGCAAATATGCTTATGTAGACTCTATTATTTCTAATGGCCTTGTCGAGTAAGTTTGGTTTGAAGTAGGCTGAGAAAGCTTGTGGGAGGAGGTTATTCTCATATTGGTACATAAATATACTAGTTTGAATAAATTTAATCTGAGATATTTTCAGGAGGTTAAGTTGCAAATACAGTGAGTCAGTGTGGGTGTTGATAGGAGATTTGGTAATGATTCTTATGGCTTTTTTCTGTAGTATGTTTAGTTTTAGTAAGTGAGTGTCATATGTAGAAGTCCAGACAAAATTGCAATAGTTTAAATAAGGATGTATAAGTGTAAAATATAGATTTTTGAGTATGTGTGTTGGAAGCAGATAGGATAACCTGCGAATTATTCCAGTGTTTTTAGAGATTTTTTAGCAATTTCAGCAATATGTATGTCCCACTTTAAGTGTTGGTCAATGTAAACCCCTAGGAATTTAGATGAAGAGACTTGAGGAATTAACTTATTATCAATTGTCAGAGTATTGTCATACATTTTTAAATAGGTCTTTTGAAAATTTAACCCGTTTTTGCCCGAATTTTATTTTTGCTTCATTTTGAGTTATGTTACACAGTTTGATGCTAGAATAGCCATGCTACCTTAATTTTTCATTTATTTTAAGAAATTCCATGAAATTTTTTATTTTGTTCCTATGTTCCAATATTGGAACACTGGGCATATATGGGTGCAGAAATATACATAATCCACGCCAACATTACCAAGTACAGCAATGATTATTTCAAGTGAAGTTACGTAGCACATTTGTTCTAGCTGCTATCACAGTGCTGTATAGAATGAGTTGGGGCCCATATTCAGTATACATGTGCCTAAGTTCAGACAAAGAACAGAAAAATATCACAAAAATGACCATTTTCCCTGCAAACAAGCGAAGAAAATTATCGTGGAATGGAATGCCGGCCAGAATCACACTGACACTTGGAACCAAATCCTTGAAACCTATCGTTCGCTCAGAATGTTCAGGGTTTCACCAGTGGCGGCGCCAGAGGGGCTAGGGGGTACTTAGCCCCCTAACTGCGGCTCAGCCCCCCAAAAGTGGGAAATCACTACAAATCACAGCGAGGAGGGGACAAAAGGGAAGGTTTTTGAGCTTTAGCCCCCAAACCTGAAATCCTGGTGCCGCCACTGGGTTTCACCAGTTTTTTCATCAGCACTATCTTCTTCACTCTGGTGTGCATGCCATGTATGTATTTATGTATGTATGTATGAATGTATGCATGTATGTCTGTATGTATGTATGTATGTAAGCATGTATGTATGTATGCATGCATGTATGTATGTATGGATGATGATGCAAAATAAAAAAACTTATCTTTATATGCGAGTAAGTTCGCTAAACCAAGCTAAATTTCATTGTGAAATGCAATATAAGAGCCTAGAGCGATATGCCGTAACGGGAAAATTTTGCACCCATATATGCCCAGTGTTCCAATATTGGAACATACAATATAATTGCAAAAAGTCCAAAGTAAAGTTCGTCCTAAAAACTAATTAAAATTATCATGAAATATAAGTGGTATTAGAGTACCAAAAACAGCAACTTCTAAAAAGATCTTTATTTATATTAATTTTATTTAGGCCTATATGTACCTTTTCGTCGAAATTCGTCAAAATTTATTTAACACAAAAGTGCTCATAAATACCGTATCTCATAACTATTAGTTATTCAAAGTAATAATTTTTTGATAGATATATCTTAGAAATACTGTTTACAATGACAGGTGATGAATTATATTCACTATATAGCGCTAAATTACAAGTAAGTAAAGTATTTGCAAAATGTTCCAATAATGGAACACTGGGCAAAAACGGGTTAAGTCTTTTAAAAGCGCTATTATCTTCTGTCAAAGCATCAATCGATGGCGTTGAGCATTTGTGCATGAAAGCCTTGCTCAATGTATGTTTAAACAGTAACTGTTTGGGGAGAATCCAATCCGTTCTCTTCGCGTTACAAGCCAAGCGCTCTAACCAATCGTCTAACGTGCCATACAAACGGCTACTCATGTATTGTGTAGTTTCAGTTTAAGGACACTGTGATTATAAAGATCATTAGCGTCGCCCTCCTCCTTTATCCAGGCTTGGGACTGGTACTGTCAGAAAGCGATCAGTGTCGGATTTGTGTGTCTAATGTATTTGTATTTGTAATTATTTATATACGAGCACACAGGAGCAAGGCTCTTCGAAGGCGTTACCTGCGCTAGTCCATGTGATGTTAAATGTCATTAACAACTATGATTACGCCAGTATCAGTAGTTTCCAGTGTTAACGGCTTCTAATCGTAACACAGAAGGTTTTTTTACCACAGTTTAACGTCGTCTTATGACGTCAAAGGCCGTTGACGACAATACGGAAAATATACAATACAATCAGAACCAGAAACTTATAGCATCCGAACGACACCATTAAAGGTGTCAGACGGAGCTTTACAATTTCACTAATATTCAATATGTTTGCAACATAAAGTAGTTCATCTCATACTATCTATGATTATTATGTACTGACAAATTTCATTAACTAACAAAGCATACATGTATTATAATTGATTAAGGTATTCTTTTAAACTGTTCATGTATCTTACAAAAACACTATAATAAAAATTTTCATTAACCAAAGAAGTATACATGTATTATTATTGTTTAAAGTACTCTTTTAAACTGTACATGTATCTAACACACATAATAAAAATCCCATTAACCAATAAAGCATACATGTATTATAACTGTTAGAAGTACTCATTTACATTGCAACACAGTATATAATTGCACAATAACAATGTATTAGTAAAAGACCAATTAAATATTTACAGATTTGATTAAGATACAAAACCATTCACATAAGGAAACCTAAAATATCCATTTACAAAATTTTACCTTTATTTATTATCTTAACTAACCTATACACTTCATTTTGAAATAAATTCACCGTTAAAATGGTTTTAATGGAAATTTCATGTTTATATAATTGACATTTATTTCTTAAAACCTCTGAAATATCTTCTTTTTTACATTCAAGTAAGATATGATGAATTGTCTGCCTGACATTACAAGTATCACACAGACCGTTAGCATGCCTTTTTATAACGAATAGTCTGTAATTAGTATTGGCCACTCCTACATGTAAACGCAATCTAGAAATTTGGACTTCCTTATGCCTATATGGTTCTAAATATTTTTTATCTGTACTAACAATTGGACAAATAGATTTATAAAAATGACCTTTATTATCATTACTATATTCTATTTGCCATTTATTTACTATATAACGTTTTATTAACACTAGAAGGACGGCTCTTTTCTACCACCTAAAACGACGGAATGGGTCATTTTTGACCCATACAGTTTCATTGATAGAAATCGTGTATTTTTAAGGATAATTCTTCTGCAGCGGAAAATTCCGCCCCAGAAGTAATATTTTTGATACAATTCCGCGACAGAAGACCTTTGCGCATGAGCCACCTTCGGCGCATGCGCATTGTCCAAACTGCGTAACTTGTGGTATCAATTGGCGTTGTGAGGGTCGGTTATGGTGAGATTAGGCATTGTAAGGGTCGGTTAGGGTCAGGACTAGGGTTAATGTCGTCAATAGATAAAATGCTAAACACCTTCCGCCGCAGAAGTAATTTTTTCATGCACTGCGTGGCGGAATCTTCCGCCGCAGAAGCACCACGCATTTTTGAACAATTCCTGACAATAACTGAATGATTGACTGATCTCATTATAATAAGCTTTCAGAATGTTAAACTTTTAATTTATATAAAATTATGCTGCCCCTAAGTACCTGAAGGTACTATTTAGAGGCGTCAAGTTCCTCAAGAGATGCTGAACATGAGTCGTCTCCCAGACAAGCTCGTGCTTCTCTTTCAGTGCATCGTTGGATGATATGACGCATCATGCCTTCGTCAAATAGAAGTCGAAACGCGCTCAAAATAGAATCTGTTCTTATTCGCTGTATCGCAACTCGCAAACAGCGTTAGTCCTGAAACTTCACTGAGCACGTTATGACTGCTTAGCCTTCCACGAGGTGCATCATCGGGTGAAATCACAATATAAAACAGTGCCGTCCCTTGATGTTTCTCTGGTCTCTGTAGCTGCTGCATTTGTGCTGTCACGATGTTGAAATGATGAGCGACCCCATCTGTAACCACGACCTCGTCCTTGACCACAAGAGTCCCCTCGACCACATGCACAGACACTTCCAGAGATAGGAACTTCAGGACTTCTAATGCTAACGGTTCGTCTTGTCCACCATGATCATTTTCGACACTTGAAACTGAAGAACTTCTACTGGCCTCAACAGACAGGTTTTGTATTCCGGTATCTGAGACAGAGGCCTCACTATCATTGTCTTCCGATTGCCCAGAAGTGTCCTCACCGATTTCTTAAATCAAACGAAGGGCTTGGTTTGCTGTATGCATATAATCGTACACGACGACTCATTTTAGCGCAGGTATCGATAACCCTCAGATATAGCTGTTTTTATATCAATTGTGTTTGAAACAATAAACAAGACTGTTTACAAATGATGGGAAGAACGTGAGCTTTGCTTTGAAATGACGTCATAAATAAGTAAGGTTAATATAAGATATACACTAGAAAAATAGGCATTTGCAGTAATAATGTCATGGGTCAAAAATTACCCCAATCCGCCCTTCTAGGTATTGGCTGCTCTAACTCCTACACCTGACCAGCTATTAATAAGATTTTTCTTCTATGCCTTTGCGGCCACAATGCCATAGATGTCATAAAATATTTTCCTTTAATGGTTACTGGGTGCTACATGGCACGCTCGCAAAGTGCGTTATGGGTCAAAAATGACCCATGCCGTCCTTCTAGTGTTAAAGTAAAAATTTCCTGAAGTTCAAGATAATTAGTAGAATTGACGTGATCAATAGCTAGACCTTCTTTAGCCAAAGTATCTGTTCAATCATTGCCTGCCAGATCAATGTGACTTGGGATCCAAATAAATCTTATTTGATTACAATTTGGTTTGCTAATGTGATATAGTAAATCATTTAATAAAGTAGGTCTAGACTGACAGTAAGACCTCTTAATTGATGTAAGAGCACTCAATGAATCAGAGAAAATCGCAAACTTACAAAAACACACAACACAAACACAGAAGTTTGCAAAAATAAAGCCCCTTATAGCTACATTGACCATGTTTTAAAGGTGTCTAAAAGAGCGTTCGAACCAATCGTCTAACAATTATTGGCTACTGTGTCTCGTATTATGGTAATTGGAAGTTTGTATAGCGCCGTACTGCGCTAGATAATTAGAGCCTATTATACTGTGGAATGCCAGGAAGAGTCGCCTGAGTTTTATTAGCATCGTTGGCGCAACAATGTCTTTAATAACATCGGTGTGAAATGTTTCGAAGGTGTCTAAAGAGAGCGCTCTAACCAACTGGGTATGCCGTGTCACATTGTCACAGGTTTCTCAAGCAACAAAGATCTTTAAATATTGCGATTTCTTCAAAATTTCACACAAATATACAGATAGCGTTTAAGGTTCGGAAGCTTTGGTTGGGCATCGCATAACGTGACAGAGACACGGCCAATGAGAGGTCTTCTCTGCTCGAACCTATTAAATTTCAGAAAGGGATAGAGGTGAAACAACGTTGTTGTAATAATGCCCTTTATGCCATCTGTGGAAAAGGTTTAAAGGTGTTTAAAGATAACGCTTTAACCAATTATTGGATGCCGTGTCCTGAGTTACTGCAGCTTTACTTCAAACAGATAGACAGACAGACGGACAGACAAGCCTGGAGAAAGGACACATTATCGATTACCAAACGTTGCGTAGAGTAGTTTCAGTTTAACGACGCTGTGTGATAGCAAAGATCATAAACGTCGCCCTCCTCCTTTATCGAGGCTTGGGACTGGCACTGCCAAAAGTCGAGCCAAACGCTGCGTGCTCTCTTTAAACACCTTTAAATCGGGTTAATCAATGCAATATAAATAATGGGAAAAGGATTTTAGACCATATTCATTGCAAGCTCGAAATGGAGATTGCTCAGGAACGGGCGTGGTTTAGGCATTGGCCCTTACGACATGATAAGAAAATACCCTTAAAACGTACGAAATCCTTGGGAAAACTGACGAATACGTCCGGTACGCAAACTTAGTCAGAAAACTCCAACATGCTCAAAGTTACTGGGCAAATTCTGCATTTAGATGAAAATATTCGCCTAAATGACTCAGAGGTCGATCAGTCGAGCGATATGGAAGATATCATAATCATGTTTCCAACGACCTTTCCTGAGGTTTTGCAGTTTTCGATAAGACTAGAGGATGTATCTATTAAGTGTTGATTGAGTTAGACGATAATCGAGCCCAGTTGTGTAAACCTATATATAGCGTAGGGAGAAAACGTTTTGAAGGTGTTTTAGCAGGACATTTAAGTAAATTATACGTTATCCAGGCTTGGAACCACCATTTCCATGTATTTGTTTTTCCGCTTTTGACAGCCCACTGTCATAACAAAGATTATTGTTTTAGCCCTCCTCTTTATCCGGGTTTGGGACTGGCACTAAAATATAGTTAAACTGATCTGCGCCTCACTTTTTCAATTTCATAACGACAGTCGCTAACTAAAAGATAACACAATAGTAGTAGTAGTAGTAGTAGTAGTAGTAGTAGTAGTAGTAGTAGTAGTAGTAGTAGTAGTAGTAGTAGTAGTAGTAGTAGTAGTAGTAGTAGTAGTAGTAGTAGTAGTAGTAGTAGTAGTAGTAGTAGTAGTAGTAGTAGTAGTAGTAGTAGTAGTAGTAGTAGTAGTAGTAGTAGTAGTAGTAGTAGTAGTAGTAGTAGTAGTAGTAGTAGTAGTAGTAATAGTTGTATGTTGTTGTAGTGATGATGATGATGATGAATATGATGATGACGATGATGACGATGATGACGATGATGACGATGATGATGATGATGATGATGATGATGATGATGACGACGACGACGACGACGATGATGATGATGATGATGATAATGATGATGATGATGATGATGATGATGATGATGATGATGATGATGATGATGATGATGATGATGATGATGATGATGATGATGATGATAATAATGATAATAATGATAATAGTAATAATCTATTTGGAAGCTCTGTGAGACTGTAGCCTGACGATTGTGGCTCGAGTTATTCACGTATGCACCTGTCTCATTTATTAGGCTCCTGACTTTATGCACGAAATTAGTAGATGAAATGAACAAACATTATAATAACTTAAATCGAATTAAATTGGCTTAACCTATATTTGTACTAACTGGGTTTAAATGTCCGCTTCCGCGTTTTCTATCTGCACTCTAGCAAGTAATGCTAATTCTAGCCGATACAGTAGCGTGCCTAGAGGAAATGTTAAGGCGCATTCAGTGTTACCAGCCTTCATGCAGTTGGCGCCAATTGTTTCATAAAATTAATAACAATGAAGCCGGGATATTGCCACATTGAGCGTGCTCATTTTCCAGACAATTCGAGTCGATTAGTGGTCTGGTTGCACTGAGTAATTTACAAAGTGTTTAACGACATCTTACGGTTTCCAGGAGAGTTGACAACAACCTCGCCTTACCTACCTACTGTAAGCACCTGCCAGTATTATGAACGGTCGCAACTTTGGACGTAGCGCTAGTCCAGACTAGATTGGGCTCTAAGCCGGCCTTGCCAATTAAATTGGGTTGCATGAAGACATCGTTACCCGCTTGCGCCCGACTACCGCTACGGCTGCAAACAGCCAGGCGTAAAGTCCTTAGGCCGTCTTTGTGAACGAATTTGAAGATGGCGGCTGTTGCGATTCGTCGGTTTAACAGAATTGTTAGACGCCAAAGAGCGTTTAGGGATCGCCGAAATCCACCCGACTCGTTCTCGGACGATGAACTTTACGATACTTTCACGAATTGTTAATAAATTGTGACGAATTCAGCCACAATTGTACTGTTTAAAAATGACCACGTCACAAGGGCAACGGCTTGCCGTGGTGGAACATTAAATTTTCTCAGCTACAATAGAGTTGAATAATAGTTGAATGTGTTCTGTGAACGACAACCTCAATCTTTTCATTAGCTATTTTTAGCGGGATAGTAATATTGTGATGAAACATTTGTGTTTAATACGGATCATCTCCGATAAAAATGCGCTAAAGCAACTGCTCGATGTTCGAGTTGTCTATAAATATTTGTGCGCATGCGCGACCAGCCATAATCGCACAAACCATTGACGCTGGGTTTTACCACGCCAATTTAAATTTGGCCACGCTCATTCTGGGCCTGGACTTGTTAGGCCAGCGCTTGCGCCCGGTTCATGCACCCCGTTTTCCGACGGCTGACATTTTCGGCCTACCAAGGCCGGACTTGGCCGTTAGGCTGGCGTAAAGTTGCGATCGTTCATACAACTGGGTCCAAATGACCGGCGAAGAACAGTTTAACGAAATTTCGGCCGCTGACGTCGATTGAAAATATTTTTACAGTCTGTTGCAGTACCATATACGACCTTACTTCTCACAGCGCACATCATCGACCTAATGCACTCTCATAAATTCTTAAGCATTGATTCAATAATCGATTCCAATTGCTTCGTATCGCATAAAAAATTGTTTAGACCAGTTCTCAACAATCCTATTGCATTAGAGGCCACTACATTCAATTACAAATTGGATTGGATCCACAGTTTAACGGCAGCTTATGACAACATAGGCCGTTGCCGCCGACAAAGATTATTTTTGGCATATTACAGCTCTCTGCACTACCATAGTACTGGCAGTGACGAGGTTTAGATAGGCTACGATCGTAGTTTTGGGTGTTTAACGACCGTTTTGCAAGATCAAGAGCGTAAGTCGGTAAATATATTGGGAGACAAGTCGATAAGGAATGGTACGAGACACGAGAGGTCACGCTGGACTCGAGCAGAAGCGCTTGCATATCTCCACGGATGTAGAGCGAAACGATCTCTATGCGTATGAAAAGCACAGTTATTAGACATTTATGCTAACAGTTAGATTCAACTGGTTATTGTCAAATGTTAAAGACATTATATGAATCTTTTTGGCAGAGGAGTGTGTTTAATTTAAATTTATTTCGCCGTAGTTATATATTTGCAGAATTGTAGTTTATATGTAACCCTACTTTTTGCATTGCCTTGTTTTGAGTAAAGTATGAACGAAACGAGGAAGAATTAGACTGAAGGAGATATAGACCGTGTAAAATGGGGTGAAAGAGATAAAAGTATAACGATAGATAGTAACAGACACAGGTGGGAGAGAATGAGAAGGGACAGACAGAAAGACAGGGAAAGAGACAGAGACAGGGCCTCTAACTTAGAACCTACATAGTTTATTATACTATTTTGTGTTTGTAGTTTTATTCAACGACGCTGTGTTATAACACTATTCGTGGGTGTTTAATGTCGCCCTCTTCCTATATGCAGACTCTGAAAGTTTTTGTTTAAAATAGCGACGTCATGATTAAGGTGATTCCTCGCCTATATTCTCACCCAGTGCCTGCACCTTTAGCGCAGCATACTCGTTCACTATTCTTAATCAGTGACCTGTAATAAAATCGTAAAAAATCACGCCTAGGAAAACCCCGGACGAAGCCGGGTCAAACCGCTGGTGCTCACATAAAATCAGTTTACATTAGTTTAAAGTTGTCGTCCTCCTCCTTTTCCAGTAGTCCATCTCCATGGTCAAGTAGGTAAGCAGTCAGGCGGCTATGGTGAACGGTATTTGGATTAAGCCTGGATTAAGAAGGATTGTGGCGCAAATCATCTAATCAGTTATGACACAACCCCTTTACAATTGAAATTACTATAATACTGGTTTTCGTCGTCCAAACCAAGGTTCAGCCGTACCTCTATCCCTTTTTCGTCACTCACTAGATGTCTCCTACGCTCTGTAGGCTCTATTGCAAAAAATAAGGTTCATCTCAGGTACTGTAAAAGTCAGTGTCAATGGTTTTAGAAGTAGCAAGATAGCATAAAACGTTGGAAAAAGCGAATTCCTTTAGATACCTTTAAAGCGGTTTGCTTGAGGCCTAATATATTTATGACGCGATAATTGTTTAGTGAGCTTTTACTGAGCAAAACCACATCCATGAGAGAAGCAAACGAAACCAGTCAACGAAAGTTACATGAAAATGAGCTGAACTATATCAATAAACTATGAAGACGTCGAAGGTTCTTGTAGTCACAGGGGGGGGCGATAGCGCATTGGATAACACATTGGCATAGAGAGCGAGAGGTACCGAGTTCGAGTCCCGTAGGGCGGACATGCTTTGTAGGCTGCTATTAGTGCCGTGTATTGCAGGCTGTCTGTTCTGTTAGTAGTTCAGAGTTATGTCTTCTGTCATTTGTGTTCTTGTGAATTGTTTAATTGTCATAACATGTAAATGTACAGCGCAGTTCGTTTGTCAGGCGCTTAATTAAAGAAACGATATTTTTATTATGTCGTTAAAGAATGGATTACTATTACTTAGTGTTTAGTAACAACATAACACATTTACACGTGCCAGTCCAAAGATTGGTAATGGAGGAGGGTGTTAATCATCATTGTTATGAAACAGCGTCGATGAGCTGAAACTACATTTAGTTCAAATGAATCTCGCCACTTCTGCCTCATATAATCATGTTTTATTCTGAATCCTATGAATAACTTGGTTTAAACAAATTAACTTTTGTGAATGCTGAAGAAATCAAGTATCATATTTATTTGATCGCCAGCCAATTCGTTCTCCTTCTTAAAAAGGATTTTAACGAACTAATACACCTCTTAAATATTCCAACAGTATTTTATGGCATCAACGACCGATGACGTCGATAGCAACATTGCTTTGACAAACTCTCTGTGAACGTGGGTAAAAGACTTAAAAATTAAACGCGGTTGAGGGATATATAGCATTACTTAAACGCATTATAGAGGTTTATAAAAGTAACTTCGTATTATCCAGTGTTTAACGAAATTTATAGCATCAAACCCCTTTGACATTAACAGGAATACTTGCTTAGTAATAGTTGTCATTGTTCGTATGTCATAATGTAGGCACTGAAGCATTGATATAGGTGACAGTTGTAGTTTCAGGCGTTCGACGGCATCTCATGGCTGCCAAAGCCGATGAAGTCGCCATACTCCTTCACTTAGGCTTGGGACTGGCCCTACCAGAGTACGGGCATTGGCAAAGTTTAACTAGGTGACAGGAATAGTTTCAGGTGCCTGACAACATCTAGTGGCTGCCAGGGCCGTTGAAGTCGCCCTCCTCTTTTTCCAGTCTTAGGACTGCCATTTAATGAGTTCTGGCATTGGCGAAGTTTCTATAGGTGACAGTAATTGTTTCCAGTGTTGAGCGACATCTTACGGTCGTTGCCGTTGATCTAAAGACAATCTAATGGAGAGGAGGTGATGCAACGCTCTTAACGTCTATATATATATAGTATTGAGAAGCTCCGTTTTAAAGGTGTTTTAAATGAGAGTATTGCAGTTGTATTAACGTGCGGTAAACGATATCCTCGTGTTGTCAATACCCCAGCTACGAAGCTAAGTAGCAATACTACAATATGACCATTTATATAGCGCCCTATAAGAGCCTCACGAAGGCGCTAAGAACCTTATGAACACACAGTGACATATTGATGAATAGGTGGCGTATGAATGATTAGAGTATAATTATCATTAACAGATATTAATTACTTCCAGACGTTGTCACGCCCTATACTTTCTAAAGGCTTAAATTATGAGACAGCTTTAAGAACGCTGTGTCATACTTTTAGATGATTCCTCGCTCAGGTTCTCCCTTCTCCTTGCTTTGGACTGGCATAACCCAAAATAAAGTGTTTATCTTAAGATCTTGTGGCTATCAACGTATAATATTTTGTTCAATTAAATACTTTTTTCAGACCGTGTCAAGCCCCAATTGTTTAATTCCCCTAATACGAAGAAAGCTCTGCTATCTTCTGTCAAAGCTTCAATCGATGGCGCTGGGCAGTTATGTCCTTATTGCTCAATATCCTTACGCAGTAACTCCAGTGTGGGAGAAGATCGAATCCGTTCTCTTAGGGTTACAGGCCAAACACTGTAACCTGTCCTTCAATCGGTTTCTGTGTCTCATGTAAGTTTAATTAGATGTTTATTATATAGCTCACATGAAGCATGACTAAATGCAGATGTTCACATGTTTATATAGCGACCGAATATGAACTGGATCCTGCTCATTTGACAGTGAATTGCTCGAGTATTAGGTTTGAATGGGCGCCTGCATCTTGAAGCACGTATTCTATACACAGAGGCACATGAGAAGCTGCCTACGTTCCACCCAATTTAGCTAATGAGAGGCCGAGTGACGTTCTCAAGGCTTGTCCGTAATATACTGTTCAATATACCAGTACTGTTCCCAAGGATTCTATTTAAGAGCTTGATGTTGCCCCGTTGACCAAGTCGCCCTTTGCTGGAACATATATTTAAAAACTATTAATTATTCACTTCTTCTTTTTATCTGGCAATACGACTTTCTGTAATGGGTTGCGGTGTGTCAACCTAGTGATTCAATATTAAACGAATATATATAATATCACTAAGAATTACAAGCTAGATAATAATAGTGGATTCTCCGTTTAACGATATCTTATTTTTACAATTGACGTCAGCAGAATTCATTTTTTGAACAGTTCTCACCGTTGCTATAAGGCATGATAAAGTGAAGAAGATGGAACTAAGATTTTCTTCTTTTCCAGAGTTTAACGACGTCTTATGATAACAATGATCGTTGACGTCTTTACAACATTTTCTTTTGTATATAGTTTGTCTTTGGCCCATTGGCTCTTTTATTATGATTGTTTTTTTTTTTTTTTTTTTTTTTTTTTCTTTTTTTTTTTTTTTTTTTTTTTCTTTTTTCTTTTTTTATGTGATCTTTTTTTTTTTTAATGACTTTAATGATTTTTAAGTCATTTTGGCCTTTTCTGGCTCTTCTTTTTTTTTTTTTTTTTTTTTTTTTTTTGGCCTTCTCTGGCTCTTTTATTGCCTTTTGGCTCTTTTTTCAAAAAATTTTATACAAGTATTTACATAATTTTCCATTTTCTAATGGAAAATTATGTAAATACTTGTATAAAATTTTTGAAAAAAAGAGCCTAAGATTTTACTTAAAACGACAAAGATGTAGTGTCGAAAACCAACGATTTAAAGGTGTCTAAGAGAACATAAAATAAATTGCAGTATATTCAGTTTTGAACGACATCTTGCGGCTCTCAGAAGCGTCGACTTTACGTTACATATTAGTTCTTGCTAAATCGAGTGGATGGATGGATCCAGAGTTTAACGACATCTTGTGGCAAGAAACGCCGTTGACGTCGACAGAAACTATTCTAAGCAGTTCTCACCCTGCCTCTGGAATAATAATCATAGCTTCGTTTTGACGTTAAAGTAACAGTACACAATACACAATGTAATTATTTTTGAACTCTTGTCACCGTTTCTCTAACGCAATGCAACTGGCAATAACAATACAATATCAGTTAGTAGTTAATAATATCTTTTCTTTAATTAAGCGCCGGACAAACGCACTGCGCTGAACATTTACATGTTATGCAATTGAAACAATCTTAACTACTAACAGAACATACAGCCTGCATTACAACGGCGCTAATAGCAGCCTACAAAGCATATCCGCCCTACGGGGCTCGAACTCGGTACCTCTCGATCTCTACGCCAGATGTTATCCAATGCGCTATCGGCTGCCCCCGATAGCGCATTGGAGTAGTAGTAGTACCGAGTTGTAGTAGTAGTTTCAGTTTAACGACACTGTGTGATAACAAGGATCATTAACGTCGCCCTCTTCCTTCATCCAGGCTTTGGTCTGGCAGTGACAGAGTACGAACAATGACAGCTTCGTCTTTTAGTTATATAAAGTGAAAACTTATAGTGCTAGACTTTGAACGTGAGGAAGTCATTTATGTTGTATTAGATTGGATCCACAGTTTAACGGCAGCTTATGACAACATAGGCCGTTGCCGCCGACAAAGATTTTTGTTTGGCATACTACAGCCTTTTTTAAATTTATGTTGTCTGGATTGGATTGGATCCACAGTTTAACAGCAGCTTATGAAAACATAGGCCGTTGCCGCCGACAAAGATTATTTTTTGGCATAGTACAGCTTCTGTCGCCACTCGTCTGAATTATTTAAAAGAAAGTTAAAATCTTAAAAGAGGTGTTTAACATTCCCTACGCAACTGAGGCTTTGAATGTTCCGGCTTATTTATTGTCTGATCTTTCCAGACATAAGTGCGCACCGTGTATCTGTGTACAGAATGCTCTGTTTTAAAAATATTTCTCAGCTTCTGTCTCTGCCTTCATCAATTTCATTCCCATGAATTATTATTTTCCCTGCCCTGTTATTATAGCCGGACGTAAACGCGTTGCATCTGTTCCGTATAGATACATCTTCGTTGTGACACATTTATTGATATACATAATAATTATGCTGTTTGCATTCATACCTATATTGATTCACGCTCACATATAATTACGTATTATAATTATACGTTGTTTCGAACAATTATCCACATGATAAGATTTGAGATAGTTCATGAACCGCGTTTGATTTTATATATATTTCCAATGAGCACCAATTTAAAGGTGTTCAAAGACAGCATTGTGCTTTGTTGAATAAGGTAGCGTTTGGCGATAAGCTGCGGTTGCCAGAGCCTCTTTATCTTTTTGTATTGTATTGTATTTGAACACTTGTTATAGCGCCCCTACCAGATTTCCCATTCAGAGGCGCTCCCGACTACTGCGCGGACGCTGAATCGGAGTTTCACGCCGAAGCGCATGAGCAATTGCGAGTGAAGGACTTGCCCAGGGTCCCTACGCGGCGACTTTGAGGTGGATTCGAACCCGCAACCCTCCAGCTGCAAGGCACCGAACATACCTCTGCATGGTTCACCCTATGAGAGGCGCTTTATAAATGTTTGAATACAATACAATACAATACTAACTTCATAACCATCTTACGCTATTACAATTTCTGGGTATGAAGTTTCTTTTTTAATGACGCCATGTCAGATTACAATCGTTTAATGCCACCTTCTTCCGTTTCCCAGCTGTAAAAGTTCTGTTTGAGAATGCTGTGTTATCACCCGTTCATGCTCTGTGCATTGTTTCACCAAATGATATAATATATTTTCCAGCTCCTAATAACATCTAGGACCACGTAGACTAGCGCTGATTAGGTTGCTCCTTTTTTTATTGGCGCTTTAGAAATGCAAATTACGCTGAATATCTTTCCTCTGAATTAGCCTTTTGTCCTTCTCGATCGATTCCAAAACGTCTTATTTAGGTATTTGTAGCAAGAACCGTGAACCTGACAATCTGTTTCGTGTTATGCAAATGAGCGTTGTCGTTTTATCAATAGTTTTGACGACAGTTTTTTCAATCGACGTTGTTGCTATTGATTCCTGTTGAGACAGAAACCACGTCGTCTCAGAAACACTTTGAATTCCTTTTGTATTTACGGCAGTTGACGACGAAATGAGATAGTAAGTAAGTATATCCTTTATTGAAAAACCAACTGCTAACCTCATTTTGATGTACAAAGATCATCAAATATAAAAGTATAAAGCATCCGTGTGACAAATGTTTTACGAGATAGAGAGTTTGCCTTAGGTATTATTCTATTGTGGGTTCTGGGGAGGCGCGAGTATGAAACAGGGAGGAAATCGAGAGAAAGAGAAGGATGTACGTACGTCCAGTCCTTTCGTTTTGATTAATACACGACTTCATCTATTACCTTCAGTGTAAAAGTTCCTGATTAAGAATGCTGTCTCATAACGAAAATTATTTCTCGCTAGAATCTTCTTTTTTCTGGTTTTGGATTGGCACAACTCTAAAACAGACAAAGTTATTAATCTGAGACAATTTTAATGTGTTTTAAATCATCGTGTGGCTATCAGTTCTGCCGATCATAAATCGCACGATATATTGAGAAAATGACGACTTGGTTGTTTTTTATGAACATCTTTGAGAACAACGTATACTACCACAATAATGCTGTAACTGCCATAAGATGTGGTTAAACATAACCTCATGGTACACTCTTTACACACCTGTAAAATGCCTATACACAGTGCTACATATTCAAAAACGCATAAAGTTCATTACTCAATCCAATTCTGGCACTGCTAATATAAAGATAATATACGGTCGATGTCAACAGCCGCAAAAAGTAGTTAAACACTGGAAACTACTACTGTCACCTATCGAAAGTCAATGGATTTTCACTTGGTAGCACTGGACAGTGGACAACCCCTCTGACATGACGCAGCGCTCGTGAATACGCTGGTTCCCATCGCTTAGCTTTCGAGTAGCACTTTATCATCATCATCATCATCGTCATCATCATCGTCATCATCATCATCATCATCATCATCATCATCATAATCATCATCATCATCATCATCATCATCATCATCATCATCATCGTCATCATCATCATCATCATCATCATCATCATCATCATCATCAAAGTGCATCTTATGGCAACAAAGGCCGTTCAAGTCCACACAAATACTTTTAAACAGTTCACACCGTTCGTATTTCCGAAAAGCAACAAATACTAATTAGCTGTCGTCTCCTAATCCTACATATATCCAATTACCAGCGTTTTAAAGGTGTTTAATAAGGGGGCGTCAAGCTATCGGTTTCCGTTTTCTGTGCCTATAATAACAACATTGATGAACCACGTATTTAAGGTATTTAAACAGCGCGCTCTGATAATTTGGTTACAGTGTTCTGTTAGCCATCACGCTTCCAGCATGACGAAACAAGTTAAACAAAGAGATAGATGAGAGATATGAGAGACAGACAGGCAGAGACAGACAGACACACAGACATACAGATAACAAAGAGGCAGAGAGAGAGACAGAAAAAGAGAAAGAGACATAGAAGAGACAGAGACAGATAGACAAAGAGATAGGCAGAGTGGGTGGGAGAAAGAGAGAAAATGAGAGCTTGAGATAAAGAAAACATGAGACCATATCTCGCATTATATGCGTGACGAACTCAACTGGCTTCCTGTTTCTCAGCGCATTCAGTTTAGGATTTCGGTCTGGGTCTGGCGGTGCCAATTAGGGAGCGCCCCAGCCTACTTGCGTGAGTTCTGTCGCCCTACCTCAGGTTTAGCTACCCGCAGAAAGCTTCATTCTGCATCTCGTGGCGAACTTGCTGTTCCCTTTGCGAGCACTTCAAAGATGCAACTTCGTGCCTTTTCAGTAGTTTCCAGCGTTTGACGACATTTAATGGCTGCCAGGGTCATTGACGTGGATCTTACATTAATAATGGGACGGTAGTTGAAGTGATGGCAACAGTGTTTAACGACTTCATAAGGCAGCAAAGGCCGTTGACGTCGACAGATATCATTATGAACAGTTCTCACCGTTCGTAATATGGCGTAATACAACCTTCTCAAATGGTGTCGTCTGCTGTAACAAGACTTCATTAAGGTGATGGTTGGTTTGTTGCTGTTTAACGACAATGTGCCAAAACAAAGATGATCAGCGTCGCCCTCTTTCTACACCCAGGCTTTGGACTGGCACCGCAAGAGTACAGTTAATGGCTGCGATACGAGCCGTGGCTAGATAGATGGATACAAATCGCGTTTATTATCGGCGATTTCAACTCAGTCGTTTCTAGTTACTGCAAGAGATGATCATGCCTTTTCAACTTAAAAATTCAAACGCGGCTGAGGTATATATAGCATTGGCTGAGCACCTGTTAAAGGTGTGCAAATAGATCGACGTATTATCCAGTGTTTCAACTAAATAATTATATTGGCAACAGGTCTCATCCGTTCGCATGAGACGGAAATAGAGAAAAGAGATAGAGTCTACATGTCTGCCTATCTGTCTGTCTGTCTGTTTCTGTGTCTGTCTGTGTCTGTCTGTCTGTCTGTCTCTCTCTCTGTGTCTCTCTCTCGCTCTCGCTCTTTTATAGGACTTTCTTTCCTCCATTTTAATTGCTTCTCTCGTTTGTTTCATATCTGGCAGGTTGTTTGAGGCGACGATATTATCGGAATATGAGGGTTTATGATTTCGTCATCGTCGATTATCTTTTAAACGGATAAAGACCTTACGATATCTTTCGTTGATTTATGATGTTTAAGAATAAACATTCGTCGATTAAACAATGATGCCGTTGCAAGTGAGGGCCATTCAAAGGACAGAAGTTATCATAAAAAAGGTTTTTACAATTCCCTATTCAAATGAAGCTCTGGTTGTTATGTTCCATTTAATTCATTCATTCATTCATTCATTCATTCATTCATTCATTCATTCATTCAGGGCATTTATATAGCGCCTCTTCAAGAAGCTACTCAGAAGCACTCCTGGCCCAGCCACGACTAAAGAAAAAGACTTGAGGGACTTGTAGAACCCTGCCGGTTGGCTCACAAGTAAAGAGCGGAGCTTAAGCGGGAGGTCATTCCAGGTGGAAGGTCCCACAACCGAAAAAGCACGGCGCTGCTTAATAGCCAAGCGTGCCCGTGGAACTAGGAGCTCACCCCTCGTCGTAGAACGAAGTGCCCGACGCGCTGCAACGTCGGACACTGGGCGGCAAAGATCACGCAAGTAAGATGGAGCACAGCCAAGAACGCAGCGAGAAATTACAGCAGCAGTGCGGTATGATATCCGCTGAGAGATAGGCAGCCAGTGCAACACATCACGTATGTATGCAGAGACAGGAGAGAACTTAGGTAGTCGTCCAATGAGACGAGCAGCCGAGCGTAGAACTCGATCTAGTCGCCCCAGAACCCCAAGAGGAAGGCCAGCAAGTAGGGAGCAACAGTTGTCAATTCGACTGGTAACAAAGGCGTGAACAAGGACCACGACCGCATCATGAGAGAGAGAGCGAGAGACCACTCTTAAGCGTTTCAATTGTGTCTGTGAAAAGATTGTTCTGTATTTTTGCATCTTTCACTGTCTCTACATATGTCTTCATCAATTTCTTACCAATAAATTCAACCAATTTCTACACTTTTTATCCATCTAGTTTAACTTACGGAAATCTTGAATATATCTATATATGTTTGAGCCACAGGCTAAAAAGTCAAATCTTGCGACGACTAATTCGATCACTTACAATCATTCAATCGTCCTGAAACTTGGCAGATAGACTCGCCCTCGCAGACACTTCATTCTATCAAAATTTCAGCTCCCCAAAAAAGCAAGCTTATAGAATCGGGGACTCAAATTTTCGAATCGGGGAATCCCCTTTTCCGATACGCAGCGTTGCCATTGGCCAGCGTTGCCATTGGCCGCAACAAAACGGGCGCGCTGCCTCATTAAACGCACGCTATGTCGTAAAATGAACGCGGACTATATATTTGTAGAGGTAACTGCTTCATAAGACCCATTATAGGATACTAGATGGATATAGTAAAAAACTTTGTTTTTACGGGCTGTATTTTATTATTATTTACGCTGTCCTGCTATAGCTTAGCGTATACGCTTGGCAGCTGTTCCGCATAGAAATGTGTTCATTCTGTAACATTTATAGATTTATAGTTATGCTGGTCTTACAGTTTATATATATAATCCGTTTTACAGTTTATATATATATATATATGTTATCCGTTATATATAGCGTGTATAATTATAATAGTCGATAGATTGAGGCTAATGAGTAATGAGCGCAAACGAAACCTTTATGTTTTATTTTTTATTCCAAAGTTTAACGTCATCATATGACATCAAAGGCCGTTGACGACAATTCAAAAAGCCTTTATGTGTTCCTATATAAGTTATGTATAACATAGTAGTAGTTTCAGTTACACTACAGTGTTTTATCAGAAATTCCTATGGTTCGGTAATATCACACCGGAGCGTATGATGCCATTATATAGTGTGGGTAAACAATGTTTCAAAGGTGTCTAAGAAGAGCTTCGTTGCATTTAACGACATCTTGTGACTGTCTGTGCCGTTGACGCTGCTTTGCTTTACTTTTCACTGCGTTTAACTATATATTGTAATTAATAATAATAATAATAATCTTTTCTTTATTAAGCGCCTGACAAACGCACTGCGCTGTACATTTACATGTTATGCAATTTAAATCTTAACTACTAACAGAACAGACAGCCATGTAATACAACGGCGCTAATAGCAGCCTACAAAGCAAATCCGCCCAACGGGGGCTCGAACTCGGTACCTCTAGGTCTCTGTGCCAGCTGTTATCCAAAGCGCCACGGGCCCCCCCCGAACCATAGGAATTTCTGATAATTCTTTGTGGTTGATTAGATGGATTGTTGTGGTTACGAGGCTCTGACTTCTTTGCCTCCCTAGGGTTAAGAGGGTTTCGCTCGTCTGACCAATCAAACTCAGGCAAATATAAATTCTGTTTTATCAAACTGTGTCTTAATAGAGATGGTTGGCGTCGCCTTCCTAGTTTACGGTTGAAGCAAAGCTTCTGATTCGTATTTCCATAGCATAATAGACAGGTATTACATACCACTCAAGGTAACCAACAGTTTAACGACGTCTTATGCCATCAAATGCCGTTGACGGCGATTGAAAAAAAATTTAGATTAACAGTCTCAGTATTTGTACGGCTTATTTCAGCCCAATGAAATCGTAGTGACTTCAAACAGGTATCATCTAAGTAGTGTCCCGTGTTGTGTAGCGAAAATGTGTAACAAAGATGATTGACGCATTAACTAACGACATCTTGTTGCTGCCTGATTCGTTTACGTCGTCTAACTTTACTTTCCATTGTATTTCACTATTTTCAAAGATAAAGTATGTATAGTTTATGTTTAACGACGCTCTGTGGCAATAAAAATTATTAGCGTCGCCCTCCTCTTTAATCCAGGCTCTGAACTGGCACTACCCAAAAAAGACCGTGGAAGTTGTCTGACTCTAACATGAAGTTTAGCAGTATCTTGTAGCATCTAAAGTAGTTTACGACAGTAAAAAAGGTCAATCGCTCATTTAATTAATATTTTTCTCTTTCTTGTCTGCACGTCAGATTTTCTTGTTGCTTAAGATATGTTTCCCTTCATTTAACAAGGCGCAACGTGACGCATTTGTGGAATGAAAGCAGCTTTAAATATAGACTCGCGAGAAAACATATTAAAGGTGTGTAGATAGGACATTTCAATAATTTGGTTTCTCGAGGCTTGGGATATTGTATTTTGTATTGTATTGTATTTGAACACTTGTTATAGCGCCCCTGCCAGATTGCTATTCAGAGGCGCTCCTGAATACTGCGCGGACGCTGAATCGGAGTTTCACGCCGAAGCGCATGAGCAATTGCGAGTGAAGGACTTGCCCAGGGTCCTACGCGGCGGGATAGGCACTACCAGGCAGATTATTTGTTTTCACGTCTTCTGACAACGCCGTTTCATAGCAAATATTAAATATTACTGACGTCGTCTCTCCTTTATCCAGTCTTGAGACTGGCAATAATATTTCGTTAATCTTACGGTGGTGGTAGTGGTAGTAGCAGTGGTGGTAGTAGTGGGAGTAGTGGTAGTAGAAGAAGAAGTAATAATAATAATAATAAAATCGACACCATCTCCAGTAGCAGATCACCATCAATTACCAATAACACCACACGTTTTCACACTACTACAACTACCACCACCACGCGCACAACCACCACCAACACAATCGCACGATTCAACTACACTCTATGTCTGCATTAACCTTTATTTTACCAACGTTCCATTTTTGGAACATAATTTGTAATGTTAAAAAAATAATTTTGCCTTGGTAAATTTATTATATTTGCACACCAAATGAAAAATCTAAGAATGCAGAATGTAAAACAGTGATAATTCTTTATTCACACACCTTTGGGGTGAACGTTGCTGTCGCGACGTCAACGGCCTTTGTTCGAACATCGTCGTTAAGCAGAAACTACCTGGAGTTTGAAATGATTCTGGCCATTTCTGCCACACAGAGCAGGGAGTTTGCTTAGATATGATTCTGTTGTGGGTTCTAAGGTATCGAGTATGAAACAGTTATCCGTGGAGGCATTAGCTGATGTAATACATGTGCAGGGTTGCTGATAATCGTTGAAAAGAAGTTGGACTCTGCTTATTGGCAAAGTTTCTCGAAACTTTGGTAGGATTCCGGTAGGTATCCAAATTATGTGCAATTACGTTGTATTAGTTTAAGTTGAAACAAAATATTATAGGCTAATAACATAGATAGCATATTGTTCACTAAGTATTTATTAGATACTTAGTGAACAATATGCGACAAGGATCCAGAGTTTAACGACAGCTTATGACAACATAGGCCGTTGCCATCGACAAAGATTAGTTTGGCATATTACAGCGCTTTCTAATCTGCGACATAAGCGCAACAAGCCAAACAAGCGCATCAAGCGCAATAATGGCCTTTTTAACATCGGTATAAAAGGCTTTAAAGGTGTCTAAAAAGAGCACTCTAACCAATTCGCTACCGTGTCGCAGCAGTACAGCTACTCTCATGCGAAAAAGATTTAATAAAGAGATTTCTTCAAAATTTCAGACAGACTGCGTTCAAGTAGACGTCTATATCAGAAGCCATGCGCATCGTAGAGCGTGCTAGAGACACGGTTATTAGGGGCAAAGGCCACAGACCAACACTTAATGCGGCATCGTATGCAATATAGCGGGATGAATCCAGAGTTTAAAGTGCATCTAATGGCAACAAAGGCCGTTCAAGTCCACACAAATACTTTTAAACAGTTCACACCGTTCGTATTTCCGAAAAGCAACAAATACTAATTAGCTGTCGTCTCCTAATCCTACATATATCCAATTACCAGCGTTTTAAAGGTGTTTAATAAGGGGGCGTCAAGCTATCGGTTTCCGTTTTCCGTGCCTATAATAACAACATTGATGCACCACGTATTTAAGGTATTTAAACATCGCATTCTGATAATTTGGTTACCGTGTTCTGCTAGCCATCACGCTTCCAGCATGACGAAACAAGTTAAACAAAAAAGAGATAGATGACAGATATGAGAGACAGACAGACAGGACAGACAGACAGACAGACAGACAGACAGAGAGACAGACAGACAGACAGACAGAGAGACAGACAGACACATACAGAGACAGAGACAGAGAGAGATAGCGAGAGAGAGATACAGACAGACAGACAGAGACAGACAGAGAGACAGACAGACAAACAGACAGACAGACAAACAGACAGACAGAGACAGAGAGAGAGAGACAGAGAGAGAGAGACAGACAGACAGAGACAGAGAGAGAGAGAGACAGAGAGAGAGAGAGAGAGAGAGAGAGAGAGAGAGAGAGAGAGAGAGACACAGACAGAGAGAGACAGATAGACAGACAGACAGAGACAGAGACAGAGAGAGAGACAGAGAGATAGAAGGGACGAGCGAGAGAAGGAATAGAGAGAAATAGTAAGAAATGACGTATATAGATGACAGATGACGTCATGGGTCACTGTATATGGAAGCCAAGGAACTTCGCCACTGATCCTATTATGTCAGTGCCAGTCCTGAGCCTGGGTGAATGAGGAGGGCGACGTTAATGATCTTTGTTGTCACACAGTGTGTTGCTAAACTGAAACTACTACGAAAGCCAATTGGTACTTGTCGGTTAATTCACCGGAATTAATTTTTCAATGGTAATGACTTGCCAACGTAAAATTAATTCTTCTTCTTCTTTGTGGTTCTCTGCCTCTTAGGCAGGTTCAAATGTCCGACGTCGCCACTCCTACTTTAGTGGCTTCATCATCTATATACTCGGGATTTATAGAGAGGTGGTCTCCCAAGTCCTTCCTCTCGGTGTTTTTCTCGAGACACCATCTCTCTCTTGCGTTGACGAGCTCCATCATCCGTTCTTCAGAATTTTCTCCTCTGGGTACTCGCATATACCGGCGAGGACTCGGTCGTCCACCACGCACTTTGTTCCCAACAGGGGTACCACGAGAAGGTGGCGTTGTCGGCAATTGAGCAACAGAGGCTTTCTGAGACGCCCCAACCCTGACCCTAGCCGACCCTCACGTTAATATTATGACGACCCTAACCCCGACCCTAACCAGGCCTTTACGGTTATATAATGACGACACTAACCCTGACCCTAAACCGACACTCACGTAGATATAATGACGACACTAACCCTAAACCTGACCCCAAACGACCCTCACGTTAATATAATGACGACACTAACCTAACCCTGACCCTAAAAGCGACCCTCACGACTTCAAGTTTTATAGTCCATATACATGTAGGTTACGTTGAGGTGTTACGCCGTGAGGGTCGGTTAGGGTCAGGGTTAGGTTAGTGTCGTCCAAGCTTTCTGATGACGAAACGGTGCTTAAGAGGAAAGAAACGCGTAGAAATATATTCCGGTGCATGAACAAGCAAGGTATAGACGCAAGAATTAATTCCGGTGAATTAACCGACAAGTACCAACCAATTTCCAGGATCACTGCCAAGACTTTAGCAGCAACGCTTAACATCCATAACAAATCACACACAAAATCACTAGGCGATGCTGTTGTTGCTGACTATTGATGATGACGACGACGACGATGATGGTGAATATAACGATGTTGATGATGATGATGATGATGATGATGATGATGATGATGATGATGATGATGATGGTGATGATGATGATGATGATGATGATGATGATGATGATGATGATGATGATGGTGATGATGATGGTGATGATGATGATGAAAGTGATGATGATGTTGATGATGTTGATGATAATGATGATGATGATTATGATGCTGCTGATGATGATGATGGTGATGATGATGATGATGATGATGATGATGATGATGATGATGTTGATGATGATGATGATGATGATGATGATTATGATGCTGATGATGATGATGATGATGATGATGATGGTGATGATGATGATGATGATGATGATGATGATGATGATGATGATGATGATGATGATGATGATGATGATGATGATGATGATGATGATGATGATGATGATGATGATGATGAGACGGAGCAGGAGGAGGACGTGGGCAACAATGACGACAACAGCGATGATAATCAAACGATAACAATTATTGTGTAACTAATGAATCAACAGTCACACTCACACACTCTGTCTCTGTCTCTGTCTGTCTTCATACACTTTTTATTTCACTTATTTAGTTTATCTGCGCGACATGGTCGGCTAGCTAGACACCTTCTAAACGCATTTAACGGACACTACATAGAAAAGGGACTCGGTAACCGATTGCGTGATTGCGTTCTCTCTTTCGAAACCTTTTTAATGTTTCCAAAAGACGCTGTATACTAGTGTATAGGCTTGGGACACATTAACTGATTGATTTCTGAGTTTCCGAACTTTACAAAAATTTGACTCAGTCGCGTAAACTGCCTTTACTTTCACGTGATGGCGTAAATCTGTTGGATCCAGCAGACTGGTTTAACTTAACAACGGTCCGTATTTTGGTGGGAAAAGTTCGAATCCTAGATATAAGAGGAGAGCGGTGATGACCACCTTCATTAAAGTAACAGCATCGATAAAGAATAATAAACAAACAATTCGATTGAGAATTCTCTTCGGAAACCATTAACACATTGTTTACCGTTGCTATATAGATAAAGCACATACTTACTTACTTACTTACTTATATAGGCATGGGGCACGGTAGCCTCTTAAAAACATGTGACGTCGACATCACAGCCACAAGATGTTATTAATGAAACTAACCAATTGTGGGTCACGATAGGTGATTAGTTAAAGCGCTGGGCTTGTAACATGGAGAGCAATGGTTCAAGCCTCCTTTGAGACGGTTGGTTACTGTTTAGGTACCTTGAGGAAGACCTTCACTTACAATAATGGATCAGCGCATCGATTGCTCATCGCCATGATTGGCCATCGACAGTGGCGTTTAATAAATACGTAATGATGATGATGATGATGATGATGATGATGATGATGATGATGATGATGATGATGATGATGATGATGATGATGATGATGATGCTGCTGCTGCTGCTTCCAGATGATGATGAGGATGATGAGGATGATGATGATGATGATGATGATGATGATGATGATGATGATGCTGCTGCTGATGATGATGATGATCATGATGTGATGATGATGATGATGATGATGATGATGATGATGATGATGATGATGATGATGATGATGATGATGATGATGATTATGATGATGATGATGACGGTGATGACGGTGATGATTACAATAATTATATTTATGATTATTATACAAATAGCAATTACAACATAAATAGTGGTCCATTTGGAAGCGCAGTGAGTCTGTAATCTAATGATTGCGGCTTTGTGCTTGCTGACCTAACTCCGTGTAATGATGCTGGACAAATAATTGTTCGCGTATACATCTGTCTCACGCCGTTGGACTTCTGACCTTCTAATAAATGGACAAACATTAAATCGAATTAAATTGGTTTAACCTACATATTGCTAAAAACCGGGTCTAAGTGTCCGCCACCTTGTTTTCTATCTGCACTCTGGCAAGTAATTTCTAATTATAGAAGGTTAGAAGACCCGCGCGCAGTTTATGAACTGTCAAAGCGCATTCATTGACTGCTGACTCAACGCTGTCGTCTCTAGTTACTGCAAATGATCAGCAATTATGCCCATCTAAATCAAAGATTGAACATATACTTGAGGAATCTGAGCAAGATATATAACACTGGCCGAATGCGCTTAAAGGTGTGTAAAGAGAGTGACGCATTATTCAGTGTTTCAACGATATATCTCGGCATCAACCGTTGGCCTTATGCCGAGGTATATATAGTCACCGAATCGCCTTTGACTAATTTTTCAGGTGTTCAAAATAAAAAACATTGTGATTTGTTGAATTAACCGACGTTTAGCTGTCGTTGCTGGAACCTCTAATTTAGAACTTATCTTACGTTATTGCAATTTTCGTGTATGAAGTCTGTTTTTAAACGACGCTGTATTAGAATAACATAGGTGCTTAATGTCTCCGTAATCCGTTATCCAGATTGGGAAAGTTTCTGTTTAAGAATGCCATGTGATCAACCCCTCATGCTCGATTAATGTGAAGGCACTACAGTCCGCCAAGTAGACTGATAGATGCTATTCACTACGCATTCCACGAAAAGACGATTCTCCATTTCGACAGGATATAAGCTGGCAGTCGCCTCTTTACATTCCTCTTCATTCCTTCAGAGAACGCCTCCATTGCTTCAGAGAACGCCTCTGGTGGAATGGAGACTAGCGTCGTCAGTCGTCGTTCAGCTGTCTTAGCGGACGGTCGTTTTCTTGTTCTGTGGATTTCGACGTATTGAATCGATAGTCTGCCGGTTTGACTGAGTTTCGGGCAAGAAGTGTTGAACCTTGGTGAATGGACATAGTCAGGAAAGTGAACTGTTGATGGTAGACGTTCGCTTCCTAGTTGAAGTTAGCGAGTCGACGAACAGAACTTACTTGTTTCCTGGGGACGATTGAAATCGATGCCTTCAGAGAAGTGGTTGTTTCTTCTGAATCAAAGATAACCTCGGGTTCACATCTTGGTGTCGTATTCGAGTTTTCTGCCAGCCTAACTCTGTTCCTGTTTAATTCCGCCTTTAGACAGCGTGTGGGTAAATACCGTTTTGTTTATTTGGGCGATATAATTTCAATTTTCTGAAATACGAAAATTGGTTTCTGAATGTAAGCGTTCGAAGAAGAATAAAAGTTCCTTGTGGTCAACTCTGGGTGCTTTTCTCGAACTGTTAAGGTTAATAAGTAAGGTCAATAACTTGCCGGTATCGATGAATCTCTTTGTATGGCATACACTGCGAATTCTGTTCCTTGAATATTAACCTTCGCAGGACGGAGAGGGGTAAATAATTACCCTAGGGGTGTTTGGATGCTGATTGCGGGGCAACTGTAGGCAGTTATAATTTGACTTTCCATGTGTTTACAAGTCGTTAATCAGCAACTGCTGTGACTTCGCAATGATCTTCACCGTTTCTGCCTTACCGTTCATGTTTCATTCTGCATCCTACGAATAAGTTGCTTTCCCCTAAATAGCTTTTATGAAGGCAGAAGAAATACGATTTCGATTCAATAATCAACGTCCTGCTCTTTACCTTACCAGACTCAATGCAGTTCAATTCTTACTATGCATGCGCTCGGAAGCACACACGACGCTTGGGCATGCGCAAAGGCCTGCGCATTGAGGGAAGGATGGAATAGAGGAGGAATAATAGGCTAATAAGGGGACTGGATAAGAGAACGACCAATTATGCGTCTCACTTGCCCTGGACGTAAGTAAGCAGAGAACTAAGCGCTGGCGTTGTAGTTGATGATAGATGGAGGACTCTTAATCTCGTCTGATCATCGAATTAAACGTGGAGGGGTGACGAGGCTATTTTGACGTTTATTAAGCCTATGCCTATGAACCTGTTTTAACCCCACCATGCTCGTTCGCATGATTAATCAGATAGTTGAAGACAGCTTATGTCAACAAAGGACGTTGCTATCAGCAATAATTATTTTAGCATATTACAGCAGAAAACAGTGAATAGCTTACAAGGGTTGTTTAGTTAACACTCTTTGCTTGTTTACTGTTTAACGACCACTGTGTGGTAATAAAGACCATTAGCTTCGCCCATTTAAACTTGTTCCGTATGAACACCATTTTAAAGGTGTCCAAAGAAAGCATTGAGCTTTGTTGAAATAACCTGGCGTTTAACGATAAGTTGTCGTTGCCAGAGCCAGGGGGTCGAACTTAGAAACTGTCTTACATTATTACATTTAATCTGTATATATACATAAAGTTTACCATTCTAACGACGCTGTATACATACAAAGGCTGTTGACGTGTTTAAAGTTGTTCATGTAAATTAATACGTTCATATTCTTGTAATGTTCTCACAAATGTTCTTTCTCCTTAGTCTTCTGTCTTTGATTCCGTTTTTGATAAGATACCATTCTTTAGACGTATTTAAAGTTTCTGACGATTTAAGTTCTTTTTCATACGGATTTGATCAACAGTTTTCTTTTACGCGTTTCTGTGTGAAAATGGCTTTGATTCCGTTTCTGATAAGATGTAGACGTATTTAAAGTTTCTGACGGATTAAGGGATCATTTCCGTATAATGTTAATAACTGTTTTCTCCTCAATCTTATTTTGTTTACAATAAGTAACAATATTTGATAGATACATATTATTTGATTTGATACATATTAAAGTATTGTATCTCCGTTATGTTTCACCCATTGTACATTGTAATATACCATTTTGTGCAGACATCTTTGCTGAATCCATTGCTATATTACAAGTTATGATATGTAAAACCAAACACGAAATCTTTTTGTTTGGTGGCTATTTCAGCTCTTTTTTGGCCATATTACAAAAAAAGCTTTTTAGGCCTAGGGTTAACGACCACTGTGTGGTAATAAAGACCATTAGCGTCGCCCATTTTATTTTTTCAATGAACACCATTTTAAAGGTGTCCAAAGAAAGCATTGAGCTTTGTTGAATTAACTGGCGTTTAACGATAAGTTGTGGTTGCCATAGGCTCGAACTTATAAACTGTCTTACATTATTACATTTGCTGTGTATGAAGTTTGTTTTTTATTTACGCTGTGTCATAATTATCAGAGGTGTTTAATGTTGCCGTCTTTCTTTAATTTTTTTCGGTAGAGAGTGTTGGGAGTTCTGTACGATGCACTCAAACAATTATTATTATTAATCCAATATTTAACGACATCCTATACAAGGCTGTTGACGTCTTTAAGTTTTTGATGTATTTCAGTTCATTAGGGTCATCAGGCATCTTATCCCTTTAGATCAGGCATAGCAGATAATTAGACTATTAGTCATTTGTTTTTCTTTCTAACTATCTGTACTAAGTTGCGGTTTGTCAACTTAACGTTTCAATAAAAGAAATATATATATTTTATTGTAATGTTCTCATGAGTTTTCTTTCTTTTTTCTCGTCTTTGATTCCGTTTCTGATAGGATGTTGACGTATTTAAAGTTTCTGACGGATTAAGTTCATTTTCGTATACTGTCTGTCATCAGTTTGCTTTCTCTCTTCTTGGCTTGGATTCCATTTCTGACAGGATGCTGTGATTTGACAGGTGATTGTTGTCGATCTCTTATTCATATAAATCATTATATACTGTTTTCTCGTCAATCTTATTAACAATATTTGATAAAATATCACATTGATCTATCTAAATTACCATCAAACTATCAATATTACATTCACAGGAGATGCTCAATATTCATTATCCATCAGTCATAGTACATACAGATTCAATTAACAATTTCAACATGACAATCAAAGTATCAATATTATTCAATATTGGTTTTATGTATTACAAAATTAGCTCAAAAATGAATCGTATTCATCAACAAACACAAACCAAATAACCGTTAAAATTTTGGTTTGAGAGATTATACTAGCATTTATTAAGCTCTTTTTTGAGGTGTGTAAAGCGAACGAAGTATTTAACGGTGTTGAACGATTTTCTTGCTTTAATAGCCTTTGACGATAATAGAAATACTTTGTTTCGAAAAGTTCTCATCGTTTATATGGCACAATGTAGACACTTAAGTTGTGAGGTAGGTGACAGTAGTTGTTTCCAGTGTGTAACGGCCTTAGCTGGCAGATTGAATTCATGAGGCCTCTGACGAAGGCTGTATTTGTGGCGCGTTAGCGGAGAAAACAAGCTGCACATGACGTGGGTGTCATTCGTCCTAGCAGCACGAAAGAGGCCCTCGTCTGCCTTGGCTGCCCTCTCTTCCGCACTGGGTGCCATCTCCGGCATATACCCAATAGCTGAGCGTTATGCAGCAGTAGCTCCATCCTTGATAATATCAGCAATCGTTAGACAAAGTTTTAGGTTTACAATCTTTTTGTTGCACTTACGACGCACGCAAGGTCGAAAGTGCAACAAAAGAAGAAACAATTTAACTAATTAATACGAATTAAACAGTTTGAAGTTATATTTATAAGAACAGACCCTAAACTTAGTGTCTTCCTCTGTTGCCTGTGTATGCACTCTAAAAGTAATGTTTTATTCTAGCCGCCACTCGTTGCATTATCCAGTGTTTCAACGAAATCCCTTGACGTCAAATTAAAGCCGTTGATGTTAATAAGAAACGTAATGGTCATAAATATAAATGACTAATCGCGCTAAAATATATATTTATATATACACACGAAGAGTACCATTTTAAAGGTGTCCAAAAGAGGATCATGTTTCGTCTAATAAACCGGCTTCAACGATAAGTTGAGCTTGCAGGAAATTTGCTTTTTTAAACACGCTATGCCACAAGGTGTTTTACGTCGCCTGTCTAGTTGAGGAAGTTACTGTTTAAAATTGTTGTGTCATAACTAATATTATTCCTCGCCTAGATTCTCCTTTTCTCTGGTTTTGAATTGGCAACAACCAACACAGATAAGGTTTTTGTTTTAAAATGATATAACACATGTATTTATGTTGTAAATCATCTTGTTGCCATCAGAGCTGTAATCTTACGTTGCACGATTTGTTAGAAGATTACGTAGCTTTTGTTTAATGACGCCGTGTCATAACAAAGATGATTAGTGTCGCCCTAATCTTTAATGCAAGCTTCGGACTGCTACTACAAAAGAACGGGTAGTAGCGGACCTATCTACGATTGTTTACTTGCTGTTTATCGTCGCTATGTAATAAGAATAATGATTATTACTGCTCTCCTCCTTTATTCAAGCTTCAGACTGGCACTACAAGATTAGGGGAGTTGAAGCGTGTTTTTTCAGTTGTATGAAAGCGGAGAACCCTTTCAAACCGGCGCTCCCAGACGTCATGGGTGGCGAAGCCGATATATCGGTTTCTCGGGTTGAAAGGGTTAAAGCTACATGCTGACATTTTCCATTCGATTCTGGATTTGACTCATCCGTCAATTGGCTTATAAGGCCAACAAATGCATAATCAGATAACTTTTGTTGGAGTCAGGATTATTTATAGAAAGCGTGTAATCATAAAAGAGGTGTAAAAAAATTTGTTATGGCAAATGAGGATTAGGGTGTTTTGGTCCACTTAATGTCTGATCGTTCCACACAGAAGTGTTTACAGTGTGTCTGTGTACAGATAGCTCTGTCTTTTTTGGTCTTTCTCTGCCTGTGTCTCTTTCTTCATCAATTTCATTCCAATTTTATTCATTCATTTTGAAAGCTTTTTATTATTTATCCTGCCCTGTTATTATCTGGTCGCGGCTGCGATCAGAGACCGCTGAAGTATAAGTTCGGCTCATAGGCGACATTCCAAAGTTTGCCCATATCTCAGGCTATTGTATTGTATTGTATTGTATTTGAACACTTGTTATAAGCGCCCCTACCAGATTGCCCATTCAGAGGCGCGCTCCCGACTACTGCGCAGACGCTGAATCGGAGTTTCACGCCGAAGCGCATGAGCAATTGCGAGTGAAGGACTTGCCCAGGGTCCCTACGCGGCGGCTTTTGAGGTGGATTCGAAACCGCAACCCTCCGGCTGCAAGGCATCGAACATACCCCTATACCACCGCGCCCCAGTATATTGTGTTGTGTTGTATTGTGTTGTATTGTACTCCACGTTTATATTGCGACCGAGCCACCCGCAGTAAAGATCCGAGATTAATCTCTGATAAACCGACCGACCGGGAAGCGAACCCGCTATATTCGGGATACCCTTCACTGGCTCCCTATCCAAAAGCGGGTACAATTCACAATCCTTTACCTCATGCGTAACTGCCTTGTTGGGGTGGCCCCATCCTAACTGCGGTCTTTTTGCACCTTTGTCTCCTTTTTACCTGCGAGGGCTTGTCTGCGATCTTCGACCCGTGGCCTTATGGTTGTCCCTCGTATGCGCTCTGCTACGGCACCCTCTAGAGTCTAGGTGCTTTACCCGTGTTGGCCCATCAGCTTGGAACTCTCTTCTCCAGTCTCTTCGCCTTGAGTTACTAACCCTCTCACCTTCCCAGTTCCGGAGACGCCTTAAGACTATCCTGTTCGTTGACGCAGGCACTGACGCAGGTCGAGAGCGCTGCTGATTTCTGAGCGGCGTTATATAAATGTTCGGTTACAATAACAAAACGTTCCTGCAACAAAAACTAAAACGGATGATCGGGAACAGCTCTAACCGCATTTAGCAGAAAATCAAAAGCGTATGTTTAAAAAACCAGATTAAAACCGTTCTTGCTGAACTCAGCATTTGCGCTGAGAGTTGACAGTGTGTGTGCGTCTGCGTGTGCGAGTGTGTGTTTTTGTTTGTGTGCGTGTGTGTGCGTATGTTTGCGTGTGTGTGCGCGCGCGCGTGCATGAGTGCTTGTGAAACATCCTAGAAGTGGCTTGCTAATGATGGTGTTATAGAAATTGTCGTAATTACAATTGTAATTGCAATGCTATTACAAAGTGTGATCCAGTGTTTTAACGTAATCTCCTGGCATCAAAAGATGCTGACGTTAATTATTATTATAGCAAACGTTGTTTGGAAACAGTTATAATCAATTCCCATGGCTTAAGATAGTTGACGATTTATTTATTTATCCAATGTTTAATGACATCTTTTAGCAACAAAGGCCGTTGACGTCTTTAAAGTTTTTGATGCATTTCAGTTCATTTACGTGTAGTGTTTTCATCAGTTTTCTTTATTTTTTTCCGTCTTGGATTCTATTTCTGATAGGATATTGACGACTTTAAAGTTTTTGACGTATTTAAGTTCATTTTCGAATAATGTTTTTCATCAGAATTCTTTCTCTTTTCTTTTCTTTGCTTCTTTTCTGACAGGAAGTTGCAACGATGAAATTTGACAGGTGGTTGTTCTTTTTTCCTCCTTTTTTCCTTCTTTTTTGATATTAAAAAGAAACAAAATTAATCTTCTAGCCGTACAGGCTTTTCATTAATTTTTTTTGGCGGCCATATAAGCTCTATTAATAACTGTTTTCTCCTCAATTTTAATCTAATTCTTATTCTTAATTACAATATTTGCAGAGCATCACATCTATCTCTCTAAATTAACATCAAGCTATCAATTTTACATTTACAATCAATCAATGTTCAATATTCTTAGTCCATCAGGAATAGTACAAACAGATTCAATAATCAATATCAACATGACAATCAAAGCATCAATATTATTAAATGTTGATTTTATCAATTACAATTAACTCAAAATGAATCCTATACATAAACATTTCCAAACTAGTTTTAAGTAATAACTAAAGACCAAGAATATTAAAAACATTGTTAAGCATCAGTTCTATCCAATAAAAAAACACATTCAAATTAGAAACCCATACATTTATCACCATAAACAAACCAATTCAATTGCTATAATCATAGACCATTATTCTGAAGCAAGTTATGATGTTCTACTCCAGCAACCGTTATCCAGCCGCATTAGTCAATATTTATTGCCGTTATCTAAGTTATGTACTTACACATATTATTACCTGCAGAGAGTATTTTCAGATAATATTTACACTATTTATTAATAATCTCTACATAATTTTCCCATTAGTTATAATCATGAGTATGCTATATACTTCGAGATAAATATCTGGAATAGACAATATATTTTCAACAGTGCATTCCACTTTTTTCTTTGCACATTTTTCAAGTATTAATTTTGATATGTCGTGTTTTTTACAAGATATTAATATATGATGAATAGTGTCAGGCACCTGACATTCAGCACATAAGTCCGTTAGGCTTTTACCTATATGTTTCAACCATGTATTACTTAAGATATGTCCCATTCTAAGTCTGGTAATTTGAACTTCACGTTTCCTTGGAGAGTCTATAAATTTTATATTTGTGGACACCAAAGGTTGAATAGATTTATAGAATCTTCCTTTTGATTCAAGGTTATATTCAATTTGCCATTTATTAATTACATAATTCCTTATTAAGGAATAGATTTCTTTTAATTCTAAATAATTTGTTGAATTAATCACAGATATTTCCAGCCCCTTCTTTGCCAGCGTGTCTGCCATTTCATTTCCAGATAAACCAATATGGCTAGGAATCCATGCTATGAGAACAGTACTATGTTTTAGTTTATTAATATTATCTAAAAATTCAAGAAATAGATTAGGTCGTGAACAAGACCTATTCTCTTTTATTGATGTGGCTACACTTAATGAATCAGTAAATATTATATATTTATTTGCTTCTTCATTTTCATTTTCAACAATCCATTTAATTGCTTCAGTTATTGCTGTTAATTCAGCTGAATAAATCGAGGAGTCATTTGCTATTCTATAAATATTATGGATCTGCATAGAAGGTATACAGAAAGCTGCTGAAACTTTATGTTCAAGTTTAGATCCATCTGTATAGACGGATACATATTCAACATATTTATTAATTAATTCTAATGACAAGGATGACATAATATCAGGGGAGTCTGTCTTTTTATTGATATGTCTTTTCAAGGATAGATCGACTTTAATGGTTTTGTTCAGCCACGGAGCTGTTGACTGATAAAATGGTGAATTAAATGGCTGAGAATTTAAGGAGAAAAAATGTTCAGTTCTTTTAAACATAGAATTTGATTTAACAGAGGATGCATAATAATAATTTGACCAGTGGTCTCGCATAGCCTCCGCCGCTGGGTGATCTTTAGAACTGATGATCTTAGATCCAATCTTGAGCGAGTTATTTAAGCGACGTAGGTGGAGTGGTAATTCACCACACTCATTTTGTAGGGCTATGATCGGGGTGCCTTTAGCTGATCCACAAGCCAACCTCAAAGCCTCAGATTGAATATTTTGCAATTTTTTCAACTGGGAAGAGCTTGCTGTGCTATATGCCACATCGCCATAATCAAGAACTGATCTAATTATAGCTTTGTAAATGGATAAAAGGGCTCGCTTGGATGCTCCCCATCCATATCCAGATACAGCTCTCATTATATTCATTCGTTTTTTACATTTGGTAACAATGTAATCTATATGGGAGTTCCATTTTAATTTAGAATCAAAGATAACTCCCAAGAATTTGACAGTATTTTCTATTTTAATTTGTTTGTTATTAAGGGTAATCCGTAATTTGGGTAATTTCCTCTTTTTTGTAAATACTATTCCAGTGGTTTTAGCTAAAGAAATTTTAAATCCGTTTTCATCACACCAATCATTTATTTTATTAATAGCTTTTTGGATTTTATCTTGAAGTAATTTTACGTTTCGACTAGCATAAAAAATTGCACTATCATCAGCAAATAACGATAGTTCGACATTTTCCGAACCAGGATCCAGATTATTTATCATTATTAAAAATAATAACGAAGAAATAACAGAACCTTGTGGAGTCCCATTTTCTTGTGAGAATTTTTCAGATAATTCTATCCCTACCTTAACTTGAAAAGTTCTGTTAGTTAGGAATTTAGAAATCCAGTCAAATATATTTCCCGATATTCCCATTTTATGTAATTTTTCCAACAAAGTTGGAACATGGAGCATATCATACGCTCTTTCAAAATCAATAAATATTGCTAAGACATTTTGTTTATTGCTCAGTTTTTTATGTATATAATCTTGAAGTCTAAGAATTTGGTCTATAGTGCTTTTATGCTTTCTAAATCCTGTTTGATACGGAGTGAGAAGTTTATTGGTTTCTAAAAACCACTGTAATCTGTTTGTTATCATCTTTTCCATTATTTTACACAAAGTTGGTGTAAGTGAGATTGGTCTATAAGATTCAGGAGCTGTAGGATCTTTATTTGGCTTTAGAATAGGCATAATTATAGCATGATTCCATTCTTTTGGTATTACACCTGTTGTCCAAACTTTGTTGTAAAAAGATAACAATACCTTTCTGACATTTTTGTGGAGATGCTTAATTAGCTCATAAGGGATTCGATCCTCGCCGGGGGATTTATTATTTTTTGAGGCGTCTATGGCATCTTGAAGTTCTCGAATAGTGAAGATCACATTAAGAGCTGATGTATCATTATTATACTGATTTGGTAATGTTTTATTTTCATTATCTTTATTTTGTAAATAATTTAAGAATTCGTCCTTATAATTTGAAGTACTACTGGCTTGGGAGTAAATTTTTCCCAATAAATTAGCTTTCTGTAAATTAGATTCAGCTTTAGTGTCCTCACTCTGAAGTGTGGGAATGGATGTTGCAGATGCCACCCCTTCCATTCTGCGTGCCATATTCCAAATTGATGATAATTTTGACTGATTATTTAATTCGCTACAGTAAGTTTCCCAGCTAGTTTTTGCCTCATCTGCTATCACTCTTTTTGCTATTGCATTTTGTCTTTTAAATTCTACATAATCATCTAAATTCCTTGACTTGTTCATCTTATTGCGAATTCTATTTCTCTCGTATATTGCTTTATTACAATTTTCGTTCCAAAACGGTAACGGTTTATGTCTTTTATTTTTACTTTTCATATATTTTTTAGTTGGAATAACAGAATTGGCTAGTGTTGAAATAGCTGTTGTCAAATTTAAGAAGGTTTTATTTATGTCTTCATCCAAAAGGTTATCTGTAACATGAAATTTACTTTCATTTTTAAAAATTTTCCAATCTGCCTTTTTTAAATTTCCAAGGAGAGCATTATTCTTTGTTTAATTGATAGACTTTCATGTGAAAGTTCCTGTAAGTACCTTGGGGTGATCATTGATGACAAACTAAATTGGAAAGAACATATTGAGTATGTTATTACAAAAATAAAGAAATTCATTGGGATTTTCTACAGGTTAAGAAACAAGTTAAATTGTCGTATCTTAAAAGAGTTATTTTTTGCATTAATTTACCCTCACCTGTTGTATGGGGTGGAAATTTATTCCGCTGCAAACAAGTCTGCTTTATATCGCTTAAATATTTGTATTAACCGTATCCTACGTACATTGCAATGTGCTCCTCTTAGTACACCTGTTGCTGATCTATACCAAAATTATAATCTTCTTCCAATAGCAGAACTACGTAAATTTCAGGTATTATGTGTTGTCCATAAATGTGTTCATAAATTAGATGTTCCACCTATATTTCATGATTATTTCAAAATTAATGCTGATGTTCATTCCCATTATACAAGGAACAGTAATAATACCTTCATTCCTAAGTTTTTCTCTACAAAAGGACTGAGAACAACTCGCTACTGTGGTGCGAAGTGGTGGCATGAACTTCCAAGCCACATTAGAAATATAGCTTCAATTAGACATTTTAAACGTATGCTAAAACTGCACTTGATTAACTCCTTGTGCCTGTAGATGTTACAGGGTACCGTATATGAGTTTTGTATTTAGGATCGTCACAATAATTGTGGCCTGTTTAAAGGCTTTAAAGCACTCTTAAGTTGTATGTTTTTGCTTCCCAGTGGGAAAAAATGGATTATTAACAATTGTCACGAAACTGGTTTGTTAGTTGGTACCAGTATTTTGTTGACCTTTTTAAACGTGTATTACGCCAGCATTATTATTATTATTAGGGTGACCGGCGAGATGAGTCCTATGTGACTTCACCGGTAGCCCACCACTCGGTTTGTAAAATTTGTGTATTGTCATTTTGCTTTATTTTGTGGTGAATAAACTACTTACTTACTTACTTACTTTAGAGGTGTCTAAAAAGAGCGCTCTATCAATTGGCTGCCATGTCGCAGAGGTACAGCTACTATCATGCAAAAAATCTTTAAATAATCCGATTTTTTCAGAATTTCAGACTGACTGACTGAGTGACTGACTGACTGACTGACTGACTGACTGACTGACTGACTGACTGCGCTTTAGTTGATCTCTGTATCAGAAGCCTTGTGCATCGCAGAGCATGCTGCAGACACGGTTCATTGGGTCAACAGCAAGAGGCCAACACTTGATGCGGTATGTTATGAGTAAGATATAATCATATGCAATTAGCTGGATTTTAACGACATCAACAGAAAATCTTTTAAACAGTTCTCACCGTTCATATGACTAAGAGGAAGTTGAAATGCAATATAACATTATTAGCTAGCGAGTCTTAAACTTATATAGCACCGGTTAAAAGCGGGTTGAAGGTGTTTAATAGGAGCACATTAAGCTATCGGTTCCCGTTTTCCATGCCTGTAATAACAATGTTGATGAACCAGGTATTTAAGGTATTTAAAAAGCGCACTCTAGCAATTTGGTTACCATGTTCTGCTAGGTGCTATCCATCGCACCTCCAGCAAGAGGAAAGAAGTTAAACACATAAGTAGAAAAGAGAGACAGCCAGACAGACGTACAGAGGGACAGAGACAGGGAAATAGAGAGGGACAGAGAGACACAGAGAGAGAGAAAGGGGGTGGGAGAAAGGATCAAATGAAAGATTGAGAAAAGAAAACGCGAGAGAGGGAAAGAAAATGAAACAAAGAAACAAGAGAAAAGGAGGGAGAGAAGGTAGAAAGAGAAAAGAGAGAATAGAGAGAACGGGTGGTGAAAAGGGAGAGAGAGGAACAGAGAGATAGAAGGCAATATACCGAGAAATTACAGATCAGAGATGATGTCATCTTCCAATCAATTCCCTATCAGTGGGATTTGCGTCAGAAGAGAAGCGATAGAGTCATTTCAATTCCGTTCGAATCTTTTTTCATCAGGCACCCGACCAAGTCATATCTCATTTGACATTCCCAACTACTTTACTGGCTCTCTCTTTAATTTAAGTGCAATATTCGCCATGTATTAACATGCAGAATGGCGGCCCTGTATTGTGTGCTACCTGATGCCAAATGAACGGTGAGAACTGTTCAAAATAGTTACACTCTTCTTTTAAGCGTAATTTACATAAATATACATACATGCAGATGACCAATCATGACGCTGGGCAATCGATGCGCTGAGCAATTGTTTCATGAAGGTCTTGTCCAAGGTCCCTATACAGTCACAGTCTCAGGGGCACCATATTTCAAGTCAAGCGCTCACTCTAACTAATCGGCAACTGTGTCACACAATTGCAACGTTTAAAAGGTGTCGAAAGCTTGCGCAGAGCAAAATCTGCCTTCAACACCTTTTAAACGTTGCAGGAGATGCTATATAGGATTGGGACATTGAAGGCTTTTTGCTTAAAGCATTAAGATAAATGGGAGGCGGAGCTAACTGCAACTGAACAGTTCGGTTTAGAAAATATTTATCCCTGGAAGCCACAAGATGTAATTAAACAATGGAAGCTAACCAAAGTGTTCCACCTTAGCCGAACAGAGGCCCCCGCATCAGCCGCACGACAGATGAGAGATGATGTCATCTTCCAACCAATTCCCTATTAATTGGAAATTGCGTCAGAAGCGAATCGATAAATTATAAGTAAGTAAGTAAGTATATTCTTTAATAAAACCAATTGCATATCCGCACTCTGGTGTACATACATCTTAACAACAATCAACAGTTAATGTCAATACGAGTACAACATTCTAACAATAAACGTCTTTCGCTGTAAATTATCTACACAATGGTCTTGCGATCGCGGTCGCAGGGTATATTGTTGAGCTTTTTTGGTGGAAGTAAACTATGCAGTACGTGGCTTTGGTTCATCAGGACCGCAGAGAAAAGACGGGTGTCAGCTTCAAGACAAAGTCGCTCAAATTTTGGGTAGTCTTTCAGTCCCTATACAGTCACAGTTTCAGAGGCTCCATCTTTCAAGTCAAGCGTTCACTCTAACATAATTGCAACGTTTAAAAGGTGTCGAAAGCTTGCCCAGAGCAAAATCTGCTTTCGACACCTTTAAATTGTTGCAAGAGCTATTATATAGGATTGGGACACGTAAGGCTGTTGTTTGCTTTAAAAACAAAGATAAAAGGAAGGCGGCGCTAACAGCAACTGAACAGTTCGGTTTAGAAAATATCTCTACCTGGCAGCCACAAAATGTAATTAAACAATGGAAATTAACCAATTGTGTGACACGGTTGCTAGTAAACTAGTAACGCCAGTTACAATCCTGAATAAATAAGGAGGGTGACGCTGATCATCTTAATTGGGATACACCGTGGTTAAGGAATAATAAACCAACAGTTTGGTTTGAGCGATCGCATTAAACACAATTAAAACTTTGATAACTGCTGCTATATAGGCTTGGGGCATGGTAGCTACCCTGCTTGTGGTAGCTCCAGTCCTAAGAAATTGAGCTGTAATAAGCCAAACCATTCTGTCAACGTCAACGGCCTTTGCTGTTGTCATAACTCATCTCTTTAAACTCTGGATCCTCTTCCTCCCAAGCTTTGAGAAAGAATGACGGCCACGGTATTCATCCTTGTTATATCACAATGTCGTTTACCAGCAATTAACCAACCAATTAAAGGGAGGAGCTTGACGCTAATCATCTTTGTTATGACACAGTGTCGTTAAACAGGAAATAACCACAGTATTTTAATATGATTATTAGACTGACGGTCATAGCGGCCATAAAATGTCGCTAACCTTTTGGAATAATAAAAATACAAATGCGCTTTCTTTCTACACCTTTAAATTGTTGCAAAAGATGATATATATAATTGGGACACGTCAACCGTTCGATTGATTTTACATTTATAATTTGTGGGTGACGTTAAGAGCGACTAACAAGGATGATTGGTGTTGAAGTTTTGGTTTCGAAAATATCAGTTAAAACTTTGACAAATGTCTCAATCGACATAAACCGCCATTGCATCCATTCTCTCTTTCCATCAGACTTGAATTAATCCCTTCCAGAGGAGACGTCAGCTACATGAATCCTTCTTCTCCACTTGTTCCTGTCACCTATATCTTATATCTACAATCCGAGAAATTACAGGTCTCGTTGTACAATGTCTCCCCAATTTTATATAATGTCTCCCCAACTCCTAATCTCCCCATTGCTTCCAACAGAGGCCGTTGAACTGTTGGATCCATCCTGATCGTTTAACTCCACCAATGCCCGTACTCTGCTAGTGCCATTCACAATCCTGGAGAAAACCGAAAGGAAATGCTGATCGTCTTAATTGAGACAATACAGCGTCGTTGCAGAATAATAAACCAACCGATTTTGTAAGTGCTGTTTTTAGACACCGTAAAAACGATGCATATCATCGCTATATATAGGCTCGTGACACGGTTGATAATTGAAATAATACAAGTAAGTAAGATTGTCGTCAACGGCCCTGGCAGCCACAAGATGTTGATAAACAGTGAAACGAACCAACTGTGTAGTCGACCGAAGCCAGAGGGAGTCGGATTGTAACACGGACAGTTACTAGGAATTCCAGCCTCTGCTACGGTTGACTGTGTAGGGACCCTGAGCATAAGACCTTCACTTACAATTACTCAACGCATAGATAGCGCAGCGCCATACTTGGCTATTGCATAGTTTGATAAGCCAAACCTGGATCCTAACCTTTGTCAGATCTTCCGACCGATGTCTAACTTATCATTTCTCTCCAAAACCTTAGAACGAATATTCATACCTGCAAGAGAACCCCACCATGCTAGGCCAGCGTACAGCAGTGGCGACAAAGTCGAGGCGCAAACCATATAAAAATGGTTTGGGCCCTTGAGGCCATGAACATTTAAATATACCATTAATCCATGCTGTAATCCATAATGTAGTGACTGTCTAGCCTTGCAACACATTCGACATCTATGCGTTTCAAAATTATGGGTTTCCGTAAGCGTTACAACTAAGACAGAAACAAAAAATTAATTAAATCGAATTAAGCTGCTCTAATTGATATTTGTAAGAAGAGTTTCTACCACCTCTGTCTGCCGTTGCACTCTAAAAAGTAATGTACAATTCTATTGAAGCTACTAGCGAGGCTAGAAGGCCAACTGCTATGAACTGTCAAAGAGCATTAATTGTCTAATGTCTACAACCTTAATGTCTAATTTATACAGCAACTATTACGTCGCTAGAGGGCTAACGGTTATAAATTGTCGACTCGCGTTCATTGTCTCTGACCACAACGCATTCGTTTCTAGTTACTAAAAATGAACATCAGACATCACCCATCTTAAAATTTTTTTATTAATCCAATATTAAACGACATCCTATAGCTACAAGGCTGTTGACGTCTTTAAGTTTTTGATGTATTTCAGTTCATTTTATTGTAATGTTCTCATAAGTTTTCTTTCTCTTTTCTCGTCTTTGATTCCGTTTCTGATAGGATGTTGACGTATTTAAAGTTTCTGACGGATTAAGTTCATTTTCGTATACTGTCTATCATCAGTTTGCTTTCTCTCTTCTTGGCTTGGATTCCATTTCTGACAGGATGCTGTGATTTGACAGGTGATTGTTGTCGATCTCTTATTCATATAAATCATTAGGCTATATACGGTTTTCTCGTCAATCTTATTAACAATATTTTAAATAATATCACATTGATCTATCTAAATTACCATCAAAATATCAATATTACATTTACAGGAGATGCTCAATATTCATTATCCATCAGTCATAGTACATACAGATTCAATTATCAATTTCAACATGACAATCAAAGTATCAATATTATTCAATATTGGTTTTATGTATTACAAAATTAGCTCTAAAATGAATCGTATTCATCAACAAACACAAACCAATTTTAAGCAATAACTAAGAACCAAGAATATTAGAAATATTATTAAGCTTCAGTTTTATCCAATACGAAAAGAAGAAAAAAAATCACATTATAAATCCATACATTTAACATTATGAACAAACCAATTAACATGTTATAAACAAGGAACATTATTATAAAAAGAAGTTATGATATTTATTACTCAAGTAACCGTTATGCAACTGTATTTAACCATCATTTATTGCCGTTACCTAGATTATGTACTTACTTACAACACCTATAGATAGTATTTTCAGATATAATTACTCTATCTATTTATAATCTCTACATGATTTTCCCATTAGTAATTTTCATGAGTATATTATATACTTCGAGACACATATCTGGAATAGACAATACACTTTTAACAGTGCATTCCACTTTTTTCAACGCACATTTTTCAAATATTAATTTTGAAATGTCATGTTTTTTAAAAGATGTGTGTGTCCACAGTTTAACGGCAGCTTATGACAACATAGGCCGTTACCGCCGACAAAGATTAGTTTTTGGCATATTACAGCCTTTTAAAAGATTAAACGCGGCTTAGGAATATATAGCATTGTTTGAACAAATATTAAAGGTGTACAACGATATCGACATATTGTCCAGTGTTTCAGCGAAATTATATTGGCAACAGTTCTCATCCGTGCTCAAGAGTTAACGATAATCGGAGTTTTCTCAGATAGTTGACGATTCGCGTTTTAAACACATATAGTACCTGAGTGCATCGTTTTAAAAGGTGTCCAAGTAGAGCATTAATATTTTGTTGAATGAGCCGGTGTTTAACGATAAGTTGTGGTTTCCAGAACTTCTAACTTATTACCCGTCTTAGATTAGTATAATTTTGGTCGTGGTTACAGTCACACCGGACCTGAGCCCAATAGTATGCACGATACTCGAATAGAGCCCGTTACGCAGTTGATAACGGCTGACGGGTGTCATTTATGTTGTCGCGGACGCGCCTACGTCTGGCGGGATATAAACGCATGCAAAAATTACTAATGTGGCGGAAGCTTTTTCTAATGACGACAATAATCCTAGTCCCACCCCTAGAGAAGGAGGAGGGTGACCGCTTAACACTCTAACTAAAACACTACACCGTACTTACCTACAGTTACCCCTAATTCGGTCTTTGTGAAGACATCGGGCCTGCCTGGCGGGCGATGTGGGTCGGTGGCATCCCTTAGTTTAGTTTATTCGAGCCTGAACTTAAACAAGTCGGTCGATTCTGTGCGGGGGTCCCTTCTGCTCACCCTGTTGGTCCCACGTGTGGAGACGGTCGTACTTTTTGTATGTCCACCACCTACAACACCCAACCAACCCTCACGACACCTTAGCACTTAAATGTTGCGAAAACGTCGCCTGCTTCGATGTCCGACACTTTAAAATCCCAATGGAAGTTATTAAGTTCACGTGTCGTGCTTTGGACAATATCGCGACAGGCGTTTATGTAATACTTGGGTTTCGCTAACGTCCGGGGCGTGAACGGATCCACTACGCATAATTTTTGTTTATATAGTTTAGTTTTGTTTAACGACACTGTGTCATAAGATGGTGGTGGACATACAACACACAATACAACACATCACAATACAACTGGGGCGCGGTGGTGTAGGGGTATGTTCGGTGCCTTGCAGCTGGAGGGTTGCGGGTTCGATCCACCTCAAAGTCGCCGCGTAGGGACCCTGGGCAAGTCCTTCACTCGCAATTGCTCATGCGCTTCGGCGTGAAACTCCGATTCAGCGTTCGCGCAGTAGTCGGGAGCGCCTCTGAATGGGAAATCTGGTTGGGGCGCTATAACAAGTGTTCAAATACAATACAAATACAATACTGTAACTGAAAAACTGAAAAAACCTAGATTCGAGTTTCAAACAACAAAGGTAACAATAGAGGTTAAACAACCCAAACAACAAAGGCAACAATAGAGGTTAAACAACCCAAACAACAAAGGCAACAATAGAGGTTAAACAACCCAGTACGAGTGAAACAACATATATAGTGCAACATAAACCCTAACACTGACCCTATACTTACTTACAAACCTATCTCGGTTGTCGTGACGTCCCAAGTCTTCGAGAGGTGCCTGAGCCAGTGCTTCTTATTTTCTTGTTTAAGCCTAACCCTAACCCTAATCAGCCCTGACGACTCCTAACCTGACCCAACCAACCCTCACGACACCTTAGCACTTAAATGTTGCGAAAACGTCGCCTGCTTCGATGTCCGACACTTTAAAATCCCAATGGAAGTTATTAAGTTCACGTGTCGTGCTTTGGACAATATCGCGACAGGCGTTTATGTAATACTTGGGTTTCGCTAACGTCCGGGGCGTGAACGGATCCACTACGCATAATTTTTGTTTATATAGTTTAGTTTTGTTTAACGACACTGTGTCATAAGATGGGTGTTTAATGTCGACGTCTTCCTATATCCAGTCTGTAAAAGTTTCTGTTCGAAACTGCGGTTTCATAAATAGGATTATTCATCGCCTATGTTCTCATTTCTCCTGGCTTTGGACTGGCACCACCCGATAACAGATTAAGTTTTTGTTTAACCCTTTGGAGGTGAGGTGAAGCATTGTAACGTTTCAGGTGAGGTGGGGTCTGACATACCCCAATACATATAATTACTTGCAAGTCGCAATATCAACTATAATATAAAGTGTGAGCTAAACTACATGTACAGTTATGTAACCAATTGTCGGCTAAACTGGTGATTTTCAGGAACAAATAACAGTTTTCAATCATAATTGATATGGCCAGCGTGGTGGCGCTCAAAATCAAGCGGCCCTTTGCAATGGCATCTTCGTGGCCCTCAAAACATGTAACATTTTGGGAACACGTGACAATGTCGTGACATAATACCCGTAATAATGGATCAATTTTGCATCGATGCAACACTATAATATGCAGTAATATATTACAATCGCACATTTTTTCGGCACTGTGCCGTTACTTTTTTAAATTCCTTAAAATCAATATGTATACGAAAAATTAAAATTTCACTTTAATATGCAAGAAATAAAAAAAAATGGCGTCCAAAAGTACCTGAAAGTGTCCTAAAGTGTCCGTATTTCACATTCACTAAGGTAGACAAAAATAATCCAAGCTGGTTCTACGTTTTCCGTAGAAAAAGCAGCGTAGAATAGCCTTGGGGTGTGTCATACCCCACCTCACCTCCAAAGGGTTAAGAGATTCTGATGGACGATAATTATATTGATGGACTAATGACTAATAGTTTCTGTGCTAATCATCTAATCAGTTATGACACAACGCCGTTACAACGGTAACTAGTTAATCTGGTTTTCCTCGTATTAGCCAAGGTTCAGCCATTCCTCTATCCATTTCGTCTCGCACTAACTGTCTCATTTGATATGTATTGCATGAAATAAGTTTGATCCTAGTTATTGCTAAATCAGTGTCAGCGGCTCTGGCATTAGCAAGATGTCACTAAACATTGGAAATAATGAGTTTCTTTAGAAACCTTTAAAACGCTTTGTTGCAAGTTGCGACCTGTCAGCTTAGTGCTGTGAATAAACTAAATTGATTGATTGATTGCTTTGTTCTAAAGCTACATATATTTTGACGCGCTTATTGATTAGTCAATGAGCTGTAATGTGCCAAAAACTAATCTTTGTCGGCGGCAATAATAATAATAATAATTACGACAATTTCTATGGCGACGTAACACGGCCATGCCGTTACAAGGGCGCCTTACAAGACAACTAACAACAGTCGGGATAAGCCCTGGCGAACAAATGTGATTTTAGCATGGATTTAAAAGAGTCCAATGAGTCGGTCAATCGGATAGCAGGAGGAAGTCTGTTCCAGCATCGAGGACCGGCGGCCGAGAAAGCACGATCACCGAAGCGCGTCCTCATCCTCCGCACACGGAGATCAATCTTCGCAAGCGATCGGAGCCGGAGCCCGGACGCAGAGGAATGAGTCCCAGTGCAGCAATCGCGCAGGTACTCGGGCGCAGCTCCGTGTAGTGATTTAAAGACAAGCAGACAGAGCTTGAACTCGATGCGGAACGTAACAGGCAGCCAATGGAGGACATCGCGGAGGAGCGGCGTGATGTGGTCGTACTTCCTCCTATTGCAGATGAGCCTCACCGCGGCATTGAGAACCGACTGGAGTCCGTCCAAGAGACACGCAGGCGCGCCGGCCAGCAGGCTGTTACAACGGTCCACTTTGGAAGCGACGAAGGCGGCGACGGCCGCTCTCGCAGCCTCAAAAGGTAAGGACTTGATGCAGCTCCTGATGAGACGGAGCTGGCGAAAGCAAGAGCCAACGGTCCACGCGACGTGGCGCCTCATGGACAGATCAGACTCCAGCAGGACGCCGAGATTACGCACAGAGGTCGAGGGCCGTATCGGGGCCCCACAGACATTCAGCGCGTCGGTGTCGAGATGGAGACACCGTCTGCTAGTCGCGCACCACAGAAAGTCCGTCTTCTCTGGGTTGAGTCGCAATCTGTTGGACCGCATCCATTCAGCGATCCGCTCAATACCGAGCTCCATTCGTCGCCGCTGCTGTTCGACTGTCGATGGAGGTCTTCACGTGTAGAGCTGAGAGTCGTCGGCATAGAAATGTGATGATAGGCCGAGACTGGCAGCAAGCTCACCCAGGTCGGCGGTGTAGAGCAGGAACAGCAGCGGCCCAAGCACGGAGCCCTGAGGAACGCCGCAGGAGAGGGAGCGGACGGTAGAAAGGACCCCGTCGAAGAGGACCGTCTGTCGGCGATCACAGAGATAGGAGCGAAGCCAGTCCAGCGCTGACGAGCGGATCCCGTATGTCCTCGACAAGCGCTCCAAGCAACGGCCTATGTTGTCATAAGCTGCCGTTAAACTGAGGATCCATGCTTAGTCAACTTGAGCGCATCCAAGAATACATAGTAACAATCAAATGCGAAGCAAACGAATCTGATGGAAGAAGTTATATAAAAATAAGTGGAAATATATGAATGACCTTTAAAGACGACAACGGCATTTGTAGCCATAGGAAGCAGTTAAACAATAGATTACTACTAATTAGTGTTTTGTAACAACATAAACTATTTGCACATGCCCGTACGAATCTTGAATCTTCGCCAGTCTCTGTGTTCCGATTGTGCACGTCCTAACCGTAATAATTAAGAGGGGCGACGAAAGCTACTTTCTTATGATATAGCGTCGTGAAGCCGAAATTACCTAGAGTTGGAAATGAATCTGACTCTTTCTGCTCCACCGCTTATGTTTCATTCTGCGTCCTATGAATAAACTGATTTCCACGAATTTGCTTTTATGAACATTGAAGAAATCCGGGGATTCCGATTACATTTCAAAGTCATTCTCTATCTTACCAGACACAATACATTTTAAATCCTTACGATGCTTGCGCTCAAGCGACACACAACGCGTAGGCATGCGCAAACGCCTGCGCATTGAGAGATGGATGGAATAAAGGAAGAATAATGTAAGGGGGCTGGATCAGAGAACGACGAATTACGCGTCTCAGTTGCGAATCGGTGTTAGACGGAGCGCTGGGCGTTCGTAAGCAAAGAATTAAGCGCTGGCGTTGTAGTTGATTATTACTGTAGAACTCTTCATCTCGTCTGACCATCGTATTAAACGCGGCGAGTTGTCGTTGCTAGTTTTACCTTGTTAGGACGGCGTGTATGTGAATCGGTTTGTGAGAAACTCGATATAAGCCTATGGGAAAGCGTAGGATTCTAGTCTGAATGCACACCTGTTAGGTAGCTTAGCGATGAGTACTGGCGCTATATAAATGCAATTGCAATTACATGTACAATTATTTACGCTGAATGTCTTAACCCTGGTCTAGGCATCTTACGAGAAAATTCAGATGATTTACGATTCGCGTTTGAAAAATATATATCGCCATTGACCACCGTTTAAAAGGTGTCCGAAAAGCGTTTTTGCTTTGTTCAATTAACCGGCGTTTAACGATAGGTTTTGGTTGCCAAAGCCTCTAACTTAGAACTACCTTAAGTTTTTACAATTTTTCATTAAGCCGCTTATTTCTTTTATGACGCTGCGCTATAACATAGGTGCTTAAGATAACATAATATTATGTTTTAAATCAGCTATAAGCGGTATGTCCTGCACTGGTTGCCGCTACTACAAAGCATCTCATTTAGGGTCTCTGCCTTCGTTTGGCATAGCCTCGTTGGTACCGCACCATGCTTATCTTGCGCTCTGTCATAAGCTGTCGTTAAACTCAGGAAGCATCCATCCAGCAATTCTATAACTATAACGTGAATTATACATCACAGAGCCTGATAGAGATACGGTTAATTCGGTCCATGACTAGAGGCCAACACATAATGCGATCTTTCACACACTGAGTACGTTGTTTAGTTGTTGTTTAACGACACAGTGTCAATACATACATGACAAGCGTCACCCTCCTCCTTTCTCTAGGCCTGGGACTAGCACTACCAGAGTACGATGAGTGGCTGAGTTATATAATGTGTGCAAATTAAGCACGTTATAGTTACAGAATTGCTGGATGGATGCATCCTGAGTTTAACGACAGCTTATGACAGAGCGCAAGACTCAGTCCAGAAATGCTATTCGATTGGATGGGATGCCAGCGTAGAGTGACGAGCAATAGTCTAGGCGTGCTGGTAGTGGCATAAGGCGTAAGTGAACGGGCAAAGTCTAAATTAAGACTTAATTTTGAATCGTCTTAATTAAATAGTTCTCACTAGCATCGGTTGCTCATTCATTCTTGGATATCGTTTAACAAAATGTTTAATTATGATGATGACGACGACGACGACGATGACGACGACGATGATGATGATGATGATGATGTTGACGATTACGAAGACAATAGTTTTATATTAATGCTGATAGAAATAATAATATTCATAATGGTAATATTAATACTGTTGTCCGTGACCTTGGAGTTACACTGGACCAATAGTTAACCTTTGCCCCTCATATAAACCGCCTCTGCCGTGACTCTTACTATCAGTTACGCCAGTTCCGCAATGTTGCTCGCTCACTTACTTCAGACTCCACCGCTACACTCATCCACTCTTTTATCACAGTCCGACTTGATTACTGTTGTTCACTCTATGTTGGTCTCCCAGCTGGTCGGTTGGGGTGCCTGAACCGGGTCCTGCGCTCTGCCGCACGCCTTTGCGGACGTATTCCAAAATTTGGCCACGTCTCAGGTTATATGCTGGATGTGCTTCATTGGCTCCCCTACTACAGCGGATCTCGTATCGGATCATCGCTTTGGTCTGGCGGTCCTTGCTCGGCCTAGCCCCTGCCTATCTACGCGACCTCTGCTGCCCTACCTTGGGTGCTCCGGGTCGTCGCTCTCTCCGCTTTACTGAGCGGGGCGTGTTCATGATCTCTTTGCCCGCACAGCTACTAAGCAGAATCGAGCCTTCTCAGTGGTTGCCCCCCCCTCTGGAACGGACTCTCTTTGACGCTGCGCTTGCATCCCAGAATCCACTCTGAATCTTTCTATACTTGCCTCAAAACTGTCCTTTTCAGCCGTGCTGGGGTCGGGAGCGCTCCTGAGTAGTAACCTTGAAGGGGCGCTATATAAAACTTCGTAATGAATGAATGAATGAATCTTCTTCATGCGACGAAAAGGTAGCGTATGATGGTTTATATATATATATATATATATATATATATATATATATATATATATATATATAACGGCCTTTTTAAAAGGTGTCTAAGAAAAGCTTTGCAGTATTTAACGACATCGTCTGACTGTCTTAGCCATAGGTGTCGCCTTTCTTTAATCTTCACTGCATTTAACTTTTGAATTTTTGTGGCTGATTGGAGCAATGACTGGGGTCACGAGGATATGACTTCTTCTAACGTAGGTAGTTAGATTCTGGTTAATGAAGCTGTGTCATAACAAAGATGATATGCGTCGTCTTTCTAACTTCATACTTTACCAAAAGCTTCGGCCTGGTATCACCATAGCAGCAGAAACAGACATTACGTATTACCCAAGGTTACCAACAGTTTAACGACGTCTTATGGCATCAAATGCCTTTGGCGACGCCTGAAAAATCGGCTTAACAGGTATCAGCATTTGTACGGCAAAATAGTCCAATCATAGAGGAGTTATTTCAAACAGGTATCTTGTAGTTTCCAGCGTTTAACGCCATTTAATGGCCACGAGGCCTTTGACATAAACCTTAGCTATGGAGACATATTATCTAACGATTGGATCCAGAGTTTAACGGCAGCTTATGACAACATAGGCCGTAGCCGCCGATATAGATTTTTTGGCATATTGCAGCTCCTTTTGTTATTGTTATCGTGTGTGTGTGTCCACAGTTTAACGGCAGCTTATGACAACATAGGCCGTTGCCGCCGACAAAGATTAGTTTTTGGCATATTACAGCTCAATGAATTATCGCTCCGCGTCTGTAGTATTTATAGGAAACTCGTACTCTTATTTAACATTCCCAATGCAATTGAAGCATGGATGTTCTGGCTTATCTTGTGTCTTGTTTCCAGACATATGTGGGCGCAATGTGTCTGTGTTCAGATTGCTCAATGTTTTTCAAAAATCTTTCTTGGCCTCTTTCTATGTCTTCATTAATTTAATTCCAATAAATTATTATAGACCCTGCTCTGTTATAGTCGGACGTAAACGCGTTGCATCTGTTCTGTATTATTCTCGTTTCCCCTAGCTTTGGACTAGCACCACCCGAAAACAGATTTTATATTTAGGATGTGCTTTAAATAATTTCGTGACTCTCAGGGCTGTTGAAGTCGACCTTATGTTGCACGATACATTAGGAAACGAAATAATTGTTGTTTAACGACGATGTTTCCTAACAAAGGTGACTAGCGTCGCCCTCCTCCTTTGTACAGGTTTCGGACTAGTACTACCAGATTTGGGGTAATTGCAGTTTCGTCTTTAATTTCTATAGAAATGAAAGCCTAAAACGAAGTGTTGTCATTGGCCATTCGATTTGTCTAATAACTTTTTTAATTTTTAGTGTAGCGACATCTCCCGGCAACATCGGCTGCTGACGTCATATCAAACATCGTACATTAACAGTTTTACACACAGCACGCAAATTGAACTATACAGGTCGCTAACATGAGCTTTCTTTGAGTCTCGGTCTCGTATTACTAGCAAGGTATACAAGAAACATTTGTGATTATATTAATATATGTAGCAGAAATTCAAGTTGAACGATATGCAGCAGTTTTAGACACAAAACATTAATTAGCAAGAATTTAAGTTATATAGCCTACACACGCGCGCGCACACACACACATACACACACACACACACACACACACACACACACACACACACACACACACACACACACACACACACAGTTCTCTTATCTGTGGACCAGTAATCCATGCTCTGAGATTGACTGCGCAAGATGTGCAACAAATTTGAGGTATCCAACCTTTATCCTGGTCGCCAGCCTTATAGCCTATTCAAAGTACAATTCATATGCTTTCTTAACAAGGGAGTTGTCGCCTTCTTTTGAGATTTTCAAGTGAACTCGTTGTAGCACAACGGCTGTTGGCGCATACATGTAGCCTATACGTTACATTTCGAACTCAACTTGCTACTCTAACGTTTGAAAAACAGTAAATAATTGCCATAATGGTGAACCCATATAAATTATTTATTTTTAAGTATGCTCCATGCCATTTATGCCCGTTGATTATCAACATACGTATAAACTACATCAACGCGTCTGTGTATATAACCTCCTTCTATAGCCTGTCCTGCCAACATCTTTCATGACTAAGCATGCTGGGTATGCCCAGGCATGCCTAGGTCTTACATTTACATTGCAGCCTGCACTGAGTGCATGTCCATGCATGCGTGGAATACACAAAACACTGCGCCTTGTGGGCAGCATATAAGAAGACTGAAAATGCGAAAAAATTCCAAAAATGGGCTATATAAAAAACTATACGTGATAGGAAATTTTCAAGGTCATTTTCTTGATCAGCAGCCAAAAATAGTTAAGGTACACCCAACTGTTTTCAGGAGGCAAAACCTCTGTTGTCCAGATAGCATGCCTCTGTACTCAATGCGTACTGAGACATTTATACGTAACCATCTCTGTCTCTCCTAAACAGAAGCTAATCGACCAATTTTACTGTCATTTTCGTGTTCAGGACCTCAAAATTAGTAAAGATTTGCTATTTTCATTTAAAAGGCATTTTGTGTGTTGTCCAGTGTAATATAGAGAGTAGGACTTTGGAAATGTAATCGGATTCCCCGTCGCCTTCCTCCTTTACGGTTTAAGCAAAGTTTTGGTCTCGTATCACCATAGCAGAAAAGACAGGCATTACATATCACTCAAGGTTTAACGACGTCTTTTTGCCCTGAAATGCCGTTGACAGCGATTGAACAAATTGGATTAACAGTCTCAGTATTCTTTTGACTTATTACCGACAAATGAAATCGTAGTGACTTCAAACAGGTGTCATCTAAGTAGTTTCTAGTGTTTAACAACATCTTATGGCTGCTACGGCCGTTGACATGGTGACACTTACAACAATATGACCACTATCCGTATTCATATCTCATTTTTTCACTTATTTGGTTCATCTTCGTGACATTGTGAGGCGCGGTGGTGTAGAGGTATGTTCGGTGCCTTGCAGCCGGAGGGTTGCGGGTTCGAATCCACCTCAAGCCGCCGCGTAGGGACCCTGGGCAAGTCCTTCACTCGCAATTGCTCATGCGCTTCGGCGTGAAACTCCGATTCAGTGTCCGCGCTGTATTCGGGAGCGCCTCTGAGTAGAAATCTTGAAGTTGCGATATATAAATATCTGAAATGAAAAGGTGGCTAGTTGAACACCTTCTAAACGTAGTGAACGGATTCTACATAGGCAGAGGACTCGGCAGCCTAATGCACAGATCGCTCTGTTTAATGTTTTACGAGATGCTATATAAACTTGGGAAGCACTGAGTGATTCGTTGGTCTTTAGAAAATGGGCAAAAATCTCTCCCCATCGTGTGAACCGCCTTTACTTCAACGTGATGGCGTTAATCTGCTAGATTGATTAAAATTAACCAAGGTCCATTCTCCGGTGGGACCCGTCCCTATCCTTGATAGAGGAGGAGGGCAAAATTGATCATCTTCATTAAAGACATAGCGCTGTTGAGAGATGATGAACCAACCAATTAATTTTACCACTATCTTTAGACACCAGTAAAACGTTGCTAACCGTTGCCATAATTACAGGTTCATGGCAGGGTAGCCAATTTAAAAAAATGTAATAGAAAAAATTAGGTGAGGCAATAATTGAATGAACATTAATTACTTAAATCGAATTAAATTGGTTTAAAATAAATTTCCAAAAAACCGGGTCTAAGTGTCCGCCACCGATTTTTTTTATCTCAACTCTAAAAATTAATTTTTAATTCTAGCAGGCACTATAGCATGGCTAGAAGGCCTGCAGATATAAACTGTCAATGCCCATTCAGTGTGGCCAGCCTTCATGCATTTGACGCCAATTGTTTCATAAGATTGCAATGAGGCCTAGATATTTCCACATTGTCCGTGGTCTTCTACCAGGTAATTCGAGTCAATAAGTGTTCTGGTTGCACTGAGTAGTTTATAAGAGTTTAGCGACATCTTACGGCTGCCACCACCGTTGACTAATAACGTAACTCTACCTTCCCAGTTTAACGAAATCTTGGCCGTTGACGTCAATAGGAGATTTTTCACAGTCTGTACCATATGCTTTTTTACTTCTCACAGAGCACATCAACGAATAAATAAACTGTAACTAATTCCTAAATACTCAAGCAGTTTCTTATGACAAACTCTCACTGTTCCTATTGGAGAACAATGATTATTCTAGCTTTAACTTAAACATTTAACGCAGTTGACGAATATGTAGCATTCCTTTACCGTTTTATAGAGGTATGTAAAAAGAGCGACGTATTATGCAGTGTTTGACGAAATTTGCTTGCATCACAAGTTAAAAGCCGTTGACGTTAAAAGGAACACGTGTTTCGAATAGTTTTAAGGACATCTTGTAGCAGC
>JACEVL010000088.1:0-42500 GCA_020284085.1 Aporrectodea caliginosa | reverse complement strand
TTTTTTTAATAACTCTTTTCAAAAACTCTTTTCAATAATTCTTTTCGATAACTCTTTTCAATTACTCTTTTCAGTAACTCATGACGGCCTTACTTAATGTCCTTACACAGTTACTGTGTGGGAAGAATCGAATCCGTAATCTTCGCGTTACAATCCGAGCGCTCTAACCAATTGTCCCACGTGTCCAACATTCCATTACTGTGTCTCGTGTAATTGTTATTGGACGTTTATATTTCGCCACACAAAAGAAAGAAAATCACAGACGGCAATAAGAGTCAGAACGAAGTAATTGAACTGGTTTGTCCTAAGCCTTTGTTATAGCACCGGATATAAAGGTTTAAAAGGTGTTTAACAAAAGCGCAATAAACTATCGACTATCGTATTCTAGCCATCGTCCCGCATAACAAGACGAACAAGTTATTCTAAGAGAAAGAGACAGACAGAGAAACCATCAGTTTCAAGATAATTATGTCTGAAAAATATAAGCAGAGACAGACAGAGAGACAAAGAGACAGACTCTGATAGTTTATACGTGTCTGCTTTCAATACCAAGCATTAGTCTGTCTGTCTGTCTGTCTGTCTGTCTGTCTGTCTCTGTCTGTCTCTCTCTCTCTTCATATTCTTAATATCCCTTTGTTTCACATGTTTGGTCTCTCTGAGTGGCACGGTGCCTAGTGTCGGCCAAGTTAGCAGAATGTTAATAGAGCGCTTTCATTAGACACCTTTAAAACGCATTCAGCCAATGCTACATATGCATGGGAAACAGTAGTCGATTGCGACACCCTTTAAATGCTCTAAGTATCGCTATTTAAGGTGAAAGCGCGTAACGTTTTGGTGCTAAAGTTGTCATTGAATTGATAGTGTAATCTCTTTGTATCTGCACTCTAAGAAGTAATGCTTAATTCTAGCAGACACTATGGCGTGCTAGAAGGCTCGCAGTTATTAATTATCAAAGAGTATTCTGTGTGGCCTGCCTTCTTGCATTTGACGTCAATTGTTTCATAAGATCAAAATGAACCCTCGGTATATTGGCCGTATTGGCTGTGTTATACTAACAGACAATTCGTGTCGGTAAGTGTTCTGGTTGCAATGAGTAGTTCCAAAATGTTTAACGACATCTTACGACTGCTATGACCGTTGACGATAACGTCACAAATCGTTCCCTGGTCAGATATGCAGCATCAATTGACCGGCGAAGAACAGTTGAACGAAATCTTGACCGTTGACGTCGATGGGAAATTTTTACAGTCTATGGCAAATACTTCCTTGCTTCTCACAGCGCACATTAACGAACTAATGCACTTCCATTAATAGTTTCTTATCGCATCAGGGACAGAATTAACGGCGTCTCTATCAGGCTGTGTGATGCACAATCTTCTGATCCAGTAGTCTACATAAACGCATGTTGGTCCGTCAGTCTGAAGAATTCGCATTATTTACAATTCTTTTTTTCTTGAGAAAAGCTATAATTCTGCGACATGGTAGACGACTGTTTATAGCCTTTTCTTTAGACACCTTTAAAGCCTTTTGCACCGAAGCTATAAATTACACTAATCGCCTTATTTTATGTTATCTTGTATTGCCAGGGTAATTGCTCTTCAGAAACGTTGAGAACGGTGCCAAAAATATTACACACCTTTGAAAATGTGATGTTCGAACTTTAAGTAAGTCAGACTGTACTGTTTGTGTAAGGTCAACACGAAGATATAAAATTATTGTCATACGGACGGTGAGAACTGTTTAAAGCAATTTCTGACGACGTCAACGGCCAACGTAAACGGCCTTAACTCTGCCTCTTTATGCCACACTGCGTCGTTAAACTTAAACTGTTATTATTATTATCTAGATTGTATCTCTTAATGCCATTAAACAATATATAATGGGCTAGCGCTGAAAACGCCTCTCAGCCTCTCATTAGCAACATTGGTTGGAACATAGGCAGCGTCTCATGCGCCTCTATGTTAGAGTACGTGCGGATCGCGGTTCGCTTCCCGATGCTAGCGCCCATTCAAAGGGGCTGCGGTGATGAAGCATCTAACCCGATCAATTCACTGTAAAGTATGCATAGTCTAGGTCATATACGGTCGCTATATAAAGACATCTGACATCTGAACTTAGTCTTGCGTTTATAAGCGATATATAGGATAGAACAAATTCAAATACACGGGCGTACCCGGTGAGTACCAGCCAAAGCAGCCAAAGTTAAACATTTAAATCAAGGCTTGGTTTTTTGGTTTTTTGGTTTTGTTTTTTTTAAACCAAAAAACCAAAAAAATCGCAAATTTTGGTTTTTTGGTTTTTTACACATTTAGAAAAATTAATTATAAATCTCTTGCCAAATGTTGTATGGTCTTTGTTAACTTCGTTTTATGACATTCTACGGTTCTACTGTTCTAGTTAGGCCTAATTTCATTTATATGCATCTGATTAATTTGAACGCTATTATGCCATTTTATGAGTTTTATGATCCGAAATAGGAAACTCTTATAAACAAAAAACCAAAAAACCATAAAAAAAAAACCAAAAAACCAACTTTTCATTTTGAAAAAAGTTTGGTTTTTGCACCCCTGATAGCAGCCAATAACCAAGCCGATTAGTTCTCAAGTTCAGTCTAGAAAATTCTGTTTTGTTTAAAAATTATCTTTTCTTTTGAAACGGCGAGAAGTGTTAAAACTTTGTGTCCATCGAAGTATACCGCATTTGCTTCCACGAGATTTCAATCAAATTAACTTGGTTTAACATTATAATATTTCTAAAACCGGGTCTAGGTGTCCGCTACCTCGTTTTGTATCAGCACTCTAAGAAGCAATGTCTAATTTTAGCAGGCACTATATCGTAGCTAGAAGACTCGCAGTTATGAACTGTCAAAGCGCATTCAGTGTAGCCAACCTTCATGCAGTTGTGCGCCAATTGTTTCTTAAGATCCAAATGAAGCCTGGATATTGACACATTGACCGTACTCTTCTAACAGCCAATTCGTGTCGAAACTCGCTGTGGTTGCGCTGAGTAGTTTCCAAAGTGTTTAGCGACATCTTACGGCTGCCAGAACCATTGACGATAACTTCACCAAATCTTCCCTTGGTAAATGATGCAGCACCAATTGACCGGCGAAGAAATCTTGGCCGTTGACGTCGATAGAAATTTTTTACAGTCTATACCAAATGCGTCCTTGCTTCTCACAACGCACATCAGCGAACGCTTCTATTAATTAATAGTTTCTTATGGCATCGAAGGCCGTTGACATCGATAGCAAAATTGTGCATATTGCATATGATTGTGTAGCACGGAACCAACTTAAAAAATAAAACGCGATTGTGGAATATGTAGCATTCTTTTGACTCTTTATAGAGGTGTGTAAAAAGAGCGCCTCATTATACAGTGTTTAACGAAATTTATGGCGTCAGAGGTCGTATACGATAATAGCAATACATGTTTAGAATAGTTCTCACTCTTCGTGTGGCATAATATAGGCACTTAAGTTGTGAGACAGGTGACAGTAACAGTCTCTAATGTCTAACGACATCTTGTGGCTGCCAGAGTTGAAGTCGCCCTCCTCCTTTTCCCTCATTGGGTCTGGCACTATCAGAGTACGGCTACGACGAACTTTAGCTAGGTGTTTTGACGTTGAACTTGAACTAAACGAGGCAGGAGCTTAGATGACGCGACGCTCTTGAAGTATAGCATATAATATATTGGTGATGGTCATCGTTTAAAAGGTGTCTCAAAGAAAGCATTGCAGTTGTTTTAACGTACGTTTGACGATATCCTCTGATTGTCAGGTCCGTTAGCTACGAAACTACTAAACATTATTACAATTTTTACCTGGTAGCCAGTGTTGTATCAATTACATTCTAAATGTAATTCAATAATAATTGCAATTACATGCCTGTAAATGTAATTGAATTACACTTATATTTTGATTGTAATTCAATTACCAATTACTTTTCAATTATTCCTTTAAAATTAGCAATTGATTTAGATTTTTTTCGATAATTTTTAATTTACTCTATTTTTAAACTCAACCATCCAATGGACCAATGACCTGTAAATTGTAATAATATATACATTCAATTGTATTATAAGTTTGTCAGGTATCCGAAATACGATTTGCAATTATGATCAATTAAACAAGTTATAGTTTATTTTATTTTTAGTAGAACTTTTTCAAAATGATAGTTTTTAGAGAACTCAGTTGATTGCGCCTGGATGAGTGAGTCAATTTGTCCACCAGTGCTAAAGAGACGCTCAACTGGAGCTGAAGATGGAAGCTCTGTTTTCTGTAGGCAGCCGCAGTAAGCTAGCTAAGAATGAATGCATGACTGCATGGATAGTCTGATAATGAAGGTCAGCCCTTGTGCTTGAGGTCTATCAAAGTGTGCTGTAAGATTGTACTGTAAGAGGGGTGTAAGGAAAGAATAATGTTGACAATTATATTGCCATGCAAACATAATGCAGAGTAGTTTATTCAATTGAACGGGTGGCCCGGGTCAACACCGCTGACTGCTGACTCTATGAACGTAATTTGTAATTTACACTTCATTCAATTACAAATTACATGCAATATTGTAATTGAAATACAATTACAATTACTGGACTTAAAATGTAATTCAATTACAATTACAATTACAGAACTTGTAATTCAATTACGTAATTCAATTACATGTATTTCAATTACATGTATTTCAATTACTGAACAACACTGCTGGTAGCCTAATCTGTGTAATCAGCAATTTTGGCAGTCACAAGACGTCACTAAACAACTGAAAAAATTAGATGCTTTAGATACCTTTAAAACGCTTAGTTTTAAGCTACACATACTTTTGCCGCCTTAATTGATTAACTCTCTATCTTACCAGACGCAATGCGGTTTAATGCATACAGTGTATGCGCGCGGTCGCACTTGCGACGCTTGGGCATGCGCAAACGCCTGCGCATTGAGAGATGGATGGAATAAAGGAGGAATAATACAAGGGGACTGGTTCAGAAAACGACCAATTACCCGTCTGAGTTGTGAGTCTATGTTAGTCTTAGCGCTGGGCGTTCGTAAATGAGAACTAAGCACTGGCTTCGTAGATAATAATAGACGGAGGACACTTAATCTCGTCTGATCAACGAATTAAATGTCGCTGGGTTGACGTTGTGAGTGATGAGGCTATTTTGACGTTATTTGCTACGGAGTGTATGTGAATCGGTTCGTAAGAAACCCGAACTTTGCCTTTGAAAGAGTTTCGGATTCCATTCTGAATGCGAACCTTTTAGGTAGTTTAAAGATGCTTCGACGACTTCGAGAGATTTGTTGACTACATTCGTATGTTTATAAAAACTCATTAATTGTGATATAATTCAACAGAGATTTAGATAGCGCCTACCCATGTAGGCCTGCATAGGTGGAGCTTTATAATACAGTTACATTCATTCATACCTATATACACACAGTTACACATACATTTACTAGTACTTACATGCATAAATACATACATGCATGCATACATACATACATACATACCTACATACATAATAGTTAAATATGATACGACGATAATACATCCGCACATACATTCACGCATCCATGTTAGCCTACATTCATACATATTTTACCTTTCTTCCAGCCCTGGCCCCTAAAAGTCGTCGGACCCCTTGGCATTTGCCCCCCCCCCCTTCGGCGGGCATGATGAAGGACTTGCTCAATGTTCTTACACAGTAACTGTGTTGGGTGGATAGAATCGCGACTCTAACCAATCTACTACCGTGCCTCTCAATCGGTTACTCCGTTAAATTTTATTGTAATTGTAATGACTTATGACCTCACTACAGCAAGGCCATTCGTAGACGTTATTTGTGCTATCCCACGTGACGCTAAATGTCATTAAGACCTATGATCAAGCTTGCATCAGTAGTTTCCAGTGTTAGTACCCCTAAAACTGCGGTTTTCAAGCTTGATATTTATTGTACCACCAGGAGAAAATCGAGTGTTGATGCACCAACAAAGGTCAGATCAAAAGCAACAGGCGAGCGAGAAGTCCCCTTGCAATTAATTATTAGGGGAACACCTTTTTTTATCTTGCAGGGTTTGGGGTGAGTATTTTAGTCGTAGAAAGACAAATAAAAAAATTAATATAGGGCAATTGTAGTAGAATTGCAAATCAAAGAAAGATGGCCGTAAACTCATCAAAAATTTAATTTGTTTGAAATGCTTTGCGTAGCAGTTAGCAACAACTGCCGTAGCGTTACTAGCGGTACGCGTACCATGCTTGAAAACCTGAGAACATGAACTGTTACAGTATGCATAATTTTTTTAAAGTAATGCATCTTATAGCCTCGTTGACAACATTTTAAAGGTGTCTAAAAAGAGCGCTTAAACCAATCGTCTAACCTACTCTGATATGTCAACAATCGCTTACTGTGTCTCGTGGAATTGTAATAATATTGGACGTTTACACAGCGCCACAAGAAGCAAATAATCAGAACCTATTATAATAAAGAAATGCCATGAAGAAAACCACTTCGATGGCGTAACAATGACCTTTATAGCATCAATATGAATGGTTAAAAGGTGTCTAAAGATAGCGCTCTGAACGAATGGCTACCAAATATTATTATTATTATTATTATTATTATTACTATTATTATTATTATTATTATTATTATTATTATTATTATTATTATTATTATTATTATTATTATTATTATTATTTCTATTATTATTATTATTATTATTATTATTATTATTATTATTATTTTTATTTATTTTTATTTTTTCTGGAGATGACCCTACTCGACGTTGTCCTGGTTGGCGAAAGTGACTCGGAACGCGATTGCGTTATAGCGTTGTATCTCATTATTATTATTATTATTATTATTATTATTATTATTATTATTATTATTATTATTATTATTATTATTATTATTATATTTTTCCTGAGGTAAATATGATCCCTCAGGGACTTGAATATTACTATTGTAGATGGGGTTGTCTGGAGATGACCCTACTCGTCGTTGTCCTGGCTGGCGAAGGTGCCCCGAAATGCAATGGAGTTGAAGCGTTGTATCGTTAATGATACTCGCTGAAAGAGGAAGGAAGTTTCGCGTTGGTCCCCCGTGATCATGCTTGTTTTTCGTCCCAGTTCGGAGACTTATTATTATTATTATTATTATTATTATTATTATTATTATTATTATTATTATTATTATTATTATTATTATTATTATTATTATTATTATTATCGTCATCGTCATCATCATCATCATCATCATCATCATCATCATCATCATCATCATCATCATCATCATCATCATCATCATCATCATCATCATCATCATCATCATCATCATCATCATCATCATCATCATCATCATCATCATCATCATCATCATCATCATCATCATCATCATCATCATCATCATCATCATCATCACAGTCTCCAAGCGTCCTAAGCCTGTAACCTAACGATTGTTGATCTGACCTAGAGCGCGTCGTAAGTGCAACAAATAAACAATTCAATTACTTTAATCGACATTCACTGGTTTATCTGAGCAATGTCTAAGTATCTACCACCTCCATCTGTCTTTGCTCTCTAAGCAGTTATGGTTAATTGTACCAGATACTCTAGCGTGGCTAGAAGGCTCGTAGTTATGAACCGTGAATGTGCATTCATTGTGTGGGATATCGACGCAGTCGTCTCCATTTACAACAAAAGATAAACTGAGCATTCAACTTAAAGATTTGTGTATGTGTATTTCCTTTTTAATGACTAGCTGTGTATTAACAAAGACCATTAACGTCGCCCTCCTCCTTTATCCAGGCTTGGGACTGGCACTGTCAGAAAGCGAACAGTGGCGAAATTTAAAAAACTTAAAACTTAAAGATGGATGGATTAATCTACAGTTTAATGGCAGCTTATGACAACATAGGCCGTTGCATCGAAAAGGATTTTTGGCATATTGCAGCTCTTTGCATTGTACTTAACTTAAAGATTTAACGTGGTTGACATATATGTAGCATTAGGTAAACACGTTTTAAAGGTGTGCAAATAGAACGTCGTATTTTCCAAAGTTTCAACGACTTCTGTGGGCATCAGAAATTACTGACGTTAATAAGAAACGTCATTTCGAATAGTTTTCATTCGTTCGCATGAGTTATGAGATGTTGACCTGGATCCAGAGTTTAACGACATCTTGTGGCAACGAAGGACGTTGGCGTCGGCAAAAAAATAGAGCGTCGCATTGCCCACATTTTGTGAATGCGATTAAACTGGCGTTTGATGAATGATCTCAGATCCAGATGATGGTTAACGTGTCTTCCCAACCACACGATTTAGGTATAGGATAAGGCTATGACCTTTTGAATCTTATTCAACAGGCACCCGACCAAGTCATAGCCCACGTTACGGTTTCACCTCCCATTATCTTTCTCACGCCTACTTGCACTCACACATTCATATTTGCATATCTCTTGTTTTTTTCATTTTTGGTCTCTCTGCGTGGCATGGTGGCTAGTGGGACACAGTAGCCCCATGATTATATAGAGCGGTCTTTTAAACGTTTCAAAGAGGCTTTGTCCCCTAAATGTGCTATTATAGGGAACAGGAAAAACCATTGGTTTTGAAGATGTCTATGGAAATATCTACATTACGAACGATGAAAACTGTTCAAATGTGTATCTATAACAGCAACTAACCAAACTGACTTTCAAGTTCGGTTAAGAAACTTCTGTTTTGTTAAAAAGATATCTCTACTTTGCTACGGCTTAAACCGTCTTTGCTCCCACGAGATGTCGTTCAACTGTTTTATCCAGGCGATTGGTTTAACTCCAACACCGCCCGTAGTCTAAAATGTGCTAAGAACAAGGATCGACACTAATCATCTTAATAATTATAGACACAGTACGCTAAAGAATTTTAAACAAGTCGAGCGTTCCTTAGACACCCTTAAAACGATGCTAACTGTTGCTATATAGGCTTTGGGCAAGGCAGATAATTAATCCTATCCCCACGAAAAACAGTATGTAAAGACGACTTCAACGGCCATGGCAGCCATAAGATGTTAGCAAATGGAAAATAACCATTAATTGTGTGACACGGTAGCCGATCAGTTAGAGCGCTCGACTTGTAATACGGACTGGCACTACCAAAGTACGGGCAGTATATATAGCGGAGTTATCTGCGATTGGTTAGTTGTTGTTTATGGACGATGTGTCAAAACAAAGATGATTTGCGTCGCCCTCCTAACTAATGCAAGCTTCGGACTGGCATTACCAGCCTACAGGCATTAATTAGGAGCTTCGTCCGTTGGTTAAAATTATGAGGTGAGAACTTAAGACGAAATGTTGAGAATGTTCTGTCTACTAAAGCAGCATAATAGGGTTTCAATTACAGTATTTGTAAGAAAGCTGTTGTTTTAAAAGAGGTGTTAAAAATTCTCTTTGGAAATGAAACTTTGTTTGTTTCTGATCCATTTAATCTCTGATCTTTCCAGACATAAGTGTTTACGTACATGTGTCTGTTTACATTCTGCTCTGTCTGTCTGCCTCTTTCTCTGCCTCTGCCTCTGTCTTCATCAATTTCATTCCAATAAATTTATTCAATTTCTAATGACTTTAGCAACAACAACTTACTCTATAGCAACATCACAACAGCATCATTAGGCGTTGCTCTTTGCTGATGATTGCTGCTGCTATATAAATGTGTTTAGGTATACGTCGTCGTCATCGTTGTAGTGATTATAATTATTGTCGTCTTTGTCGACGTGATCGTCCTTGTTATCATCGTCGTCGTTGTCACTACAATCGTCGTAGTCGTCATCATCACTCTAAGAATCTTTATCATCATCATAGTCGTCGTTTTCAATCATGTTGTTATTTACGTCGTCGTCATCATAAGTTAATCATCAAGTCGTTGCGTTTATTGATGAGGGAAACCTGACTCATTTGAAACAGGACGATGTTATTCTGTGCGATGCCCTGACCCAGTTTTAATAGGTCACACCTACTCGATCTCACACACTTACATTTGCATATTTTGGTTTTTCATATTTGGTCTCTTTGCGTGGCACGGTGGCTAGTGGGACACTGTAGCAGATTGTTTATGGAGCGCCTTGCTCTTGTGAACGTTTCAGAGAGGCTGTGTCTCCTATTATGTGCTCTATAGGGAACAGGAAAAACGATTGGTTTAGAAGTTGTCTCTAGAAATATCTACTTTACGAAGGATGAAAACTGTTCAAATTTGTTTCCATAGTAACACCAAACCGACTGACTTTCAAGTTCGGCTTAGAAAAAATCTGCATGGTTTACAAAATATCTTTGAGATCTGCGAAAAGTTTCTCTATCGACTTAAACCGTCTTTTCTTCCACGAGATGTCGTTAAATTGTTGGATCCAGCCGATTAGCTCCAACACTGCCGTACTCTAGAAGTGGCAGGACCAATGCTCGATAAAGTAGGAGGGCGACTCTGATCATCTTAATTGAGACACAGTACGCTAAACAATAATAAACTAGCCGACCGGTTTGAGCGGTCTCTTTAGACACCCTTAAAATGATGCTAACCGTTGCTATAATTAAAACATGGGACACGGAAGCCAATTAATATCGTTCCAATCAAATAGGCAAAAACGACGTCAACCGCAAGATGTTGTTAGACTATGGAAAAAAAGCAATTGTGTGACACGGTAGCAGATTGGTTAGAGAGCTCGACTTGTTAAATGGACTGTAGGGGGTTCGAGCCTCTAATACGGTTAGCCTCTCCTGATACGGTTACTGTGTTGAGACCTTAAGTAAGGCCTTCATTGACAAATTATTGCTCATCGCATCTCTTGCCTAGCGCCATGTTAGTTCATTACGCAACGTCGTGTAGTAAAAACATAATAATAATAAAATGTTTTATCTTATATTTATATCAACAGGCTTCAATTCAAGTGTTTACCACCTTTGCAATCTGTAATAAGTTATGTCTAATTCTACCAGGGACTATGGCAAGGTTATAAGGCTCGCAGTAATAGACTGTCAAAGTGCATTCATTGGCTGCGGCCTCAACGAAGTAGCTTCCAGTTAATGCATGGGATCAATAATTCTATCAAAGCTTAAATATTTTTTTATTCCGTAGTTTAACGTCATCATATGACATCAAAGGCCGTTGACGACAATAATTTATTCAAAATTATGTACAATTATGAAACAAAATTGATAGAGTTAAAGGCATCTAAACAGTAATTTACAATGCCACTAATATTCATTGTTTAGCAGCATAATATTATAGTTCCGATACTAATGTCAATGTTACTTTCATAAGATAACATACTGTAATATGGTCTTTCAGGAAAATTATACACTGTTTTGCAGCAATTATCACACATAAAATTTTTTAATGTAAAATGAAAAGATTCCTGATAAACAGTAATAATGTACACGAAATTTCCAATCCAGCTATTCAATGATATAACAACAATGGTTTCAAGTTTACAGAACCTGTAATTATGAAGTTTACATAACCTGAAATTATGATATGAAATTTATATTTTAATTTTTAATTTTCAAACTCTTTTTTCTTTATTCAATGCAACCAGACATCATAATTAAAATACATGCATTGGAATACATTGAAAACGACAGTTCTTTATCACATGTCAAAGATATGAATAGAAAAGAGTATTGTAATTTGATATGAGATTCTGAATCTTTCACTTTTAATTTTTAATTTCAGCTTAATGGTTATTAGATTTTATTATAATATGTTATTGTGACATGAAATTCTTAGCTTAAATATTGAACGTGGTTGAGAAATATCCAGCATTGGCTGAATGCGTTTTAAAGGTGTGCAGAGAACGTCGCATTATGTCGTGTTTCAACGAAATCTCATGGTATCAAAAGTTCTTTACGTTAATAAGAAACGTTGTTCCAGCAGTTCTAACACGTTCGCATAATATATGAGATAGTTTTCGTAGATCCAGAGTTTAACGACAGCTTATGACAAGAAAGGCCGTTGCCGTCGACAGACAGAAATTATTTTAGCATAATTGTAACTCAGAGTTGGTTTCAAATATATATATATATATTGGCATAATACAGCTCGATGAGTTAAAGAATCGTGTTTGACAAGTATATAATGTTTCCGGTGAGCACAATTTACGAAGAGAGCATTATTATTTTGTTGAATTGATCGGCGTTTAATGATAAGTTGTGGTTGTCAGAACCTCTAACTTAGAATCTTTTTGTGCATACAGTTTGTCAATGATGCTATGTCATGAGATAGGTCATAGGTGTTCAATGCTGCCCTCTTTCTTTATCCAGGCTATGAAAGATTTTGTTAAGGAATGCTATCTCATAGCGGAGATGATTTCTCGCCTGTATATTCCTTTGTCCAGGTTTTTGCACTGACCCCAACCGAAAACTGATAAAGTGTTTGTTTTAAGGATAATATTATTATGTTTTAAATCATCTTGTGGATATCAAGGTTGTCGAACTTACGTTGCACGATATATTAGGAAACTAGGTTGGTTTCTGTTTAACGGAGCTGTGTCATAACAAAGATGATTAGCGTCGCCCTCATCTTTAAAGCAATCTTCAGACTGGCACTACCGGAATACGGGCAGTAGAGGAGCTATCCACGATTGGTTAGTTGTTGTTTATTGACGATGTGTCAAAGCAAAGATGATTTGCGGTCGCCCTCCTCATTAATGCAAGCGTCGGACTGGCATGACCAGCGTACAGACAGTAACAGCTTCTTCCTTTGGTTCTACGAAGGTGAGAAATAATATTGAGAATTGCCTTTCAATTGGGACATATTAGCTGGTTGTAAAATGCTATCGTTGCGCATGAGGATTATTTAGAAGAAAGTAGTTTCCTTAAAAGAGGTGTTAAAAATTCTCTATAGAAATGAAACTCTGGTTGTCTTTCATCCATTTAGCCTGTGTGTCTGTTTACATATTGCTCTGTCTTCTGCTTCTTCTCTGCCTCTGTCTCTATTTTCATCAATTTCATTCCATTAAATTAATTCAATTTCTAGTAACTTTGGCAACAACAACTTACTCCATAGCAACACAACAGCATCATTAGGCGCTGCTCTTCGTTGCCGATTGCTGCTGCTGCTGCTGATGATTGATGATGATGATGATGATGATGATGATTGATTGATGATGATGATGATGATGATGATGATGATGATGATGATGATGATGATGATGATGATGACCACGACGACGACGAAGATGAAGAACAAGACAGAGAGGAAAGAGAGCTGATGGTGTCGATGTTTATGATGTTGCTGTTGATGAGGATGAATTTGACAACGATGATGATGATGATGATGACAGCAATGAATATCATCACTAACAACATTGTCGTTGCAATAGAAATCGTCATCATCATTATTGTCGTTGTAATCATGTCTCCCATTTGCGCAGAGTCTTTGAAAAAGCGGTTGAAGAATATATTGCACCTTCTAAGCGCTTTATAGGGGTTTGTAAAGAGGGTGTCGTAAATAATATGATATCAAACCCCGTTGACGATAGGAATACTACTTTCGAATAGATCTCACCTTTCGTATGGCCTAATGTAGGCACTTAAGCTGTGAAGTAGGTGACAGTAGTCATTTCCCGTGTTTAATGACAGTTTGTTGCAACCAGGGCTGCTGAAGTCACCCTCCTCTTATTCCTGGCTTGTGACTGGCATTACCAGAGTAAGGGCAGTGGCGAAGTTTAGATAGTAGTAGTTCCAGTGCTTAACGACATCTTGTGGCTGCCAAAGACGTTGCAGTTGACCTAAAGAGCGCTCGAAATTGAACTGATGCAACGATGGATCCACAGTTTAACGGCAGCTTATGACAACATAGGCCGTTGCCGCCGACAAAGATTATTTTGGCATATTACAGCTCTTAACTGATGCAACGCTCTTAACGAATATTATGCAACGCTCTTAACGAATATTATTTATGTGGGTGATGAACACCGTTTTAAAGGTGTCTGAATATATAATGCTAATTATGGTCTGGAGTTGAATTGATGTTATTTATCCAATGTTTAATGACATCTTTTAGCAACAAAGGCCGTTGACGTCTTTAAAGTTTTTGATGCATTTCAGTTCATTTTCGTGTAGTGTTTTCATCAGTTTTCTTTATCTTTTTTCCGTCTTGGATTCTATTTCTGAAAGGATATTGACGACTTTAAAGTTTTGACGTATTTAAGTTCATTTTCGAATAATGTTTTTCATCAGAATTCTTTCTCTTTTCTTATCTTTGCTTCTTTTCTGACAGGAAGTTGCAACGATGAAATTTGACAGGTGGTTGTTCTTTTTTTTTCTCCTTTTTTCCTTCTTTTTTTGATATTAAAAAGAAACAAAATTAATCTTCTAGCCGTACAGGCTTTTCATTAATTTTTTTTGGCGACCATATAGGCTCTATTAATAACTGTTTTCTCCTCAATTTTAATCTAATTCTTATTCTTAATTACAATATTTGCAGAGCATCACATCTATCTCTCTAAATTAACATCAAGCTATCAATTTTACATTTACAATCAATCAATGTTCAATATTCTTAGTCCATCAAGAATAGTACAAACAGATTCAATAATCAATATCAACATGACAATCAAAGCATCAATATTATTAAATGTTGATTTTATCAATTACAATTAACTCAAAATGAATCCTATACATAAACATTTTCAAACTAGTTTTAAGTAATAACTAAAGACCAAGAATATTAAAAACATTGTTAAGCATCAGTTCTATCCAATAAAAAAAAACACATTCAAATTAGAAACCCATACATTTCTCACCATAAACAAACCAATTCAATTGCTATAATCAGAGACCATTATTCTGAAGCAAGTTATGATGTTCTACTCCAGCAACCGTTATCCAGCCGCATTAGTCAATATTTATTGCCGTTATCTAAGTTATGTAGTTACACATATTACCTGCAGAGAGTATTTTCAGATAATGTTTACACTATTTATTAATAATCTCTACATAATTTTCCCATTAGTTATAATCATGAGTATGCTATATACTTCGAGATAAATATCTGGAATAGACAATAAATTTTCAACAGTGCATTCCACTTTTTTCTTTGCACATTTTTCAAATATTAATTTTGATATGTCGTGTTTTTTACAAGCAATTAATATATGATGAATAGTGTCAGGCACCTGACATTCAGCACATAAGTCCGTTAGGCTTTTACCTATATGTTTCAACCATGTATTACTTAACCCTCAGAGGCTAACCTGGGGTGAATTTTTCACCCCACTGTCAGTATTTGAGCTGAATTTTTTTACAGCTTAGGAGTTATGCCTTGCGCCTTTGTGTATCTGTTCATAGATGACTTTTGCTTAATTCCATATATTTTGTCTTACTTATTTTGGATGAATGGTCACGTGACTGACGTCATACCGTGGCCATTTCAGCCATATGTGAAAAGAGCACTGGAATATGTAAAGGGAAAGCCGGTCAAGAAAGCAAAACGCGACACACAGCAGATGAGCATTGAGCAGTTGCAAAGGTCGTTGCCATAAATGCAGCCGCCAGAAGGACAATAAAACCAGTATTCGCTGTCATATGTGTAGCAACTTTGTCTGTGGAACGCATGCAACAAAGCGTTACTTGAGTTGTGTGTAGATGACTGTAGACTCGATGATTGTGCTGATAGTTGACTTTAGTTAGGTTTCCTAGTTTTGCAGTTTTATGTTGAACTTGGTACAATTACCATTGTTGATCGAACATGGTTTAATTTTATATATCACATGCCTCAAATGGTGAGGGGTGAAAAATTCACCCCAGGTTATCCAATGTGTGATTTTTTTATAGGTTACCCTCTGAGGGTTAAGATATGTCCCATTCTAAGTCTGGTAATTTGAACTTCACGTTTCCTTGGAGAGTCTATAAATTTTATATTTGTGGACACCAAAGGTTGAATAGATTTATAGAATCTTCCTTTTGATTCAAGGTTATATTCAATTTGCCATTTATTTATTACATAATTCCTTATTAAGGAATAGATTTCTTTTAATTCTAAATAATTTGTTGAATTAATCACAGATATTTCCAGCCCCTTCTTTGCCAGCGTGTCTGCCATTTCATTTCCAGATAAACCAATATGGCTAGGAATCCATGCTATGAGAACAATACTATGTTTTAGTTTATTAATATTATCTAAAAATTCAAGAAATAGATTAGGCCGTGAACAAGACCTATTCTCTTTTATTGATTTGAATTGATGTAACGCTCTTAATCTTATATATGGGGGATTAAGACCATTTTAAAGGTGTCTATTTGAGAGTATTGCAGTTTAATTTTCAATCGTAATCATAATCGTAAATTTATATAACGCCACTTCAAGAAATACTCCTCGAGGCGCTCCCGACCTGATAACACCAAACCACGATCGAAAAGAATGGTTTTCAAACGCCTGCGGAAAAGGGGCAAGGAAAGAGCAAAAAGATCATTACGTAGGTTGCTAGGCAACCTATTCCAGAAAGATGGACCGACCACAGCAAAGCTCTTATGGAGCACCATCGAAGTTCGAGCCACAGGGACAACCAGGTCACCTTGAGTGGCAGAGCGAAGGAATCTACGACCTGGCATGGAAAGCACTGGCACGCAAAGCTCCCTAAGACAATTGCGCATAAGCATTAGGATCCTAAACTCAATGCGTATAAACGATGTCCTCTGAATATCAATGCCTCAGCCACGAAACTGCGAAGCATTACTACAATATAATCATTTATGTAGCGTCTAACAAGAACCTCAGGAAGGCGCTAAAAACATCTTGAACACAGAGTATGTATGTATGTATGTATGTATGTATGAGCACAGAGCACTTGTTAAAGCGCCCCTTCAGGATTTCTACTCAGAGGCGCTCCCGACTACAAGCGCGGACACTGAATCGGAGTTTCACGCCGAAACGCATGAGCAATTGCGAGTGAAGGACTTGCCCAAGGTCCCTACGCGGCGACTTGAGGTGGATTCGAACCCGCAACCCTCCGGCTGCAAGCCATCGAACATACCCCTACACCACCGCGCCCCATATAACGTGCCATGTTTATAGGAATACGTGGCGTATGCATGACATCGATTGGTAACCAATCGATTAGATTCTAATCGATTGGCTAAATAAACTTAGTACAGACATTGGCGAAGTTTCTATCGGTGACAGTGTTTAACGACATCTTGTTGACCTAAATCCAATGAGGTACGCAGGTTTTGTGATTAAACTCTATAAATGTGTGGGCCCTACATTTATATACTGCAAAGAGCGTCGTTTTAAAGGTGTGTTAAATTAAAGTAATTGCAGTTGTATTAACATGCGATTACGATATCCTTTGGTTGTCAATGACCCAGCTACGAGGCTGCGAAGCAATACCGCAATATGGCCATTTATATAGCGCCATACAAGAGCCTCACGAGGGCGCTAAGAACCTTATGAACATACAGTGGCCGCGTAGGGACTAGGGGTCTGCGGGTATACCCGTACCCGCGGGTTACCCGTACCCGTACCCGCGGGTACGGATCGGGTACGGGTCGGGTACGCGTTTCGGGGTCGGGTACGGGTAGGGTCATCACGGGTACGGGTATACCCGGTTTTACCCGTACCGGCGTGAAGTTTTGGGGATACTATGTCGTCGTAATATACAATAGTGAATCTTGCACCGTCAAAGACTTACTATATACTAACTGACACGTCCTAAATCTAAGTACCATACGCCTACAAGAATATACTTATACATATAATTATATACATATACACATATATACATGCACACATAATATTATATAGGCTTCATATACATATATAGGCTTATACATAAGCATATATACATATATATTATGCACATAATATATAAATACACAATATATAATACTCATAATGCATATACACATATATACATATACTTAATACTTATATTAATATATACATAAGAACATATATACACATGCATATATACTGTCTGACTGCACCCTTCGTGATCTTAGCTTTTATTAATAGATGTCAAATAACAGTTACATGTATTCAGCCGAAAAGCTTTCCCACATTTTGTGTTCTCTGGTTTCTAGTCGGGTAAGAAGAGGATCAGAGGTCGCTGACGTTGATGAACAGTTTTGTTTCCTTAGAACAGGTCCAAGCTAGATACATTTCAAAGTCTGTTATCTCCTATTCAATTAACTGCATTATAGACGTGTTACGCATGACTGTATAAAATCACATCTGCCAGAGGGAAATTAATATCAATTTCTGTAGTTGGGTGGCATTGGGACAAGCATGGCATACAGGCTGGAGAGACAAGATGAATAATTGCAGGACTACATAGAGGAATTCATACCATTGCCGACGGAGCGATAAGGTTGTTTACTAAAGGTTTTACTGATATTATATAGGCCTACACGTCAAAACTTAAGGTTGTTTACTAAAGGTTTTACTGATATTATATAGGCTTACACGTCAAAACTTTGCTCTCGCACATAAAGCTCCTATTAGTTCAAAGTATTCTCACATCAAATGACGGCGGATGACAAACTACGACAGATGTAAGTAACAAAGTATACTTACATTACAGTAATAATTACCAGTACTAATTACGTGTGTGCATGAACCCGCCATTGGTGACTCGATTTCTTATTTACTGAGCATTGTTTTTACTACCATGATGTACTTGTCTAGATGTAAATGACATTTAACATGCATCATAAAGAAAAAAGCGCTTTTCCGAGATACTAAAAATGCGCTATATTAAGCGCCCTAATGCATGCATTATGATTACACACATACACGCATACATCCATGCATACAACCATGCATGTATGTATGCATGCATACATACATACATACATGCATGATACATGCATACATGCATGATACACGCATAGATACATTGCCTCTGAGTAGTTCCCTTGAAGAGGCGCTATATAAATTCAAGTAATGAATAATGAATGAATGCTACATGTAACTACATGTATATAAATGGCTTTCTCAAGACTCTTAGAGACGCAGTTTTTCAGCTGTTTTACGCCACGTGTTGAGCGCTTCTGAGAGTTACATTACATTACATTGGTTAATCAGTTCATCGTGAGCCCTGCATCTCGAAAAGAGACACGTCTGACTTAGTAGCATGATGATCCATATTAGACAGGTTCACTGTCATGTGGGGTGCGGTGGTGTAGGGGTACTTTCGGTGCCTTGCAGCCGGAGGGTTGCGGGTTCGAATCCACCTCAAGCCGCTGCGTAGGGACCCTGAGCATGTCCTTCACTCGCAATTGCTCATGCGCTTCGGCGTGAAACTCCGATTCAGTGTCCGCGCTGTAGTCGGGAGCGCCTCTGAGTAGAAATCTTGAAGGAGGGCTATATAAATATCTGAAATGAATCGAATCCATACTGTAGCTGCTTAATAGTAGTTATTTAGTATAGGTGATACGGCTAGGGCGAGAGACCTGGCCACCCGCTCTCATATGCCGAGGCTAAGAAAATGAAGTCGCTAACACCTCATTCACATGGCTGCCTCAAGGCTAGCTTAACAGACTGCTCGTCTTCTTCCTTTTCATACTCCGGGTCCTGTTCTCCTCCTCCTCCTCCTTTTTAGTACATAATTATATAGCAGCAGAAGTATATCATATTCATCATTATCATCCGCATCGTCATCAAAAGTCGTCATCACCATGAGTTCCTGACGCCTACAATTTGGTGGCGATGGGTACGAATCAATGTTCTACCTTGTCCTGCTACTGCTGCTGCTACTACAACTGCTACTGCTACTGCTGCTGCTACTACAACTGCTACTGCTTCTGCTACTACTATTACTACTACTACTATTATTATTATTATTATTATTATTATTATTATTATTATTATTATTTATTATTATTATTATTATTATTATTATTATTATTATTATTATTATTATTATTATTATTATTACACTCTAAATGTCCATTAATAATGTGTTCTGACCAGTAGCGACTACAGAGCGCTCCTGAGTAAATTTCTTTGACAGGGCGCCAGGTATAAAAAAATGCTGTAATACTACTACTACTACTACTACTACTACTACTACTACTACTACTACTACTACTACTGCTACTGCTACTGCTACTGCTACTGCTACTGCTGCTGCTGCTGCTGCTGCTGCTGCTGTTGCTGCTATTATTGTTATTATTATTATTACTACTACTACTACCAACTGCTACTACTACTGCTACTGCTACTACTACTACTACTACTACTACTACTACTACTACTACTACTACTACTACTACTACTACTACTACTACTACTACTACTACTACTGCTACTACTACTACTGCTGCTGCTACTACTACTACTACTACTACTACTACTACTACTACTACTACTACTACTACTACTAATACTACTACGACTACAACTACCAACACTGCTACTACTATCAACACTACTACTACCAACACTACTACTACTACTACTACTACTACTGCTGCTACTAACTACTATTACCATCATCGTATTTATTATATTTAATAGTACATGCTGAGTTGTAAACCTATTAACCTGGGAAGGCGTGCTAATGACGTGGCGGGTATACGGGTATACGGGTATACCCGCGGGTACGGGTCGGGTCGGGTAGTAATTTTGAGTACGGGTCGGGTACGGGTACGGGTAGCGGTCCTGTGTTACGGGTACGGGTCGGGTAGCAAAAATGCTCTACCCGCAGACCTCTAGTAGGGACCCTGGGCAAGTCCTTCACTCGCAATTGCTCATGCGCTTCGGCGTGAAACTCCGGGCAGCGTCCGCGCAGTGGTCGGGAGCGCCTCTGAATAGGAATCTGGTAGGGGCGCTATAACAAGTGTTCAAATACAATACAATACAATATTTATGAATACGTGGCGTATGCATTAGAGTATAACATTAACAGCTATTAAGTACTTCCAGATGTTGTCACACCCTATTTTCTCCAGGCTTGAATTAGGATACAGCTGCAAGAACGCTGTTTCATAATTTCAGATAATCATCCTCGCCCAGGTTCTCCCTCCTCCCTGCTTTGGACTGGAATCACCCGGAAACAGAAAAAGTGTTTATCTTAAGATCTATCAGCGTGAAATATTTTCAGAGATTAATTACATACAGACCCTTAATTGTTCCCAACACTCTAATAAGAATAAAGCGTCGTTATCTCTTGTCAAAGCATCAATCGATGACGCTGAGCAGGACTTGCTCAATGTCCTTACACAGTAACTGTGTTGGGAGGATCGAATCCGTTCCCCTCGCCATACAAGCAGAGCACTCTAACCCAGTGCTTCCCAAACTTTTCAGTGTCACGGACCGGCAAAATTAATTTTTCAGTGTCACGGACCGGTAGGAATTTTCTACTGCAGAAAGACTGGGGCCCAATTTATTAAAGTTGTCGATCACCTAAAATAGATTCGTATGTATTAAAATTTATTTAAATGCATACTTAGCCAATTTTATGACTCTATTGCCCTTTAACTGCTAGCCTAAAAAGTGTTTTCATGACTTAAAAAATTATAATAGCCATTTCCTGATTCCAAGGCAATTTGACCAGTTTCTTGACTCACTCTGCGGACCACCACTTTGGGAAGCACTGCGAGTCTAACCAGTCCGCTACCGTGCCACACAATCGGTTACTCCCTTCCATGTAATTGTTATTATTTATATACCAGCACACAGGAGCAAGGTTATTCGGTGGCCTTTCCTGTGCTAGCCCATGTGATGTTAAATGTCATTAATAAATATGATTAAGCTTACGCCAGTGGTATCCAGTTTACAGTATCGTTGCTGCATTTTTTAAAACAAGATTAACAATCTTAAACGTAATATTGCTAGATGCACCGCTGATTTGGTATGGATTGGCCTATTGCTCGACACTGACTTCTCTGGATCTGCCTTTAATGACATCCTCTCTCTCGTAGATCAAATTCACTTTCGTCAATTAAACAACGGATCAAAACTCTCTATTACGCCTTGGATTTAAAGCAGTCTTGGATATCTAATTGCATCCTCCTGGCGGCTAACTATCCGTGCCACAGATTCACATTTCGGTGTTACCTTGCGCGAGTTACATATTTTAATGATTAGAAATAATATCCAGTGTTGACGCAACCTGAAGTACAACACTTTGCTTGGCAAAACAATGCACTTTATAGCATCGGCAACAAAGTTTTAAAGGTGTCTAAAAATAGCGCTCTAACCAATCGTCGATCATATCCCACAATCGGTAACTGCGACTCACGCACTTATAGTTGAACGTTAATATAAAGGGCAACACAACAGCTAGACTAAATGGAAATGTAAAAGAGGAGGGCGACGCTAATGATCTTTGTTATCACATTGTCTTTATACTGAAACTACTGCCGATTGTGGAGAGCGCTGTCTTTCGACACCTTTTTAATGTCACCAAAATATATTATATAAGCTTGGGACACATTAGCTAATTTGTTTAACTTGGTTAAAATCCAGACATTTCTCTTCATTGCCTAAACCCCTTTTATTTGCAAGTGATGCAGTAAACCTGTTGGATCCATCCGATTGGTTTAACTTAACCACGGTCCGTAATCTGGTGGGCCATTCCAATCCTGGATATTCTAATCATGGTCTTCCTTTAGAGCTGCGTCTACACGCTGGGGCTCTGCCTGAAACTTTCCTCACTAAACTTAAAACTGTTCTTTCTGGGCGCGTTGGAGTCGTGTGCGCCTCTGAGTAGTTACCCTAAAGAGGCGCTATGTAAATTAAATTAGACTGAAAGACTGACTGCCTCGCTGGCTAACTGACTGACAAAACATATTTTAAGCAGACATCGAGATCAGAAGATTTGTGCATCGCAGAGCGTAATAGAGACACGGTTAATTGGATCGCAATCGTAAATTCCAAACTTCTAAAGCGCCACAACAGAGCCAAGCGCATTGCACTAGCTAAATGACGAGCGCTGCGTCGAGTCAATGGGGTGATAAATGGAGGACCCTGAGACAGATGGTGGCAGGTGACTGACAACGATGGCGCAGGAACCGATAATTTGCGAAAATCAGTGGGCAGATCATTCCAGAGACGTGGCGCAAGGGTGAGATATGACTACGTTAGAGATAGTGAGATGAGTAGTTACCGGGGGGTCGAGAAAGACTGCGACATGATGATGATCGGGTGGAGCGGAATGGCTGGATTTTGAAGAGTTCGTGAAGATATTTGGGCTTTGAGTATTGTAAGGTGAGTTCTAGGTTAATCATAGGACTCTGAAAGGGACTCTGTCTGTCTGTCTCTCCCCTCTCCCTTTCTCCGTAGTCTGTCAACCCGACTCGGATCTTCACTTGTTAGCACTGGACACCAGTGACATACGCAGCGCTCGGGAATAAGCTGGTCCAGAATCATGGCCCGGAAGTCAGAGACTTCAGGTAGACAAGGGTTGCATCCAATTCGCATAAAGGAAGGGTTTCAAAATAGGTAATTTATACTGACATAAATGATCCCAAACTAAAGTAAATTAAATCAAAGTTCCCCTTACGAGTGCATCTTAAGCTGGCATGTAGTGACAGACCATTGTAAAGAAAATTATTTTGAACTGCATCAAATTTAATTTGCACATTTTTAATAGCACATAATTAAATTAAAGCTTTCACAAACTTAAAAGAAATTTATGTCCATGCTAACATAGTTAGCCCATCAATTGTCAAGCTGTATTTACTGGATATATCAATGATAATAAAAAATTATGCAGCTAACAAAAAAGTATCAATTAAAGATTTATGTAACTATAATCATTGTTAAAATGAAAAAGAAAAACTTATATAACAATGTAGCTAAAATGTCGCTTATTCTGAACGGAATTTGAAACATAAAATAATCATCATTTCCACACAACTGAAAACGTTGAACAGTTTCAATTTGTCATCTCCAGAATTATAGTGCAGACTAAATTGTAGTTCAAATCGTTAGCCATGCTGTGTTGCAAACACCTTCTCAAATTCTACACTGTGTAGCATCCAAGCCCCTTGAATCACATTTGAAACAAATCTTGACAAATCATAAAGGAGTTTTGTATCAGTTAGAACTTTAAAATGAAAAACACCCTTCTTTTAGAGCACGTCTCCTTAGGATTTTGAAACTTGGAAAATAAGCAAATGACCACATGTTGCGAAACGGCAGAGCAGAAGTCCACGCGAATGTTCTCTGACATAACTGCCATTCAGATGGCTTTATCCTGTAGTTCTCTATAATACTTAACTTCATTCTCTATCTCAGAAGATTTGGAAAATGTTATTGTTACAAATATGACACAACTGGTTTCTCTCCAGAGTGGTTTTTTATGACGTTTCAAACCTGAAGTGCTTGAGAATATTTTGTGACACACCTGGCAAAGGTATGGTTTTTCGCCGTGATGTGTTATTATGTGTCTTTTTTGATTACCTTTTCTGTTAATTTTAAGTTCACTTACTGTAGGCTGCATTGGTACGGTTTCTGCCCAGTGTGAATTCCTGCATAACATTTTAGAGTAGCATCTGGGACAAACCTTTTCCACGAGCCTTGCATTGGAAAGGTTTCTCTCCGGAATGAGTCCTCGTATGAATCTTTAAGTCTTTATGGATAGCGAAAGCTTTTGGACATATTTGGCATTGGTATATTTTCTCTTCAGTATGGATTCTAAAATGGATTTGTAGTTCTGACGATTTGAAAAATATTTTTTGACAAATATGGCACAGATATGATCTCTCTCTCAGGTGGGTTGTTTCGTGACTTCTTAGAGCAGAAATATAAACGTATGTTTTCTGACAAACCTGACACAGGTATAGTTTCTCTCCAGTATGTGTTCTTGTGTGCCTGTTAAGATGACCTTTAGTATTTGTTTTAAATTCACATAGGTGGCATTGATACGGTTTCCCTCCGGTATGAATACGTGCATGAAGTTTCAGACTGCAATATTGAGAAAAACTTTTTTGACATACCTGGCATGTGTGTGGCCTCTCACCAGTATGGGTTCTCATGTGAATATTTAATGCAGAACTTCCTGCGAATGCTTTAGGGCATAGTACACATTGGTGTTGTTTCGCTTTAGTATATCCAGTATGGAGCCTCATGTGATTTTCCAGACCAGCATAGGATAAAAATGATTTCTGACATAACTGACACAGATAGGGTTTCTCTCCAGTATGGATTCTAACATGCTGTTGTAGACTGGACAAATGAGAAAATGTTTTATGACATGCCTGGCATAGAAAATGTTTCTCTCTACTATGGGTTCTCTTGTGAACCTGCAGATGAGAATGTTGTGTGAATGCTTTTTTGCAAAAACCGCATTGGTATGGCTTTTCTCCAGTATGGATTCTAACATGCATTCGTAGAGTAGACACTAAGGGAAACCTTTCTTGACACAACTGGCATAGATAAGGCTTCTCTCCAGTATGGATTTTAGAATGGGTTTGTAGAGTGGAAGATTGAGAAAACACTTTCTTGCATGCCTTGCAGTGAAATGGTTTCTCTCCAGTATGGATTCTAAAATGGTTTTGTAGACTGGAAGACTGAGAAAACACTTTTTTTGCATGCCTCACACTGAAATGGTTTCTCTCCAGTATGGGTTTTGCTGTGCATCTTCAGACTGTAAGGTCGTCCGAACATTTTCTGGCATAACTGGCATTGATATGGTCGCTCTCCATTGTCCAGGTCCTTCGTTCCCATCGCTCCTCTGCGCAGGGTGAACATTGTCTCCTATACATAAACTTTTATCAGGCACCAACGCGCTTTCTCTGTCCTGACCCTGTGGTCTGGAACGGGCTCCCTATATATTCGCGCCTTCTGCCAAAGGTCCCCTCCGACACGTTCTGTCCTCTTTAGCCGAGGTTGGATCGGGAGCGGTCCCGCGTAGAAACCTTGAAGGGGCGCTATATAAATCTTCGTAATGAATGAATGCACACATATACATTCTGCCAGTAGAAATAGAATAATTATAATTTTATGTATTATTATTATGTATTCGATAGAACGAGTCTAATCACACCTAATGAAGCCCTCTTCTGAGATGTTCATTTAGATCTACGAAAGTGTGAGATGTTTATTATAGTATCCGCAAACACCATTTCAAAGGTGTCCAATATGAGTTTCGCAGTATTTAACGATATCGTACGGCTGCCAAGGCCGTTGACATTGGTACCTAGCCTTCGGTCATTTTATTTTATGTATACCGAAACGGTAGCGCATGATGGTTTATATAGATTTGTATACACGGTTTCCAGGTGTCTAAGAATTCTTCTCAGTATTTATCGTTGCAGCCTTAGCCATAGATGTCGCCTTGCTTTAATCTTCACTGCGTTTAACTATTGAAATGCTTTGAGGTTGATTCGAGCGATATATGTGGTCACGAGGATCTGACTTCTTCAAACACAGGTAGGTTTGTAGTTTCTGGTTAATGAAGCTGTGTCATAACAAAGATGATTAGCGTCGCCTTTCATGCTTTACCATGCGCTTCGGCCTATGGTATCAACAGAGCAGCGGAAATAATTATGTATCACCAAAAGTTTCCAACAGTCTAACGACGTCTTATGGCATCAAGTGGCTTTTTCGACGACTGAAAAATTGATTTAACAGGTATCAGTATTTGTACGGCATAATAACCCAATTAAATAGAAGTTATTTTAAAAGTATTCAAATAGTTTCCAACGTTTAACGGTATCTTATAACTTCGAGGCCGTTGACACGAACCTTATCAATCGCGTAGTAGGCCCTATTCCTTAACGATTGATCCACAGTTTAACGGCAGCTTATAACAACATAGGCCGTTGCCGCCGACAAAGATTAGTTTTTGGCATATTACAGCTCTTAAGTGTTTCCTAACGACACGTCGGCGATGGATGGATCCACAGTTTAACGGCAGCTTATGACAACATAGGCCGTTGCCGCCGACAAAGATTAGTTTTGGCATACACGTCGGCGAAACGTCCGCGATTGATTATATAGCAGAGATAACAAACGTCTTAGAGGTGTCGAAGAAGAGCTTCGCAGTATTTAACGAAATCTTGTGGTTGCCTGAGCCCGCGAAGTTTCCTTGCATTTTTCACTACGTTTAACTATTTTCAGTGGGCTTGTAGTTTCTGTTTAATGACGCTGTGTGACAATAGAGATTATTAGCGTCTCCCTCCTCCTTAATCCAGGCTACGGATTGGCAGCACCCGAATTAGGGCAGTGCCGGTGATCAAATTGGCAGTTGACTAATCCTAACTCGAAGTTTAAGCCTTTACGGACATCTTTTTAGCATCTGAAGTCGTTAATGTCTTTAAAAAGCAGTTCACTTTCTGATTTAATTAATAATTCTCCCATTCGTTTCTTTTCGTCAGATGTCGCTTAAAAAAATGTCTGGAGCGACTCTTCCCTACGTTTTATCCAATTTTTCATGAGATAATTGGCAACTGAAATGCAGATTCAAATAATACATATAATTATTTTAAAAATATACATCAATGTAGGGTCGGTAGAAAACGTTTCAAAGGTGTGTAGAGAGGACATTCGGTAATTTGCGTTCTACACCGCTGAGACACAGGCAGCCAATGCAACACATCACGCATGTATGCAGAGACAAGAGATAACTTAGGAAGCCGTCCAATAAGCGCAGCAGCCGAGCGTAGAACTTGATCTAGTCGCCCCAGAACCCCAAGGGAAGGCCAGCAAGTAGGGAGCAACAGCTTTCAATTTGACAACATGACCACTGCGTGGCAGTGGGGGTTGTCAAAAGATGGTCAAGGTCAAGATCCGATTAACATTATAGACGCTAAGCGACCTACAATACAGACCACCCACAAGCATCAATATAGACCACCCACGATTTGCACTACAGACTACCCACAGGCAGTAATATAGGCCACCCACGTGCATTGCGATAGGCCATCAAAAATGACCATCGAGGTACAGTTCTTCATTGTGATCCATGTCGATTTGACATTAAGAGACCCGGGTTCAAACCTGGATTGGAGAGGTGAAGAACGACCCATTAGCCACTCAGCCACTATCATGCAACCGTCAGAATGATGACCATTATAAAACTATGGTGGATACAACAGTTTAACGACACCTTATGGCATAAAAGACAGTTTACGTCGACAGAAATTGTTTTGAAGAGATTATGTAAAATGAATAGTAGTTTCATTCATTGTTTAACAACATCTTATGGCTGCCAGAACCGTTGACGTCAAACTTACTTTTATATTAGTTTGAGACGATTAAACGACGCAGACCGCTGATGATCATAAATTATAATGTCTGTTAACTGCGTTTTAAAGGTGTCTTAAGAGAGTGTCGCAGTATTTAGACAAATCTTACGAATGCCGTTGACGTCGACCTTAACCTACATACAGTTTAAATAAATCGCGGTTCATGAATATTATGTTGCTTGAGAATAAAATATTTTGAAGGTATCTCAATAACCTTACACAGCATCATGGTGGGAGTATCGAACCCTACTCGCTAGTTACAAGCCGAGCGCTCTAACCAATTACCGTGAGCCATAGTCGGTCACTACGTTTTATGCAATTGTAATTATTAAATACCGCCACAATAGAGCAAGGCAATTCCAGTGTGATTCTCCTTACAGCTTTTATTTCAGTCATAGTTTCTGTAATAGTTAACGGGTTTTTATTTTAGTTATAGTTACAGTTATAGGCAGTATTATATTAATTTTTAGTTGTAGTTACATTTATAGTTACTGGATTTTTATTTTAGTTACTACTTAGTTAGAAAAAGGCTATGCGAAATTGCCAACAAGAGCTCAATCTCTTAGCTGTGCATATTAAGAAGCGTTACACAATTTGCTTAGAGTTTCAAAGGGCTTCGAAGAATAGGCTCATTCAGCTTTATGAATATACTTATCCTTGTTGCTAAAAATTCAGCAATTCTGATGATGAACGGTGGCCTTTACAGAGTGATCTGCTACCCTGTTTTAAATTATTGTTTTCACTTTGAAAAAAAGAAGAATAATTACCCTTAAGTTAATTATATAAGCTGTAAAAGAGCTCAACCTTTTAACTGTATTATTCCTCAGTTTCTTGATATGAAGTATTGCATCAGCAGCACGACCATTTGAAACACTTTTATTAAAATAATAATTGACACCTAGAAACAAAGACAGACGTTATAAAGCCGGCAAATAACCGAACACCTTGAAAATCAAAGCCATTGGCACAGCTTAGTCACACTGATTTGCATATTTAGCCCCGCGTGACGTAAGGCAAATGGCTGCCGTTATTGATATTACGGTGTTGGATTTGACAATTTTGAAATTTAAAATAACCATAAGTCGGAATTTAAAGTTAATTGTGAGTTGAGAAAAGTATACCGTTGAACTACAAATTCTTATAACAAGGTTTCGTAAAAGTTTTCGTATCGCTAGAGCATTCCATTTGCGAGCCTTTAGCCGGGCAAACAGAAGGATAAACACCCAGACTTATAGTATAGATAACGTCAGTGCATTCCGAGTTTAACGACGTCATATTGTAACAAAGACCGCTGACGTCCGCAGGAATTATTTTTGAACAATTATCAACGTTCCAAGGACATAATACCGATTACCATACAGAACTGAATAAATGACTGCTTTTACTTCTATGGCGAATATCACAGTGACAAATGACAATGTGCAATTATTTTTGAACCGTTCTGACGTTTTTTCGGCATAACACAAAAGGCCACTGTCGATTGCATGAGTGGATGGATGGATCCACAGTTTAACGGCAGCTTATGACAACATAGGCCGTTTCCGCCGACAAAGATTGGCTTTGGCATATTACAGCTCTAATAATATTATAATATAATATTGCATGAGTGTGTGTTCACAGTTTAACGGCAGCTTATGACAACATAGGCCGTTTCCGCCGACAAAGATTAGTTTTTGGCATATTACATTGGAATACATAGTCCAGCCTATCACAACTCTTTCTGCAGCAGTAATAAGCACGGGGATTTACTATTATTAAACATTAACCTTATCACTTTACCAAAAATACAAATTTCAACGGCCTTTAATGACATAAGCTGCCGTAAAACCATTGGAATCGCTCCTCCCTGTCCGAAGTCGGGATTAATGAGCACTCATTGTGGCACATTTATTGATATAGCCTTCATATAATGCTGTGTATGCTGTAGAGGTCTGCGGGTATACCCGTACCCGCGGGTTTACCCGCACCCGACCCGTACCCGCGGATCGGGTACGGGTCGGGTACGCATTTCACGGGTCGGGTACGGGTAGGGTCATCACGGGTACAGGTATACCCGGTTTTACCCGTACCGACGTGAACTTTGGGGTTATAATGTCAACGTCACATATAATAGAGAATGTAGTCGTACAATGGGACTGACAGGGTTTGCAACGTACTATTAACAGGTACTTAGTGTAATAGGTGACAGCATATGGACCACGGAGATAAAATGTAGCCTACAATGCAATTGAGAAAGAACAACAGTTGCATGTGACAGGTTCCACAAGTTGTCTGCCTATTATTATCATTATTACAACTACTATTACTGCTGCTGCTACTATTACTACTACTGCTACTACTACTACTGCTGCTGCTGCTGCTGCTACTGCTACTACTATCATCGTCATCATCATAGTCAACCTATTTATTATTATTACTACTTGCTGAGTAGGGACAGGGACTATGGGAAGACGTGCTAATGACGTGACGGGTACTTTACGGGTACGGGTATACCCGCGGGTACGGGTAGGGTCGGGTAGTATTTTTGAGTACGGGTCGGGTACGGGTACGGGTAGAGGTTCTGTGTTACGGATACGGGTGGGGTAGCAAAAATGCTCTACCCGCAGACCTCTAGTATGCTGTTTGCATTCATACCTATATTGATTTACCTACACATAAAAACCTATTATAATATTATGCTTTTTTTCGAACAGTTCTCACCAATTATTATAATGCCAATATTTAATTTTATGTGAGATAGATAAAAAAACGCGTTTAATTTTATATTTAACTTCGATGAGCACCGTTATAGAGGTGTTCAAATTCAGCATTTGCGTTTTGTTGAATAAACTGGCGCTAAAGATAAGTTTTGGTTGCCATAGCTTCTAACTTTGAAACTATCTCATATTATTACAATTCCTTTGTATAAAGTTTGTTTTTACTGACGCTATGTCATAGCATAACTGTTTAATGTCGCCGTCTTCCCGATAGCGCATTGGATAACATCTGGCACAGAGAGCGAGAGGTACTGAGTTCGAGCCCCTGTTGGGCGGATATGCTTTGTAGGCTGCTATTAGCGCCGTGTATTGCAGGATGTCTGTTCTGTTAGTAGTTAAGATTTAAATTGCATAACATGTAAATGTACAGCGCAGTGCGTTTGTCAGGCGCTTATTAAAGAAAAGATTATTATTATTATCTCGGCTGTAATAGTTTCTGTTTAAGAATGTTGTGTTAACACTCGTTTATCCTCTGATCACCCGTTCACGTCCTGATCACCCGTCCATGCCCTAATCACCCATTCATGTCCTTATCACCCTTTCATTCCCTGTGCCATGCTTCGCCAAATGACCTAATAATATTCAAGCTACTAATGACATCTAGAACCATGTAGACTAGAGCTGATTAGGTGTCTCTGGTTGTGGCGCTATAGAAATGCAATTACATATGCAATTACGCTCAATGTCTTTCCCATTATTTAGCATGTGTCTTTCTCTAACGATTCTACAGCGTCTTATGTAGTTATATGCAGCATAATTTGCCGTTCGTTGGACTGATAATTTGCATCGTATTAAGCAAAATACTGTTGGCGCTTTATCAATGGTTTTGACCACAGTGTTTTCATTCGACGTTGTTGTTATAATTGTATCCCGTTGGGACAGAAACCACAAAAAGACGACTTCTGTAAAACATCTTAAGGGTGTGTGTATTTCCTTTTTAACGAATAGCTGTGTGGTAACAAAGACCATTAGCGTCGCCCTCCTCCTTTATCCCGGCTTGGGACTGGCACTGTCAAAAAGCGAACAGTGGCGGAGTTACATCTTAAGGGTCTTATTTAGCCAACCATAATGTTTAGATATACGTCAACCACATCTTAAGGGTCTACGACTCTACGTGATTGACGCATATATTATGGCGTTGGCTAAATAAGTTCTAAAGGTGTGCAACGAGAGCAGTATAATAATTGACGAGTAATAGTATGGTATAGTTGAAGAATCGTTTTTGACGTATATAATTATATATTTCCGAGGAGCTCCATTTGTTGCTATTGTATCTTTGTGAGACAGAAACTACTTCGTCTGAGAATCACTATGAAATCCTATTCTATTTACGACAGTTGACGACGCAATGATATCAGAAGGAAATCGAAAGAGAAGAATGAGCGTACGTACAGTCCGATCGGGTTGGTTTAATACACGACTTAAACCTTTACCTCGAGTGTAAAAGTTCCTGATTAAGAATGCTGTCTCATAACAAAAATTACTTCTCGCCTAGAATTTATTTTCTTCTGGTCTTGGATTGGACCACCTAAAAACAGTCAAAATTATTAATTTGAGAATCTATTAATGTGTTTTAAATCGTCGTGTGGCTATCGTGTGATGCTATCTGATGGCCACGTGTAGAGCTCTTCTGAGAGACTCTTAAGTGGCGCTTTATAAATGTTTTATTACATTACATTACATTACATTACATTATTTACATCAGTTCTGCCGATCTTAAATCGCATGATATAGTACTTACGAAACTGTCGACTTGGTAGTTTCTGCTTAACATCCTTCAAAATAGCGTATGCAATAACAATAATGCTGTCACTGCACGTCAGGATAATTTATAAGAAAGTAATAATCTTAAAAGAGGTGTATAAAAATTAATGCAGCTGCTCGTTTGATTGCCCGGCATCTTCGTTTCTCCCATATATTATATATCGACCTTTATTACTGAACATCTTCATTAGCTTCCTCTAACTGCTCGGATCGAGTTCATATACATTTGGACAGGCGGAAGAAAAGCCAATTGTCAGAGTCACTGCAACAACAACAACAACAACAACAACAACAACAACAACAACAACAACAACAACAACAGCAACAACAACAGCAACATCACCAACTGACAACGACAGCAACACAGACCTTGATAGCATGAAGATCATTACTCAATCCAACTTCTTACGCTGCTATTATAAAACTAAGTGAGGTCGATGTCAACAACCCTGGCAGACGCAAGAATTGGTTAATTAAACACTGGAAACTACTACTGCCCCTATCGAAAGTCAATGACTATAATTGATGTGTACTCAGATCTTGACTTGGTAGCACTGGACAGCTGCCCCTCTGACATGACGCAGCGCTCGTGAATAAGCTGGTGCCCTGTGCTCAGTTATAAATAGAGTAGCGGTTTGGAAATTTTGAGTTTACGATTACGATAACGAATGTATACCTAAGGAAGTAATATCATTATTGAAGTTCCATCTTTTACAGATTTATTATCCTCGTTAGCTATATCTTCTGGTCTCCTGGACCCAACAGATCTCGACAAATTCCATTCTCTAACAATTCAGAAGAATCAATATGTCGAAGAACGGTCCAGCTTCGGTCAAGTGATAAGCATCGTGAAATAGGTCAAACTCTGATCACGTGTTATGTGGCGCCAAAATAGGTCAAATAATATTAAAGCGTCCAGATCACTTAATAAGTTGTATTCTAATTTTAGAATTGTGTCTCTTTAGAAGCGGCCTTCTGTGGATTCTTCTGCTGCATAATACGTTTGTTAGTTAATTAGATTAGACTGTATTAGATTTGTTTAGATTAGAATATGTACGACTATAATTATTAGATTATATGAGATAGGACAGGAGTGGATTGTACAGTACTGGATTGGATCATTCCAAAAAATTGCTTATTTGATCCGTTTTTTTAATCCTGAGGGATCAGTTTTTCCTAGGGAAAGGAACAATAGCAGGTTTCTATAATATGCACGAGTGAAAGACATAGTGACGTGTGAAAGGATATTTGACACGTTGTTATTAGACGTTTCAGCTCAAGTCAAATTTTATGTAAGCCTCTGAAAGCCAACGGCGCTAAATATAAAAGGTTAGTGTATGGCTTTATTTAGCGTCGCTCTAGAATTTTGTGAAATGGCGAATTTTCATCACAGATTACTTTTATTTGTTATTTCACAGTGTCGTTAATCAGCAAATAACCAACCAACAGCGTTGAATTGTTGTTGCGAAATTTGTCATAATTATGTGATAATGTTTCTGAGAAATTTTCTGATGAGAATCTGTTACCAACCACTAACTATTTAATCTAAGGAAACGGCCGCGTACGATGACTTTTATAACAGCGGTAAACACCGTTTTAAAGGTGTCAAAGAGGAGTTTGCAGTATTTAAAGACATCTTGTGGCTGGCTGGCTGCGTCGCTGACGTCGCCTTACTTTAATTTTCACTACGTTTAACTATTTTTAGATATAAAGTAGGCATAGTTTCAGTTTAACGACACTATGTGACAATAAAGATTACTAGCGTCGCCCTCCTTCTTATTCCAGGCTCCGGACTGACACCACTCGAATTATGACCGTGCCGAAGTTCAAATCAATTACATCTTGTAGCTTTTAAAGCCGTTCATGACCCTGATAAAAAGTTCCTTTGTTGATTTAGTTAATATTTATCTGTTTTCTGTTTTGTTCGTCAGATTTCTTCTTGCTTAAAATATGTTCCCAATGAATATTCCCCAGGTTTTCCAACGTTTTATGTCTTTATTTACCGCAGATCTGTTACTTAGACAAATGGAGATTTTTCATCGCGGTTTATTTTTTATCGTTGTTGTTGTCGTCGTCGTCGTCATTATCTTGATTATTACTAAATACTATTATTTTATGTTGTTTTGTTCGTCTACGTATCCCTGTCCGCGTGCCTGTCGCTCTGTTTCCATGTCTCAATTTGATTGCATTAATTAGGCCTATCTGGCGCCATAGATGCTTAGCCTTATGTAAGCATAAGTGTGTTTATGCGTTTGTATATGTATGTATGTATGCATGTTTGCATGTATTCATGCATGTGTGTATGAATTTATTTTTATGTATGTGCATATATGCATGTATGTTTGTATGTCTGTATGCATACATATATGCATTTATGCTTGTATTAATGTGTTTGTATATTATGTGCTTTCGCCGTCCCTTCCGGGTCTTTTTGATATTTTCATTAAACACAAAATTATACTCCACATAATCACCTCCCTGGTGATGGCCCAAACATGGCATTGCGTCATTAAAAAATAAGAAACTAACCGATTGTTTTCTTTAGACACCATTAAAAAGTCCTTAACAATTGATATATAAGTTTTGGACGCAGGAGTTAAATTTTAACACAAAACGTCATAACATTAAAATCGGTAAGATTGAAGTCAACGGCCATGACAGTCACAAGATGTTTTCAAACAATTGAAACCTACCAATTGTGGGACACGGTAGACGATTTGCTAGAGCGCTCGGCTTATAACACGGAAAGTAGGGGTTCAAGTCTCTGAGAAGGTGGCTGTGTAGATATATTGAGCAAGACCTTCACTCACAATTACTGCTCATCGATTGCTCAGCGCCATGCTTGGTCATCCGTATGTATGTATGTGTGTATGTATACATGTTTGTATATGTTTGTGTGCCTCTAGTTGGTCACTACATGTCGCAGTTAAATCGAATTAAACTGTTTTAACTTATATTTAAAAAAGGCTCTAACCCTAAGTGCCTACCACGTAGTACCACCTAAGTCTATCTTTGCACTCTAACAAGTAATGTCTAATTCTGACATCCACTATTGTGTGGCTACAAGTCTCGACGTTATGTATACTGTGAAAGCGCATTCATTGTCTACGGCCTCAACGCAGTCGTCTCAGTTTGTACCAAAGATTATATCTGGCAAAGCGGTTGAGGTATATATAGCATAGCGTAAGCGTTTTATTGAGGTGTGTAAAATGTGCGTAGTATTATATTATTATTATTAAATAAATTTATAACGCGCGCAAGGTCACACCGAAATGTGAAACTGAGGCGCGGATAGTCAGCCGCCAGGTGAAGATGCACTTAGATTTCTAAATCCTTGAAAGCCAAGGAGAAATAGTGAGTTTTGAGCCGCTTTTTGAAGAAAGGAAGTGAAGTTGAGCTACGAAGAGAAAGTGGTAGTCGATTCCATTCCCTTGGAGCAGAGGCGTGGAATGCACGAGAGCCCATAACTGTTCTGCATCGTGGCTCAGAGTTTAACGAAATTTGATGACATCAAAATTCAAAAGCCGTTGGCGTTAAAAGGAAAACTTGCTTCGAATAGTTTCAACGACAACTTGTACCAGCCAGTGTTGTACTTTTACTTCTTCCATGGCAGACTTGGGATTGGATTTACCATAGTACGGGCAGGGGCGATGTTTAGCTAGGCAAGTGTCGTAGTTTCTGTGTTTAACAATAATATCCTATATCCAATTTGCCGTTGACCTTACACTAGCTGGACAGTTACTGTAGTATTGTGTCAGCAATGTTTATCCTACAGAATTTGTATTGGTGATGGACACCGTAATAAAGGTGTCTCAAAGAGAAATGTGCAGTTGTACTAATGTGCACTTAAAGATATCCTCTGGTTGCAGGGCTGCTAGTTACGAATATCTCAGGCATCATTACAATGCTTCCACATGCAGCTTATGTTGTAACGACACAGAGTGTCATAACACAGGTGATTAATGTCGCCCTCCTCCTCTTTTATCCAGACTGAAAGTTTCTGTTTAAAATGACTGTGTTATAATGAAGCTTATCCTTCGCCTAGATTCTCCTTTCTCCTGGCTTTGGAATTGTACCTCCGAGAAGCAGATGAAGTTTTTAAAGTTTTTTTTTATTTAAGATATGTTTTATATCATGGCCAATATATCCAGAAAACACGGATTGGCCTTATAATCCTAATCCTTGAGAACGAAGGAGGGCAGCGCTAATCATCTTTGCTATGACACAGTGTAGTGAAACAGAAACATCCCTAACTAACAGTAAGCTAAATAGGAATGGGACACGGTAGCTTAAGATATAGTTTAAATCATTCCGTCACAATCAGGCTGTTCAGGTGGACCGTACGTCGAATTCATTAGGAAACTGACTACTAGGTAGTTTGTATTTAACGGCTCTATTTCATTACAGAGATAAGTAGCGTTGCTCTCCTCCTTTAATCAAACTTTGGACTGGCACTTCCAGTGTACGGGCAATGGCAGCGTCGTCTTTTAGTTCTATGAGGTGGGAACCCAGAGTGTTAAAATTCACATTTCGACTATATTGTGACAATGAAAGAATATGTTGCCGCTGCGCTTCAGGATTATTTGGAAGAAAGATATAATCTTAAAAGAGGTGTTTAAAATTTCCCTATGCAAATGAAGCTTTTAGTGTTCTTGCCCTTTTAGTATCTGATTTTTCCATACATAAGTGTTTACGGTAGTGTGTCTGTGTACAGATTGCTTTGTCCCTGTGCATCGTTCTCTGGCTCTGTCTCTGTCTTCGGCAATTTCATTCCAATTAATTAATTCAACTTCTATGTTTTAATCAATTACTCTGCCCTATTACAACTGGACGTTAACGCGTGGCATCTATTCCGTATAGAAATATGTTCATCGTGGAACATTTATAGATATATTTTTATGTTGCTTATGCTGCTTAGATGCACGCACATATAGATATAAATATGTGTATACATAAATACATACTTATACATATATATATATACAAATTGACATACGTACATACATGCATATATATACATATATATAAATATAATTACATATATGTATGCGTGAATCCAACTGAATTTGTGTGCATATCCCTGGTTAGCTATAATATTATAGTTTCTTAATTATAGCATGACAGGCGGAAGAAACGCCAATTGTCAGATTCACTGCAAGTGTTTAGCAACAACAATTATTGATAACCACAGCAACACCAAAGCAACATTAGGCGTTGCTGTTGATGATTATTGATGATTATGACGACAACGACGACGAAAATGGTGATGACGACGACGATGAAGACAGCGACAGCAAAGAAAAAAGCGAGGAGGAAGAAGAACGGATGACGACGATGTTTGTGATGATGATGATGACGGAAATGGTGATGACAGCGACAATGAAGAAGGACAAAGGATGAATTTGAAGATGGTGATGATGATGATGACGACGACATCAGCAATGGTGGGCGTAATTATCAGCAACATTATCGTCGTACAATAAAGCAGTAGCGCAGACAGGTTTTAACCCCAGGGGAACGAGCGCTTAAAAATGTCCCCACTCACCCAAACTTTTAATTAATTACATTCATTATGTTTATACGCGATTTCTCTTTGTATTTTAACGAGAATCACTGAAGTGGTAAAAGCAATATGTATAGTAAATTAGTAATAGAATAGTATACTGTAACGTAACAGTACAAACACAAACCAATTACAACAGCATTTTTAGTCTAGTCTTCATTTTATCAAAGTTATTGATATTGCCACATTGACCGTGCTCTGCTATCAGACAATTAATTCATGTCGATAAGTTTCTGGTTGAACTGATTGGTTTCCAAAGTGTTTAACGACATCTTGCGGTTTTCCAGGACCGTTGACAACAACCTCACCTTACCTTCCAGCGGTAAGAAACTACAGCACCAATTGAGCAGAGAAGAACAATTTATCAAAATCTTTGGGATTGATGTTGATTGGAATATTTACAGTAGGGGAAGATGGGGCTAAAAGTCACAGGGGTTAAAAGTCACAACCGGATTAAACACGTTTGGAATAGCCCTAGAGTATTGAAGTGACACCTAGCGGATAGCTGGGCAAAGCGCCCAAGTAAAAATAGAAACAGTTGTTGACGTTATTGCAGTAATTGAATTTTGAATCAAATTCCTTGTTTTAACGTGATTAAAAGTTGAAATTCGTCTCACGTGGAAACATTTGTTTCGGCAAGTATTTGTCATATTAATAACGGTGTTTTTAGCTCGAGTGCTGCATATTTTAGCGAGCTATGTTCGTACAGTGGTTAAAACGTGATTGCATGACCGCCATTTCTTGTTCTTACTATCAATGTCGTGTATGTGGTGTTGGGGTTAAAAGTCACATGGTGTTGGGGTTAAAAGTCACACGGTGTGAGTTTTAACCCGAACTGTGACTTTTAACCCCAACTCTGTTGTGATAGCTGTAAATGAATATTTATGAATTGTTACTAGTCTTATGAGCTGTTTTTAACATTATTCATTTAGCAATAGGCCTACTAAAGGCCTAGTATCGTGTGTATTATTAGTTCTTTTTGTAATTTACTAATAATAGTAGGCCTACTTTGGACTTCATTTGTTAGGTCTGAAAAGATGCGGCGCTACAAGCGACAAACTGACCGTGGAAGGTTTTGTTGTCTCATAACATAATTAGCCTAGGCCTAGGCCTACTTTATGCTCATGACACTTCCCAAACCGTTACAGCGATCACTTAGCCTAATGCGACTATGTTTGTGACTTCTTGCCCCAAGCTTGTGACTTTTTACCCCCGACCGGGGCTGAAAGTCACAAGTCAAACCGTGCTGTTCAAAGTGAAAAAGCAGAGCAAAAACACAACGGAATTTACCTTTCCAAGTATTGGGAACTTAGACGACATAGTTGTCTAATTTTATAGTGGTTGGTTATTACGCTAGCTAATATATTATTTGGTAAAATTACAAAATATCAATATTTGTGACTTTTAGCCCCACCTTCCCCTACGTACATGTTTCATACACGTCCTTACTTCTCACAGCCCTTGTCAACAAACTAATAAACTTCCATTAATTGATCAAATATTGATGCATGGATTCCATCTGTTTGTTATGACATCAAAGGCCATTGAAATCGAGCGAATGCAACCGGTCGCAATCTAAACATTTTTTTTTTTTTTTTTAATTCCATGGTTTAACGTCATCGTATGACATCTATGGCCGTTGACGACAATTCAAAATTATGTACAATGCAGTTGAAACAAAATTGATAGAGTTAAAGACATCTAAACAGTACTTTACAATTTCACTAATATTCATCGTTTAGCAGCATAATATTATAATTCAGATACTAATGTCAATGTTACTTGCATAAGATAATATAGTGTAAGATGGTCTTTCAGGAAAATTATACACTGTTTTGCAGCAATTATCACACATAAAATTTTTTTAATGTAAAATGAAAAGATTCCTTATAAACAACAATAATGTACACCAGATTTCCAGTCCAGCTATTCAATGATATAACAGCATTGGTTTCGAGTTTACAAAACCTGTAATTATGAAGTTTACAACACCTGAAATTATGATATGAAATTTATATTTTAATTTTTAATTTTCAAACATTTTTTTTTTTCATTTTCCCTCCCTTTCTCCACCCAACGCAACCAGACATCGCTGAGGATTATATAGCAAAAGTGAAACGGTTTAAAGTGGTGTGTAACAGACCGTCGTATAATAATTTGTACAGTATTTTGCGAAATTTTATGTTGCATGTCTCCCTTATTCAGGCTGAAAACAGATAAAGCGTTTGCATTATTTTAATATATTGCATGTATTTATTTATTTATTTAATCCAATATTTAACGACATCCTATAGCTACAAAGGCTGTTGACGTCTTTAAAGTGTTTGATGTATTTCAGTTCATTTTCTTGTAATGTTCTCATAAGTTTTCTTTCTTTTTTCTCGTCTTTGATTCCGTTTCTGATAGGATGTTGACGTATTTTGAAGTTTTTGACGGATTAAGTTCATTTTCGTATAATGTCTATCATCAGTTTTCTTTTTTTTCTTGGCTTGGATTCCGTTTCTGGCAGGCTTTCCACTCACTTTTTTGTGGCCAAACAGGCTCTTTTAATAACTGTTTTCTCTTCAATCTTATTAACAATATTTATAGAATATTACATTCATCTATCTAAATTACTATCAAACTATCAATATTACATTTACAGGAGATGTTCAGTATTCATTATCCATCAATCATAGTACATACAGGTTGCATGTATGTTTAAAGCATGGCCTATGTATCTAATAGACACTCACACCGTCCCAAGTCTGGAGAAAGACTCACACCGTCCCAAGTCTGGAGAAAGACGGATGGCCACGTTGAACGGCGCTATGTCATAACAAAGATGATTATCGTTGCCTTTTAACTTTATTTCAAGCTTTGGACGGGCACCAAAGTACGATGGCAGCATCGTCCTTTAGTTCCATAAAGCGAAGATTTATAATAGTTCTCAAATTCGATTCAAAAAGGATTATTATTATTATTATAACCACAGTTTAACGTCGTCTTATGACATCAAAGGCCGTTGACGACAATGCAGAAAATATACAATACAATCATAACCAGAAACTTATAGCATCCGAACGACACTATTAAAGGTGTCAGACGGAGCTTTACAATTTCACTAATATTCAATATTTTTGCAACATAAAGTAGCTCATCTCATACTGTCAATGATAATTAGGCCTATGTACTGACAAATTTCATTAACTAACAAAGCATTATATGTATTATAATTGATTAAGGTATTCTTTTAAACTGTTCATGTATCTTACAAAAACACTATAATAAAAATGTTCATTATCCAAAGAAGTATACATGTATTATAATTGTTTAAAGTATTCTTTTAAACTGTTCATGTATCTAACACACATAATAAAAATTCCATTAACCAACAAAGCATACATGTATTATAATTGTGAAAAGTACTCTTTTACATTGCAACACAGTATATAATTGCATAATAACAATGTTTTAGTAAAAGACCAATCAAATATTTACAGATTTGAGTAAGATACAAAACCATTCACCATTTACAAAATTTTACCTTTATTAATTATCTTAACTAACCTATACACTTCATTCTGAAATAAATTTACTGTCAAAAGGGTTTTAATAGAAATTTCATGTTTATATAATTGACATTTATTTCTTAAAACCTCTGAAATATCTTCTTTTTTACATTCAATTAAGAGATGATGAATTTTCTCTTTGACATTACAAGTATCACACAGACCGTTTGCATGCCTTTTTATAACGAATAGTCTTTGATTAGTATTGGCCACTCCTTCATTCAAAAAGGATATGTTGCCGCTGCATTATTTATATTAAAGTTGTAATCTTATAAGAGGTGTTTAATATTCCCTATGCAAATGAAGCTTTGCATGTTCTGGCCTATTTAGTATCTGTTGTTTCCAGACATAAGTGTGTGCGATGTGTGTGAACAGTTTCCTCAGTGTTTTTTAAAATCTTTCTTGGCCTCTGTCTATGTGTTCATGAATTTCATTCCAATAAATTATTATTTACTCGGTCCTGTAATAGCTAGACGTAAATGCGTTGCATCTGTTCTGTATAATATTCTCGTTTCCCCTATCTTTAGACTGGCACCACCCGACAACAGATAAAGTTTTTATATTTAGGATGTGCTTTAAATCATTTCGTAACTATTATGGCTGTTGAAGTCGACCTTATCTCGCACGATACATTAGGAAACTAAGTAGTGTCTGTTTAACGACGATGTTTCCTAACAAAGGTGACTAGCGTCGAACTCCTCCTTTGT
>JACEVL010000087.1:2613920-2615469 GCA_020284085.1 Aporrectodea caliginosa | reverse complement strand
TTGCTGCCTTTGCAATTCTTCTTTCTCTCTTTGAAGACGTAATTCTTCCTGTCGTGCATTTTCTGCTTTCTCTTCTTTTTCTCTCTGAAGACGTTCTGCCTTCTCTTCCTTTTCTCTCTGAAGACGTAATTCTTCCTGTCGCATTTCTTTCTCTTCTTGTCTCCGTTTCTCCTCTCTTTCTTTCTCTTCTTGTCTTCGTATCTCCTCTCTTTCTTTCTCTTCTTGTCTTCGTTTCTCCTCTCTTTCTTCTTTCATCATCATCCACTGCATCATCATCTCCATAGACATAAGTCCAGGCGGTTTTTCAATAACCTTTTCCACAACACCGCCGACAGCACCTTCTTCTTCTGCTTCTTCCTTAAGCCAGACTTCAGCTAGCGCTTCTAACATGTCCTCACGTGACATATCTTTCAGTTTCTCTTCTTCAAAACCAGCCTTCAACAAGCGCTGTTTTAATCTTTCAGAAGACATCTTCTTCAGTTCTGCTTGTTTTTTGACACTTAATTTCTCCATCTTACTTCTTTACTTCAGTGCTGTCCTTTCTGGAAAACACCAGTTTTCTTTTGTGTTTGAAGTATTGGGAATTGTTCTTTGTTTGATAACAACCAACTTTTATACCTTTGTCGTTGAGGCTTTCGTTGTCGTAGATTTACCAATGATTTGAATGCGTATTCACCAGTCGACGTTGTTTCGGAACCCAGACGCTGTTTCGAATCCCAGACGTTGTTTCGAATCCCAGACGTTGTTTCGAATCCCAGACGTTGTTTCGAATCCCAGACGTTGTTTCGAATCCCAGACGTTGTTTCGAATCCCAGACGTTGTTTCGAATCCCACCGCTGCTGCCACCAAATATGTCACCAACTCTTTTCTTTCTTAGTTGTGACCTACCTCAAGAACTTTCCTTATCTCTACATATAAATTGCTCAACGACTTCTAACTGTTTAAGAATTAAATTGACACAGTTCTTTCAATGTTTCTTTCTTTCTTCTTCAAACACAGTTTAATAACAACAACTCAACTCTTGCCTTACAACAACTGTACTACACTGTATTGTTCAAATTTACTGTCATCAGCAGTTTCTAAGTTTGGCGCGCTAACTGCACGTGTAAAACAATCTATCGTCAGCCAAAGTTTAGGCTACTTTAGGCCAAGCGCCCACGAGCCGACAGCGCAACTAAGGCCTAAGACTAAAACGCTTAACAATCGATACACATTATATATATATATCAACCTAAAGAACACCTGTGCTCATTATATATGCAAAACACTTGTTCACAGTCTTGTTCATGTTAAATTAAATAGGAATCAGTGCGCTTCAAAATAGCTAACTCCATATAACTTGTTGCAGCTGCTCCTCGTTTTTCTGACAATTTCTTAAACCTAGCTCCGTTCAGTTTGTGTCGCTTGATTTTCGATAAAGTAAAGCGATGCGCAGACAGTTTTATAAACAACAAATACACATAAAACTGGAATTTCGAATACCCAACGTACACACTGATATTCCACGACTTATGACTCAGCGGTCTCAGGCTCTCAGCACCCCTGTCCT
>JACEVL010000087.1:2598920-2608920 GCA_020284085.1 Aporrectodea caliginosa | reverse complement strand
CCTTCTCCTTCTCCTTCTCCTTCTCCTTCTCCTTCTCCTTCTCCTTCTCCTTCTCCTTCTCCTTCTCCTTCTCCTTCTCCTTCTCCTTCTCCTTCTCCTTCTCCTTCTCCTTCTCCTTCTCCTTCTCCTTCTCTCCTTCTCCTTCTCCTTCTCCTTCTCCTTCTCCTTCTCCTTCTCCTTCTCCTTCTCCTTCTCCTTCTCCTTCTCCTTCTCCTTCTCCTTCTCCTTCTCCTTCTCCTTCTCCTTCTCCTTCTCCTTCTCCTTCTCTTTCTCCTTCTCCTTCTCCTTCTCCTTCTCCTTCTCCTCCTCCTTCTCTTCTTCCTCCTCCTTCTCTTCTTCTCCTCCTCCTCTCTTCTTCCTCCTCCTCCTTCTCTCTTCTTCTCCTTCTCCTTCTCCTTCTTCTTCTCCTCCTCCTTCTCCTCCTTTCTCCTCCTCTTTCTCCTCCTCCTCCTCCTCCTCCTCCTTCTCCTCATCATCCTCCTTCTCCTCCTTCTACTCCTCCTCCTCTTCCTCCTCCTCATCTTAGTCCTACCCTAGAGTCACCTAGACGACAGTCGAATGTCTGCATGCGGCGGATGAGCGATAGCATCTGTTGCAGCCGTCGCCGCATTCACCGCCGTTGGCACCGTTGTTGTTGCTGCTGCTGCTGCTGCTGCTGCTGCTGCTACGTTCGCATTTTCATCAACTCATCTTCGCCATTCGAATCTTCGAGGAGGAGTTACACTAATCGCTGGAATGTGTGAGTAGACTTATATTAGGCCTATTTTATCCAGCTAAAATATACACAGGCATATAAGCACACGTTTAACTCGGTGACTTGGTGAATGTCTGAGGCTTTCCAGGCTCATGCGAGTGGAGACGCGGAAGAGGACTTGGAGAGATTTCTTATCGCAATCAATTAATGTGTTGATAATGGCGTTGTTACTAATGCATTAGATCAGATGTGTTTAAATTTGCTTTCTTTGTTTGCTTGCTTCTTGTCGCCAACGCTATATTCATCGAGCATGACGTCAACGCTTAGAATCACCGATTAGCAGCAGACAATTATGAGCATTGGATAATGCCATTGTTACTAATACATTAGACAAGATGTGTCTATAAATTCAATTTGTTTGCTTCTTTGTCGCCGATGCTAAATATTATCATTCCATCGGCATTGTGGCAACATGCTTTAATCCCTGCGACTGTTAAAACGTGACTTTGTTACAATTGACTAATGACTATTGGACTATTCCGTACGCCTCAAACTTGTGGTCTTCGCACTTTGAAAGAGGTATTGCTTTCTAATTGCCGCCTTCATTGATAGCATACTTCTGTCAAGAACAGTCTTCGGTGTTGTGGTCCTAGCGTTGAAGGATCGTCACGCTGAACTTCAAATACTACAACAGCGATCCATGAACCGAATCTAAACTTTCAACGTCGTTTTCTTGCATGACTTGTAAATAAGTCGTTAACAGTTTCACATGTTACACTGGGAAGTCTGGGATTCGAGCCTCAGAGGCAGACAGACAAATTCCTATGCCACTTTTACACCCCAGCAAACAGTGACCACACCCATTGAATCGATAAAGCTATTTTGATGACTGTGTACTGCTTGTGAATGGTTGCGACCGAGACAATGTGACTTTGTCAGCAACAATTCTTCACTCTTTCAATTTAACTTTCACTCTAAGACTTGTTGTCTATCATTTTCGTAGTCTTACCTACGATGCACGTGGGTAAGACTGTACCTGTATAGTGTATACCTTCCTCCATACATTGCTCAACCCATAACTGCGTCGTGCAAGATGCTTTACTACTACTCTGGAACAAGTACGTTCTTGTTCTACCGCGATGTCTCTTTCAGTCTTTCGGGGCTCACTTCTTTGCAGTCCAAATGCTCTCGTTTAAAAGTCCTGCCACTAGTCTCTGTGCACCTCGGTTCATAGGCGTAGCTACATGGAGGCACGAGGAGGCAATTGCCTCCTCTTGCTTTCTTTATATACTGGAACTTCTATTGACCAATGACCCCATTAACCAGAATTTTGCCAAGTTGCCTCCTCTTGAATTTAAGTCTGGCTACGCTCCTGCCTCGGTTGGCTGCTGCACAGAGGAGATGAACCAGCGGAAACATTGAGAATGATCCACGATTACGCAAAGGCGGAAGGCTAGAAAATGTCAGCCCTAAAGCAATAGTAAGAGCCATAGACCGGTCGAAACCAGTCTCAGCTGATGAAATGTGAAAGGAGTACACGGATGATGGATCGAGTGACCGTGATCTACTGTGAGCTCTGTTGATAGTTTTAAGTTGGAAATATTGCTGATGAGTTCGCATTATTTAGAAACTGTACGCCGATGAATTAATTGGGTTCAGTATCAGATTTTTTGGTCATTTAACAATACGCTAAAAACTCAGAAACTGAATCTAAGACCTATAGTTGCGCTGTGAACCGGACGAGTCAATAGTTCGAGGGCCGATCGTTGAAGAACTTTGGAAGTCCTTGACAGTCACCTTGCACCTTGTCGATGACGTATTCTGTGAAGAAGATCTTTAATATCTTGCTATTTTGTTCAGGGCTATATCTGTGGCACGACACTTGCAAGACGTACAGTTTGAACCTTTTAGACTTGACGTTTCTCTCGACGATCTATTGCCCACTGCCGTTATAACCTATAAGAGAAAACATGCATGACATCCACTGTAAATTCAGTGTTAAAACTGGTTTACATGCACCGTTTGGGAATGGTCAGCGCCACCAGGAGACATTTCTACCGTCAAAACAACACCACAAGATTAGCACAGATCGTCTGTCTAGGGTGCCACCAGATGCCGCGATGGACGACAAAGGATGTATGCATAATTACGTTGTCAGTGTATTCTAAGTAAGTAATCTGCATTAGTGCAAGACAAACGCTCACAATTAGCAATGCAAAAGGCAATACCATAAACAGCAGTTACAGTTAGCAAAGCAGTCGTGCATAGGCAGTGATAGTGTTTGAATAATCTGCATATATTTCTATGAGAGATGACTGATGCATCTTCACATGACCGGATATCGTCGTCGTCGTCGTCGTCTCTTTGTGTTTGGAGTCGGTTGCTGTCTAGCAGGGCAGATCATTTCCAGGGTAAATCTTTTTCTGCTGTGTCTAGGAAGAATTAGTGATATGCTGTTGGACATGCAGTCGTGCTAATTGCTCCCGTGAGGCTGATTAGACAACGATTTATAAGCCTATTGTATTATATATTATATGGAAATGGCTACGTCGCCCTGGCTGAGGGTCGAGCAAAAGACAGCATCTCACGAGACGGTGACTGTCTCTAGGGAGGTCTTCCGAAGGTCTCATCATCATTTATTTAGCTCATAAAATATAGGGAACGATAACTGATATTAATAATAAATAATAATAAATTTTACCATTGACACAGTTTTTCATTTCTAAAGGCTATTATTTGCTTAAATTAAATAACAACAACAACAACAATAATAATAATAGGCCTACTCCTAGAATGGTTTTCATGAGAGATTATTAAATTTGTACCTCGGGGAAAAATAGTAAGTAATGAAACTAATAGTATACAATGACATTTTATTTATAATAATTTTATTTATATTAATAGTTTTACGATATTAACATGTTATTGTAACATTACAGACTATTTATGAAAATAAATATAAAGCAATAAGTAATAAAGAAAATTATTGCAAATTCTGTTGTAGACCTAAAATGATATCGCAATTTTAACATCAATATCAATATTATCATTTAATAATTCACTGGTATTCATATTGTTCAAGACAGTCAACGTAAATTCTCACGCCCCACTCTAAAAAGTTGGGGCCAGAGGTAGGCCTACTTTTGCTCTCCTACATGTACCAATTCTTTTGCCTTTTCCGGATAGGCTGAAGCGTGGACCAGCGGCGAAGAAGGCCCTTCGACCAAAAGATAGTTTTCTTGAGACTTTGGCTTATCTCTGCGTTTTTTAACGCCGTCGACATAGGCCTATATATCTTCTCGCTTGCATAGATGGACGTGAACGAAGCGAGTAACGCAGTGGATGACGACATTCTGTTGACCAGACTAAGCATCTCATATGGAGTTGTAGGACAGTAGTATAGCTCTGCTCTGAATCTGAAGACAATGATGGTAGCCATCACTGGCCTGAACAACTCAGTTCGCTCGGTGTTGCACCCCGAAGACCACGAGAAGCAACTAAAGTCATCGTCCGAATTTGTCTTGTCGTCCCCGTTGTCCCAGAAGGAATTGATTGATTTTTTATCGCATTTTTCAACCTTGTCAGACACGAAGCCGAACTCTTCGACAGTTTTTCAAGGTATGAAATTTATGTTGAAAATTTTAAATCTAAAAGGCAATTTTTGCATGACGATCGACGTACTGTAGACAGCAGGATTAAATCGACAACGTAGCCGAAGCCTTTCGATCAAGAACGAAGAAGTTGACTTTTAACATCCCAGAGTCGACCGGAAACTCCAGCTTTTCAGTCTGTAGACAAGCAATAGAGAGTTTTAGACTTACAGAGCTATCTATTGACTGCAGCATCTAATGCGAGAGCAGTTAACTCAACCAATAAAAGAGAAACTGTGAAAATTTACCGTGATAATCTACAGTTGGGCGGTCTCAGCTTTCCCTGCATGAAATGTTGACATAAGTATAGACCTTATAAAGGAGGCTTAACGTCATTGAGAAATTGCCTGTGGCGTTAAAACCGACTCCAGCAGACTCTTTTTTTTATCACAATACTAAAGCCAACCACGACCTTGGAGTGGAAGTCGAGTCTAGCAAAAGCATCGGCAAATCCAGCTCTGAAAGAGATTTATATTGTAGCTTTCAAAAGAAACTGTCAGAAGAGTTGTGGCTAAATTATCGAAAATGGCGCGCAATTCAGCCTATATCGGTTTAACTGAAAATATAGACCTTATCTGAGCTCAGTTAGGTGAATGGTAATCTATATGCCTGCCTGAACTTATTAACGTTTAAAACTGTGAACGTATTAAAAAATGCCAATATTTTGTCAATATAATACAGCAAATTTTGGATACTACTGGTTTCATATAATATACTCTCGTGGTTGCAAAGTCTTCCAAGAGGCAGAGGCGCGTTTACCAGTAGGCGCACTAGGCGCGCGCCTAGGGCCCCCAAATCTTGGAGGGCCCCCAAAAGAATGAAAATATTTTTTTCAATAATAAAAAATAACATTTTAAAATTTAGAATTATTTTAAATATAATTTTTTTAATTTTTACAGCTTTTCATTCACATAAAAGTATATCATTGTAATTGTAAAAGTATTTTATTGTAAACTGTAATTGCTCTGTTCAATTGGGCAGCAATTGGGCTAATAATTCATTTTTGTGTAAAATAACACCAAACGTGTTAGCAACAAGCAGCAACGGTTGTCTGCTGCAGTTTAGGCCTGCGTGTTGATAGTTTAGTCTGAAAATTTCGTCATTTTACAGTGTTTAAAACTTTTATTAGTATTGATAACCAGTAAGTAGGCTAATAGTAGCCTAATTGAAATTTTAATAGTATTAAATATTTATTACAATCTGACGCGATGAGACGTTGCTAATATTCTGGAGCTGCAATTTTACGAAAGAAGATAGCTCTAATGACAATTTGGTGAAATTTGTTGCAATCATTCAATCAATCAATCAATTTTTGTTTATCAAAATAAGCTGACAAGTACGCAACTTATACAAAGAATAAATGCTGCAAAGAATAAATGCCACCAGCAAATCTCTGCAGGATCAAAGGCTATGTTTGTCGAATTTGAATTATTTAATTATTTAATTCTTTAAAAAAAGTTGCTCAAACGTCAGAGAAAATTTCACCAACATATAGACAGAGAAAAAACTTAAAGTTGGTAGGCTATTTAAAGCGATTATGACATTGCATGGCATATGAAGGCGAACAGCCGCAGAAAACGTCAAATAAAATGTACTTTGTTTTTTGACGAAACTGCACCTCCTCTCGTGTGACAAAAACGGCTTCAAGTTCAACTTCGTAGGTTTTTGCACATGATATTCTAAACACCACCAGAGTTTCAGGCTCTTTGTCTACAAGAACAGAAGGGCCCCAAAAATATTTGCGCCTAGGGCCTCGTTTTCTATAAACGCGCCTCTGCCAAGAGGAACATTATAAGTAGAGCTAGACGAAAATCAGAGTCAAAAGCGAAAAAATCACGGCGATACTTTTTAAAAATTGCCAATTTCACGGCGAATTCACGGCACCAATTCACAGTCATATTGTGTCCACAAAACATGGCACTGACAAACACTTCTCTTCATCCGTTTACGACGTTACGTCAGCGCAGACGCTGTGTGACTTAGTCAGTAAAAAACGCTGTCACAACTTCAAGTCAGAATAGAATGGTTTAATTTACTTTTGGCGCCATCTGACAGTTGACTAAAACTGCCTTCGTTCTTCGCCAATGTATTATTTATGAGCAAGGCGGCCGTTTTCGGTCCAAGTTATTATGTTTAACATCAGAAATTTATGGATTTCGACACAAAAAGGGCAGCATGTGTGAAAAATCACGGCAAATCAGAGTGCCTAAATTCAAGGCAAACGCCAAAATTCGCGGTTTCCTTGAATTCCGTGATTGTTTTTTTTAGCCCTAGGCTAATTATAAGTCTATGGGGTACGATTTGCAAAAACAGGCTAAGCGTGTACACGTGTACACATAATTATATGTAGCCTAGTCTTCGTTTTAGAAACGCGTTCACATGCAATGAGTGCTGTGCTGGCATTTGTCGAAGTATTGCAGTGTTGCTATCGACCACCAGCTGGCGCCAGTTATTCTAATTGACTCCATGTCAGAACTGATGGCATCGAATGGCGGCAAGAACAGCGCACGTTTAAATACATTGGAGAGCGACTATCCTTGGATCTGAACCCCAATCTTTCCCAGGAGGGTTCCGTCGGTGGGCGACTATACCCTGTCCGTTCTCAAGAGTCGCGGCTGCCTGCCTAATGAGGCGTCGTTCAGTGATGAATCGTTGTCTTTCTATCCATCTGCTGTACTCTGCTTCCTCCTCGGAACATCATTATCGTCTTCGGGTGACTGATAAATGCAGTTGCCTCGCAACATGAACGTCATTCACTCCCAGTGTTTTAGTCGTCGAAGATGGCCGCCGCATTAGTATTCGGTCGGAACTGTTTCTCTGCAGCTGGTGCACAGCAACCGTATAAATGCTCAGAGACAAAGACAAGTGTTAGAGCAGACGCGATGGCTGATTGCTAGATCGCTCGCTTTGTATACGGTACGCACATTGGAGATTGCGGCAGAGCCTCAGGCAAGGCCTTTCTCACAGCTAATGGCGGACCGCCATCAATTCACATTTATTCATTTGGTTAAATAAGGTTAAGTAAGATTAAATGAAATCCGAGTACATTATATACACATACTATACACAGTGGCATTAATTGCACCTTTATATACACGGTGAGTGGACAAAAAGCGACGTATACCCACAGAGTTTAAATACTTGTACCTGGGACTATTATTACCAGCTTGTACTCGTACTTTAGACCAAAGTAGGCTACTTGTACTTGAGACCTAAGTACTTGGACACAACTGACAGTTTTTAACCTATTAGTTTTGCCTTTTCTTTGAGTCATTAATTTTTACGCTCTGGGCAGTCGACATTTTGACAGCTCTTTGGTGTTACCGGTGTTTAGACGGATCGCATCTTGATCAGAATTTCCTTCTGGTTGTCTTGTTAAAATGGCCGACACGGACAGTGATAATTCTAATAATGAAAATACTAATATTCCTATAGGGTGGTATGATAATTTCACTGTCTACAAATCTTTTAATGTAAAATTCAAACTGCAATGGATTGACAAGGACCTTGAATCGAGTGCTGCTGACAAGCAAGCTCTGCTCAATGCAGTCGCAGGTAGTCATTTGAACTCTTTCGAGTAATGCAAATGTAGGCTAAATCTTCAGCGCCACACGAAAGCAGTCGCAGTGTCAGGGAAACCAGCTTATTAACCGGAGTAATGCATTTTATGACTTGTACTGTGAGATTTCTAACAGTAAACCACTGAACCTATAGGTTATATATGGCGTTCACGTGTGAATAGAGTTCACTTGTGAATTTTCTATGTCCCTCTCGGAATGCTTTGTTATAGATGTCAATATCTCTTTGTTTTAGCAGTAGCCACGTGTACTTGTACTTGAGAGTTGAGACCCTAGTACTTGTACTTGAGACCCTAGTACTTGTACTTGAGACCCTAGTACTTGTACTTATACTTGAGACTTCAGTACTTGTACTTGTATTTGTATTGCAACCTATGTACTTGCAGCATCTCTGCTAATACACGACCCCTCTTGTAAATTCCCAAACAAACAGACTACGATATTAACCAATTTGTCACTCTTTTGTTATGTCACTCTTTTGTTATGTCGCTCTTTCAAATCGGCAATATTTCTGCCGCTCTTTTAAAATTGCTCTCCGATTTGTCGCTCTTTTGTTACGTCGCTCTTTCGAAACTATGCCACCTACAGAGTTTAGGATAGTTTCTCCGGAGCATTCCCTGTGCAGTTCTTCCTGGTCACTTCCTCCCGTTGGACGATTCCTACAGGATGCATGTGATAAATTATAAATTGTCGAATAGTGTAGGCCGTTTTATTATATATATAATGATTTCTTGTAATTTTGTGATTTATGTGATTTATGTGATTTTGTTATTTAACACAATTATATTGTTCTTATCGGATGTACCCGCATTGCGTTTGTAGGCGATTCAATAAAGCACGTACTTACTTACTTATATGCATAGTTAAATGCTCTAGGTTGGAAACTATAGCTTGTAATAAAAAGCAACAATTATGTAACTATTCAGTGCCGGGCCAATAAATTAAAATATAATAAATTGTTAACTTAAGCGGCGTCTATACCGTATAATTATAATGAGTTAATGTCCTTTATAGACATGTATTTATTGAGAATGAAGACAGTACATGGACAGAATAAAGGAGTCTTTAACGGGTAGGCTACATTAATTTTATGTTAAGCGATAGAACTCAGCAGATAACATAGCAACTAAGCTACGGATGTGAAATGTAAATGTACACTTTTTATATAGCGACTGTGTGGCCTCGACCCTGCTCACTTTTAAATGAATTGATCGAGTAAGATTCTAAGCCACCGCTGCTCGTTTGAATGGGGGCCACGCCATTTAAGATCCCCGCCGCCGCGTACAGACTGTGCTATAGCCCGAGGTTTAAATCTCTGAAGTAAGCCGTCATCGGGAAGCGAACCGCGATCCGCACTCTCTCCAACACAGAGGGGACATTCAAGGTTCCCGTGTACGGACCATGAAAGAAAAAGTGTCACCAGGGGAAATTATGAGGCACGGTAAACGACGGAACAGTTGGCGTGCGATAAATCGATTAGCACGTTATTACTGAACAGAACTTAGTATCTGTTCTGCTAATAAATACACGTTCAAAAACTTTTTCCTGCTAAATAAGTAATAGACTACGGCTAATGTAGCAAATAAATTCTTATTATATTTTGCAGCGATCGATAGGTCGCAGGCATGATAAATTGGAAAGATGTCAGGAGCGAAGCGAATGGTAGAATTGTCCTCGTGTAACAGCCAGAAGGGATACGTCCGGGGAAATATACACCAGTGGGTATATTGACTATATTCCCATTCTAAATGCCAGTTCAGTCAATGCTAGCCATTTTGCGATTTCTCATTGGCCGGTTCTCGTTATAAGTAAAGACGCCACTGCAGCTGCTGTCATTGTTGCTGAGTGGAATTAGCTACGGAAAAGATGGCGAATAGAGGTTGTTTGTGCTAGCTGACATTTGACAACGCATTTATTGTAAATAATAACGAGAGAGTTAAAATTACATGTAGAGCTAAACTAGAATGTGCAGAAGATGTTGACACGGTGCTGAGTTTCATAATAGGCCTACAATTAAACAAAAACAAAAAGTTATTTCTTCTGCGCTGCTTACACGCATAGTGACTATCAGAGCTTGA